>JAUMTR010000014.1:3154284-3342296 GCA_032270685.1 Microctenopoma stevenorrisi | reverse complement strand
CAAAGTATGGCGACACACCATGTGGGTGAAGGGAGGAAGGGCGATGAAAATACTGCTCCAACTGCCATTTTTTGACCAAAAAACACTGAAATACAAATTATTTAAAAAGTACAGAATACTATTTTACTAAAAGTAATGGCACACTCCGGGACCATTCTTTTTATATGGCAGGCACCTAACAAGGAAAGAAAGAAGCAAAGGCATTTAAATCACTCAGTTAAAGGTTAAAAACAATCTGCCTGTCTCACAATTTAAAACTTTTGTGTGTTTGTGTCATTCAGGAAATTTCAGTATTTGTCTTATTTGAGAAGTTATGTCTCTTTAGCTTTCCTGAAGGGTTTGTATGTCGGTCTGGATGTAGGTTTGTACACATCGGGAGGGATAAAGAGTGGTCCACTCAATACAGGTCGCCGCTCTCATTTTATTCCTCCATGTCAGGGTGACAGGCTGGGGTACCAGTGTGGATGCCTCTCCTGCTCCTGCACCCACATGCAGCATCTGCATACTTTGATAAAGGTCAGTGCCGCTCCACAGCACCTTCCTCCATGCACGGCGCAGCAGCATCGAGGCTGGAAATCGATACAGCTCGCAGTGAGGGAAGCTGAGGTTTCACCGAGCACAGCGAGGTGGGAGGTCGGGGTTGGTTGGGGGTGGGTGGTGCTGCTGCAGGAGACGGGAGAGGCAGTCGGCTTTCAGGTGCTTTTTTTCCTGCGGTTGTCTTTTTCTTTCACGCCTGAAACAACAATAGAAGAGCATATGAGAATGCAGTCTGTGTTTACAGATTTTCTAATGTAGAATTTTGATTTAAATGTGTGAATTCAACTTAGGGCACATGATGTCAGACCAATATACAAAACGCTTCACTGAGCAACCCGGAAGGGCTAAAGCTGAATGAATGAATGGAAAAGTTTTCTTTCTTTAAAAAATCAGTTGACCCCCTTACAGGGGTCAGTTTCCTTTATTTTATTTATGGTAGCAGACTAAAACTGTATAGAGTTGATTGCTCACAGTTTTTTCTACACTTCCTGCTTTGTATACTTTATATTTAGACTGTTATTCCACCAAAATGTAATATATAACGTTTGAAGTGGAGCTGAATCAAGCTGTTGGTTAATTGATGGCAAATCAATCTGCAGTAACTATTCTGAGAAACAGTAGATAACTGCCTGCATGGAGTTTCTCCAGATGCCTGCATGAAGTTTCTCCAGGTATTCTGGATGGAGCGCAATGCAAAAATACTGTATGTGGTTAAGGTCGGGGCAAAGTCTTGACTCTGGATTATACATAGGTGCGAATGTTGTTGTGTACCTGTTCATGGTGTAACCTGCCTCTAGCTCAGTGACCGCTGGGATTGCAACCCTTTTAAGGGAAACAAAGCATGTAGTTTATTGGATGGATGGAGTTTTAAAATAGCTGCGGTCTAAACAATCACAAATTCTGTCTTTACTGGTCTGATCTGAAATAATCAGTTCAGTTTACTTTGTTTGTCTTACTTTGTCTGATACTTTAATACAGACGGTTTTCAGTAAAGAATGAATGCATACATGCATTTTCTAGGTGTGAAGCATCTCGCCTTAGAGTTTCAGATTTAGTTTTTTATATTTTTATCAACTAATAAACTAATGGATTAATTGCAGAACAATCCTAAAATCTATTTTTGTTTTCAGGTTTTTAGATTTCACTAGAGAAATTTCACTGGGAGCTAAAAGGTTAGGGATAAGAGACAACTCTGGTTTTTAGAGAGCAGAGTTGATTGATAACCTAATAATCCCTGTTCCAAACAGAAAAGTACTCTTTTCTCTTTCTTTCTGCAGTCAGTCGGTGACACACATTACTACTGTGAACCCTGGAAAGAGTCTCAGCTGATACCTTCCTCTAGTCACCCTCTGGCCTCAGTGCCGTCCTGTCCCAGTGCCGTCCTGTCCATGCCGTGTGGAGCATTTAAGGAAGTTTCCCGTGGAGTGCCACTGGATTTCCTTTTTTTGATATATGGTTTGTGGACTTGACAAAAGCAGGGTTTCAAAAAGAAAAGAGTCAGCGGCTCCTTGCAATCTGCAGCTGTAAATCACAAGGCTTGTTCAACCACTGTGAGTGTAGTTTTTTAAATTTATTTTGGGTTTAGTAGCAGCCTCCCGTTTCCACATCTCCTGCATCCCTGCAGTGGGGGTGTTTTCTTGAAACACATTGAACACACAGTAACTCCAGTTTTACTCTCCACAGTCCCAGGGCTTCACCCTCCTCTCCTCTTTCTCTGTGTCAGGCCGGACCAGCATGCTCTGCGGGCAGCTCAGGGGACATTCTTTAGGGGGATCTCACCGCTCCATATTATTCCCAGAGTGCTGCAGCAGAAAATGCGCCAGAATTCATCAGTAGCTCTGCACTGTCCTTTCCTATCCTGTTCCTGCACATCAACCCCACCCTTCATACCCTTTCCCTAACATTGTCTTCTCTTCCTCCTCCTCTCATCATTTTCCTGTTGAGGCAGCAGCTCTGTGGTGCAAAAGCAGGCATGATCCCAGCATTCAGCGCTTCAGCTGTTTGGCCTTTCACAGAGACAGCAGGAATTTGAGCTGCTTAGAATCTGGGATGGAGTTTCTGTTTAAATGAGACGATCATAGAATGATTTACGTCACAGGATCCTTGACAGTTTGGGGATTGTAGAATTGACTGCAGTAACAGTATTACATTACGTCAGATTAGTTTAGATAAATTACACTGGATGAGGCACGCTGGCGAATGGGATGTGCTTCTGCCTGGTTTTCTGGAACTTCTGTTATTATGATTGCACTTTTCAGAAAAATTTGACCATGGTAAACCTGTAAGCTGGATTTGAGCACTGTGGACAACTTATAGACCATAATTAGAACAATCCCTGTATGATATAAATGTGACATCAGGCCCATGAAACCACATAAAAACCTACATTTTAATTGTCTCATTTTTTGTGAAGTTCTACACAAAAAGCTGCCTGGTTTAGATGCAGTTACAATCAGTGGAAGGAAACCCTTATTTTGCATCCCTCCATCCTTTTTTCCTCGTCTCCCTGCCTCCTCTTCCACTTCTCCCTGAGGTAAAAAGTCCTGAGGCACAAGCCAGCCAAACTCTCTCTCCCCAGTTCTTCGAGGACAGAGTTAAAGACAGACTGCATGCTCCACACATATCTGCTGCCTGTGTGTGTCTGTGTGGTGCAGCAGTGCTGGTGGGACTGAGGGCATCGTTTGTGTTTCTCCTAATCCTCCCTGGTGCTGCTCAAGTGTCAGACTTATTAGGCGACAAATGCTCTGCAGCATGAGAAGAGTCACTCCCGGGTCTCTCCGAGCTCTCCTGCATGATCATATTTACATCAAACAAATACTAGGTGCAGGAGCCGTGGTCCTCTATGCAGAGTGTGTTGCATATTTTAAGAGGTTGTGATAATGGCGCAGAAATTCTCCTAACTTACACTCACAACAGGGAAATACCTCCTGATAATTCCCAGGTTGGAGGACTTTGGCTGACAGCACAATACAAACCAGGAGAACTTGAGCACGTCTTCACGCGCCGCAAAAACACGCTAAGGTGAAAGTTATCACGAGCTCTTCAGAGCACCGGGAGGATGGCGAGATCAGGCAACCTTCTTGTGTCTTTTAACCCTCCTTTCTTTTATTGTTACGTTGTATTTTGATTTGTGTTGTTGTTGAGTTTCTGTTTGGGGTGAGATGCTCTTTAAAATTCCCACTGGGCTTCTTTGTCTCACCTATGGTGTTTTTTATATTTACGTTTCTTCGTTGTTTTATCTCTTTTTAGCCTTTATTCAAAAAACTTGCACAAACATCACCCTCAGACTTTTCATCTGCTTTATCTGCCAGAGGCAGCGGATGTCTCCGTTTTTATGTGCACTTGTGAATGCAGGGTTTTTGGGTCCACCTTTTAACAGCACTTCCATCTCTGTGTGTTTCTGCAGAGATAAAATGTCCGTTTGATCCTGTTCGTTGTGACTCTTGTTGACTTCTAATGTTGTTTTTTTTATGAAGATCTCTGGTTTATTCTAGTGCACTCGTGGTGTTTCTTTGAAAAGTATTCCAGATCCAAATTCAGAAGAGGATCTTACTCCACGTTTGCCTTCGCCTGGTGTTGAATAAGTCACATCTAAATGTATGGAATCAACATTCAACTAACGTTTATCATAAATACTATACTGGAGAGCAACACACACCTTATTCCAGGATTCTTTCATTAAATCTGGTTCTGACCATATGCAGTTGACATTGAGTAGTAGTACACAAACTCTTTGAGGTGTTTTAACATCTTGGAACTTGTTGTCCACTTATACATACAGAGGCAAGTCACAGCGGAGGCTCTGTAATCGAGGTGGAGGGACGATGGAGGGTGCATTTGGCAAACTACTGTGCCCATGCTGGCCCTCTGGGGTCCAGCGGTGGGTAGGACCGTCATGTCGAGGGAGCTGGGAAAAGATAGAGAGGTTACACCTCTTTTTCTATACGACCTCTACCACTGTCTCTCCTTCCATTCCCTCTCGGTTTCTTCTATCTTCTCCCCCCCCTTAAATCTTAATTATATTTCATTTAGATTGTTTAATTTCCTTTTCCCTCCCTCCAACCCCTGCTCATATTTATTATTTAAGCCCCTAGCAGTGCCTCCGTATGTGCCTCCATACTTCAGAAATGTTGGCCTACTTCTGTCTCAACCTGTAATTGCGCTTTGGATGGAGGGCTTCTCGGAAGTCCTTCAGAGTGTCGCAGCGCCGCTGCCGAGGTTCGACCCGGCTATGTACATTTCACAAAAACGGTAACGAGCCTAGTTTTTAGAGTAGCAGCAACAGCCATTCGAGCTTTTGACTCTAGTGGAATCTGATGGCTTGATGTGTTTTAGCTACTTTGATGTTGCATATTTAAATCTGGTTCCTTTTGACGTAGGCGGTCATCCGATTTCTGTCTCATCTTGTTATCGCTTTTATAAATCGGCACATGAAATGTAAAATTTGGCAGGAAATGAAGCTGCTGACGTGTGATGTGTCACTAAAGGATGCAGTGTGTTCCCTACCGTTCAATCACTACTACCTATAACGAATGAAACCTTTCTAACCTTCAGACCAACGTCAAAGGAAATGAGCCTGTGTCATCTCTGTATGTAAACTTCGAAAATACATTTGCCTTTCTGCCACAGTCATGGCGCCTGTCATGTTAGATTTCATCCAACTCGGTGTAGCCGCCCTCTTCAACATGCCACCAACTGAGGCAGCAACAGGACAGCGGGGAGATGGCGGCGAAATGAAGCATACAGGGAGCAAGAAGAGACGGGGATGGAGACAGGTGAAGAGGCAGAGGGGAAGGAGAAGGTGAGGCAAAGAGGATGTGTGAAGGAGAGACGGTGTCAGAGGGATCAAGGTGCAGAAATATAATGATGGAGAGTCAGAGAAAAACAGACAAAGAGGAAAGTGCAGAGACGGAAAGACGGAGAAGCAACGTCTGAGACAAGGGGGTTAAAATGAAAGGAAAGGAGCAAGTGAGAGGTAGAGGCCTGGGAGACAGATAAACAGAGAAGAGGAAACAAGTGGAGGAGAGAGCAGGTGAATAAGCAATGAGACAGAAAATGAGAGCTGAGCCCCCAGATTTGTGTGAGGTGTGAGGGAGAGCGCGAGGAAGAGGGAAAGGCAGAGACGCCTGGTTAGTCTAGATGGGATTGAATTTCTTCACGACAAGCATTGATTATAGTAGCCAACACTGTGGAAATCTGCAGTGGTTAGGAGATAAAAGAAGGCAGCCAGGTCAGATCAGTGTGTGAAATCAGCAAGATAAAGCTGCGGATCGTTTGCCTGATCACAAAGTTTCCAAAGCTTACCTGCAGACCAGATGGAGGCTCGACTTGCTGTTTATTCAGCAACATCTCAACCTTGGCTGGCCTATCAGGCGTTAGAATAATTTAAAGTCATTCATGTGTTCATAAGTTGACAGGGTAAAAACACATTCATGGTAATTCTGCATGCTTGTTTTACACATAAATACTAAGAGATTCACCGGTAGCAGATGTGCTGGTTCAGGGCGGCTCGCGTTGGCTGCATGTTCACATACCCTGCTGAACTCAACCTATATCAAATGCCCTCTTTGCACTAATGTGAGTTATTTGAGCCGTTGAGGGTTTATCCGCTGTTTCACTGCTGTGCAGCTGCTGTTACTCGTCTCAACTATCACTGGTGTGAAATGAAGGAAAATACATTAAACTAACGAGTATGAACGTGTTGATGTTGGTGGAAACGCTCCTGAAGTGTGGTTTGTCCCTGTCTTTATTGGCTTCAGCTCGATGTCATGAATGACAGTTTGAACTTCTGAACAAGAGTTAAGGGGAAACAGAGAATGGTTCCTCACGAGTGGTTCCTCATTTTAACTGTTTGTCAGAAACAGGCACTTCCATGAGGCAGTGGAGGCGTCCAATTGGTGTGTTTGCGCTCAGGACTAAAGTAGCTGTACGTGCTCTAAATGTTATAGTGAGTGAAGACAGCTAGGACGTCTCTCTTTTCCCAAATAGACAGCATCATGTGTGGAAACGTGCCACGTTCTTCATCACTGAAACTGCTATTTCGTACCAGTTACGTGGACTGGATGTGAGAATTGTTGTCGGGTCAACGTGCAGCTCCTTGATGATCCCATGATCACATAGAACGGATCTTATTAACAGTGTCACCCACAGCACAATGCTGTACTGCGATTACCTTCATTTGTTTCACAAGTGGTCCTTACGGGAATTAAATAGTGTGCCCTTCCCATTGAACTGTACAAGACTGTACCAAAGTGAGTGTCAGGAAAGAGCCAGGCCTTTGAAGCCAGAAACAGACAGACGGCACGTGTTTCTTCTTCTCACTGTAGGCCTCACGGAGCACAGACGAGCGAGGCTTTAGACAGGCCTAATTAAAATCAATGCTATGAGTTCTTTTTGATCTCTGTGCGGTCCCAGTGGAAGACCCTTCTGTACTTGTGTCCCATAAACCATCATTTCCTCTTGTTTGAGTGTCTTTTGTACCCCTTTATTGTCATCTTCATCAGACTAACGGTCATTTAACTGTGTTTCATGGGTACACTGTAGTTTTGATTATAGTTTCCAGAATAAGTCACACCAGCATGTCTTAAAGCAGGTGTGTGTGTGTGTGTGTGTGTGTGTGTGTTTTACATGTGTGAAAACTATTTCTATTACCATTTTTAAAGAATTGTTTCAACATTCTGATTTTAATACCAATTCTAGAAGCCTGGGGATACTCGAAACATCAAAGAGCCTTTCATAGCGTAGATCTGTTAATGTTAGCTTATAATTTTTCTCCTAACAAGATTGAGAGCCTGTGACTTTCTCTTTCTAGCACAGAGTTAACTGACTGTTAGGCTCCAGCACAGAGACTGGTGAGGCAGGAAACAACTAGTTTACTAAGATGGCACGATACAACATGTCAGTTAGAGACCTTTTAGAGAGGCTGGTGATCTCACGTTGTTGGTTTTAGTATGAATAATGTTAATAATAATAATAAATACTTTATTGACCCCCTTGATGTCTGTTATTGTTAGATTCTAAAATAAATTATTATTATTCAAGCTAAAATCTAATTTTAATGGCCTTTACTGTTCTGATATTCTGCTTGCACTTTAACCTTTAGGCCTGCGTTCAGTATTATTTCTTATCAGCAGATACTAGAAAGATGTCTTTAATCTTAATAGAAAACTATTGAAATTTAAGTATAAATTCTTTGTATTTATTCTGTATTTAGTTCATTATATTGATTAATTTTCCGTTACAAGCATATATAACATTGAAAAAATGTAATTGCAGTCAGGCTATTGATGAAGAAATTGCAATTAATTACAATTAATTACAGAAAACTTTGCGATTAATTAGTTATTTTTTTAATTGACAGCCTTATCAGTGAGACATTTTGTTGCCAAAGATAAAAACTATGATGACTTACAGATGTCAAGATTAGACATCCAACATGCTCGGGATGATGCATACTACCTCGATCTTTCGCATTCCCTCCTGCTTCTGGGGCTCTGGTGTGCGAGTGTCAATCCTCTGAGATGCCTGAAACGGCTCCTCTTGAAGCCGGCGTTGTTTTTCATCTCGCCATGCTTTGATGCCGACATCTTCAAAATCCCTTTAATTTTTTTTTCCACCATTTATGACACTGATAGTTGAGCAATTACTGCAGCGTTGATCTGTCAGGATTAGCAGGTGTAATATGTGACTGTTTTTTAAAATGATCTGGTGCATCGTTTAAGTGAACCAAACAAACTCTGACGAGGTAATTTGGCAGAAGAAGATAAAGGCAGTAGCAGACACTTTGAATCCTAAGATGTTTAATGTTTGGTCTGTTTCTGAGTCAGCCCAGAATAAAGATGGAGCACGAGTATGTAGAGAGAGATGTGTGTGTGTGTTGGGGAGGGAGACGGCTGAGGTTGAGGTCTCCCCCCTGTTGATGGGTCGCAGTTAAACATGGCATAACTTGTATTTGGGAAACAGCACACTGCATGGCAGCCCAGCTAATGGGAATCTGCTGCCTGTCATCTATGGCCAGGCCATTTCATGAGAATGTCAATAAGGGGGGAGAAAAAAAGTAGTATAGAATTTCTGTTGCGTACTGATGAATGCAGCAATGGTTGAAGCAAAAGGAGAACAGAACAAATGTGGTGCCCGAAGGGAAGAGAAGGCCAGCTCCAACTTGGGGGAGATATAGATTGATGAGGGATTGTTCACGGGGAATGAGATTTCATAAAAAAGCTGTAGATTTTCTCCCTCCAGCTGCAGGTATAAAACAGAGTTGTGTTATAAGAGCAACGATACAACCTCCCACCCACGCACAGACATAAAGCACACACTCCTGATGTTTGCAATTCAGACACACTAACAAGATTCAGTGATGGCTATTGACGAAACTCGGACATTTACTAGCTGTGTGGATGAGACCTGATAGGGCTCTTTTGCCTATGACTAATAGATGAAAGCCTGAAAGAACTGCAGCTGAATAATTGAGGTCTTATGTAATGATAATTACAGCCCATAAATAGGGATTCACCTTTGGCAGAGCACAGACTCAATTTCCATGCTGTCTCCCGTTGTGAAGCCGAACCCGTCTGTCTCTCCTTCGTCTTCTCTTTATGTCTCTCTCTGCCCGTCTTTATGTCTTTCAGGATTCTTTTTTTCTTTTGGGTCTGTCTCAGCTTTTGTTGGTTATATGCGCACAGACACACATGCACAAAGTAGTGACGGTTTCAAAGCAGTGCCTCGTGGAAGAGTCGATCTTGAACAGGAGCCTCAGTGACTGAGATTGGTTGCTTTAATTGCTGTCAGAGGCAGGATGGGAGTGTCAGCGAGCTGGAACAGCTGAAAGGTCTCATTCTAAAACGTTGTGTAGTTGTTAAGTAAAAAAGAAAAAAGCCACCTGAAGCTCAATGCCAACATTAGATAACGAGCAGAATCACCTACTGAAAGGAAAATATAATTTCTCACGTACTTTTGGATAAACAGCCTTGTTACCGGAGTCTGATTGTCTTCACCTGTTAGGGTTTTCATTCCTAAGTAGAAGGCTGCATATGCAGTTTCAAGTCATAATTAATTAATATTACTTCATAGGACTACAGTGATTATTTGATTAATTAATACATTTTCTGTCCTTAATCTCACGCAAAGAGGAAAAAAAAGCGATACTTAAAGCCGCCTGCGCTTCCTGGACACGTACACACAGTAGACAAAACTGCAAAAGTAAATAATAGGATCGTGAAATTATACAGCTATAAATGTGATCATGTACAATGTTTACAAAATGTTTGTTTGCTGCAACTTCTGCAATCCAACATTGTACCTATTGAGTTTTACAGTTTAAGCATGAGGGAGAATGTAGGACACTGCCCTTTAATTCTGACATGACCCGGTTGAAGAAGAAGAAGTATTTTAATTTGAAAGAACCTGTCTCTTTATACTGAAGTTGTACTGTTTATGTTGATTGCACACATCAGTTTTCAGCTTCCAGCTGGGGCACTGGGTCTTTGCCCACCATGCCCGACTATCTGGATGCGCTCGGCTGTGCGGCACAGAAACTGCTACCTAGTCTCAGGTCTAATGTGCTCACTGTGTTGCCAAAAAAAGCAGAGATGGGGCATTGATAAATGTCTGGTTCATAACAGCAATGCAAGTGAGGGATGAGGGGTGGGGGGCAATGATTTAATCATCACATAATGGATGGAGGGCATCATTCAGGGCTTGATTAGTGCAGGTGTTTGCCAAACCAAGAATACTCAAGCTGATGAATCTCACTGTCAGTGCTGCAAGTGATTGTGTGGTTTAATCTTCACTGTGAACTACAAACACAAGTTGTCTTTGAAGTGTCAACGATTCATCTCCAGCAGCAGATGCATTAGAATTAGCTCAAGTGTTCACCTGATGAAGCATTTTGCTTTTGAATTTGCTTCTCACACTTGGTAATCTGGCTGTTGGTGTCATTACGGTTTTGTTTGCCATTTGTGGCATCTTGTTGCAAACCTCTCCGAACATGCATGTTCCTTTTTAATATTTCAGAGCACCCATTCAGATAAAAAAAGAAGAAAGAAACTGGAAAACAGAAAGTGCGAGAGTTTGTTTTGGTGTAAGAACCTGACAAAGGTGAAGGAACAACGAGGTTCCGTAGCATCTTGGTTTGAGTTTTTTCGAGAGAAGGCAGATTTATGATGTTATAGATGCACGAACCGGCTTGTGTGGTGTCTCCTCCTTAAATTTGAAGTTTGAAATCAGGTATTTTTAGACAAGATTCTTAGTCTTAGAACAAAATCTAAGCGTTTATTTTCTTTGCTTTTGTCAGGCTGTCATAATGTCAGCCAAGCCATGTCAAGTTATGCACGAGTGGCTGTCTGCATTATTCACAGGCTGTGAAATAGTCTGAACAGCTTTGTAATGCTAACAGACATAGATGGAGACAAGGAGCTGTATCCAGCAAGCGTCTACGCCTGTGCCTGCTGCCGTGGCAGCATTTTCAGGGCTACGGTGAAGAGTAAAGTGTGTAGACGTCTTGCCATGTGAGAACCATTTGGAAGTCCATCTAGGCTTTTACTGGTGACAAGAGATGAAGGGGATTTTTGCAAGGCGAGCCACATGGTTACAGTTACATGATGCGTCCCTAAGAGAAGGATACGTGTGATCTGAGAATGCCTGCAGTATGAGTACATAGACGTCGGCACTCAGCTCATTCCACAAATATAGTTCTGGGTCCACTTACAGGTCTCCGAAGTCGCCCTGTGACCAAATGTGGATGAGTGCTCTCTCTGGATTAATGCCAAGGTTTAATCATATTACCCAGGGATGCATTATCAGTACACTACAAACATCTACAGAGTGCAGAGAGGAATTTACTAGTAAGTGAGTGATCAGCTGTGAGGCCTGATATAGTCCAGACTGTACAACACATAGTTCTTCTGTGACTTCTATATTTGTACATTTCTTTAAAACTGGATTTCAAACGATGGAACGTCCCCCGTGACCGGGATGGCGGTCCTAAAGTCTCTGACATGTCAGATTGTGTTTATAAGCAGAAGACGTGGCTGTATGAGAAGGAAATTGTGTTTGACGTGGCTAATTTCTGTGCTGATTTAGCTGGGAGCTGATCCTTTTGCTACTGACACATCTGATCAGTGTTGATTTGACCATTTTAGCCTATTTGCGATGTTAGCTAACTACCTGGCTACTGGTCATCTGCTGTGATTTTATTTAATATTTTCTCTCCAGCGAGTCTGCTCTAAGCCTAAAGTCCCACAGGAGCCATTTTCATAGTTCGTGTGTTTTTGGTCAACAATTATCTGTCGTTTAAACAAATTCTTTATTGTTTTGTTGTGTTTGGACAATTAGAATAATTCAGAGTGTGTTCACTATGTGGAAAAAGAGATTTCTGTTTCCAGTTTTCTTGCTACATCTGCATACATTTAGCCGTTATTTCCAGAACAGCCAGTTCTCCTGTGGAGCTCCACACTAGGAGCAGGGGACAGCTGTTGCTAGGGAGTCTGTGCAACTCAACACCTGTATAAAGTATGTGTGTGTGAGACATAGAGAAAGAGAGTGTTCTACTGTATAAGTGTATTAATGGTAATGTAATGTTAAATTAATTGGTGTGAAGGCACGTGTCCTTGTTTTTGGACAAAACATCACCTTAGCTCCAACTAGTGTTTTGGTTGCTGCTTTTCCGCCACAGCTCCAAATGTCAGGAGGATGGATCACATGTTTCCAGTAACAGTACCCTTCCCACTCAGCCTCCGCACATCCTCGTTCTTCTCCGGGCATCTTCCTGATGGAAGTCGATGTGATGTGGTCCTCTGCCTCGGGAGTGAAGCTGCTAAACCAGATGAAACTGGCTCTAAGAGGCCCTTGTCTCCTGCCTGCCAGGTGCTTATAAAGATGGATGGAGAGGATCACATCACGAGAAGCACATGAGGAGATTACTGATAAAGGTGTGGCGGGGATGTGTGGCTGGCTCATTGTCAGGTGGCACCTCAGCCTCAGCCCCCTAGCGTCAGGCTCAGACAGACCCGACAGGCCAGAGGGCTGATGATGGGATTTTTGAATAAGCAGAGGACTCAAGTAAACACACACTGGCGAGCGCTTTGTGAAATTAGACATAAAGAAATTAGACATAGCTGAGAATGAGTGAGAAGAAGGGCGGGGCGCATGATGTGATGCATGCTGGTCATGGGAGCGCCTCTGCTCTGTCCCTCCAGGAAGTCATACCGCTTCCATACTCCATCTGAAGGAGACTAAGTCACCATGGCAACCGGAGATATTCTGCGCCCGCCTCCCAGCTCTCCGGACTGGGCTGTACGTGTGCGTGCACACAGACCCGTGGCCGCTGCGCGTGTGCCTCCGCCGATGCGTAACAGTGGCTCGGTCTGCGCGTACATGTGTGCGAGTGTGTGAGAGCATTTAAGAGCACCGAGTGCAAGCATGAGTGTGCAGGAGGGAGATGCACAGTCGCACACGCACTTAGCCTCACATTCACAGTTTGTACTGCAGGATTTATTTTTAGCACGTGGCACTTATATAATCAGGGTGACACTGGGGGAAATAAAAGGAAAAAAAAACTCCTGGATTTCCTTTACCCTCTATCGGAAGCTTTACCTGTCCAGCTTTCATCATCTTCATTTTCCTGCTTCTGTCTTTCTTCCTCTACCTTTTTTTCTAAATTTCTCCACCACTCTTTCTTCCCCTCAGTGCTCCCTGCCTCGTTGTATATTGGACTCTTCTCTTTGCTGCTCCCCTCCCGATGCATTTCTGTCTGTTTCCATCTCCCTTCGCCATGACACTGTTCAACCATGAGAGGAAAGTAAAGGATGAAAGAGAAAGACAAACGTTAGACAGAAAAACAGGAGATCAATTAGAGAGAGAGATGCTGAGATAGAGAGAGAAATAAAAGGGTAAGTAAAGAGCACGGCGACAGAAGGAGAAACGAGGGAGGTGAGGAGTGCAGACGGAGAGACAGCTCAGGTCTCCAGCAGAGGAGACCAGGGATCCTCTCACATAGGCTCATTGTTCACTCACTCCTCAGGGTAATTTGAGAATAGATGACATTTCAGGATTACTTAGTGGGATCAGTGTAGAGTGGGCTTCAGGAATCCCACTGCAAGGGCAATGGGAATAACCCACCCAGACTCTCTCCTGTTCCTTCAGTGAATCACAGCTTCACTTGCAAACGCTTCCTCTATGGATTAAGAGGGTTTGGCTTTGAAAATACCTGATAGTCCTGATACAGCCAATGTACATTTTGATGTGGTCAAAGAGTCGCTGGAAACAAGTTCCCTCTGGGATTAACAAAGTTTTCTGAATCTGAATCTGAAATGTCACATCTGGGGAGTCCAACATTAAATTTCCTTTGTATTTTCATTTGTTGCTGGATTCATTTTTCCCTGGTATTTAAATGTGTAAAATAATACCAGCCTCACCGTTTAAATAGTCATTACTTCATTACTTCCCTTTTTCTTTGTCGGGTCAGAGGTGTGTATAAAACGCAACACTCCTCTTTGTTTAATAGTCAATAAAACTCCTGCATGTGACTTTTGAAAATGTGACTAGATTTCTGAATGCTGAGCTTAAAGTCACAGCTGATTAGGACAAAAACTGTAGATCCTTGTTTAGCAGTTTATATACATAATAGAAAAAGAGTTAGGCGATTATTTTTTGTAATTATGTCCTAATAGGTACAAATACATTATGAAACATATACCTGCTGCTGTCATATAAAACTAGATCTACTCCCAGAAGTGTGTGTGTGTGTGTGTGTGCCAACGTTAAGTATTCCCCTGTGTGTTGTTTCAGGTATTTGTAGGTATCAGCACTAGTTTGTAGGAATCTGCGCCTGTGTGTTGACATCTTTGTACAATCATGTTAGGTAGTGTTTGTGTGCTTTGTCCTGTTGCACCTCACAGATCTGAGACAGAACTGTGTCGGCACCTCAGGGAACATGTTTCACTTTACTTCCTCTGTGGCTGGGAACGCAAAGAGAATCCTCCGCCAACCTGCCACTACCCTCTGTAGCTGCAAGATCTGTAGCAGAGTCCTGGAGGTCCGCTGGCGAAATCTCTAGTGTCACAGGTCCAATGTCCAAAAATCACTGGTTTGATTATGTCACACAGCTCGACATAATGTAGTAAAATGTGTCTGATTTGAAACGTGTACCAGTCTGACACTATCAACGGTCAGAACGGTGCTCTGCCATTTGTCCAAACCACACAGTCAAATATTAGACTATATGATTCCACAAATTGTCCGATGTTACATAAATTCACACTGTCTGGTAACAAGGTTTACAGCACTTTATGATAAGTCGTTCAAAAACGTTCCTAATGTTTGTAGAGAGTGCATTAACTTTTTACCCTGTATTTCAGAGGTGCTAGTAGTAATGTTAGCTGTTGAGCTTATTTACATTCTAGGCATTGTCATGAAGGCGTTGTGGGCAGCCATTAACACTTACGTAAGTCAAGTCGAGTCAGTTTTATTTATATGGCACTTTTCATACACTTTGGCAAATCAAAGAGCGGCGTTTGGGCTGTTTATTTTCTGACAGGTCCAGGCCAGCCAGGGCATTTCCTACTCAGTGCTCTGACCGAGTCAGACTGAAGCGCCACAAGGCCTCACAATTTATTTTTTAAAACCTTTCCCGAGGGGTCCATTTTGCAACCACCACGCCTTGTATTAAAATAAGTACTGCAAGTAGCGCACATCTTCATAAAGCCCTAATTAATCATTGACAATCATCAGCATCCACAAATGGATCTCAGAACCACAGGACGTGGTGAGGGCATGGTCCAGATGAGCCTCATGTAGTGCAGGAAATACTTGAATCCTATTTTCATGCAGATTGTGTAGTTTGTGATATTATGGAGTGGGTTAGAGCGGTAAACAACACGTGTCCTGCTCCTTTTGTCATTGTTTTGTTCTGATTGAATTAAGATAAGCTGGTTTAAAATCTCACCAATCTAGTGTTTATGTCTTTGCCAAAAGTCCGCAGTGCCAGCTAGGAAACATGTCTCTCATCATCGTTGTTGTCCTGACGGCCTCGTTCGACGGACAAATCTTGCACACATCTCCCAGGCTCTCAGATCTGACAACACGAAAAACCATCTCAGGTCAATCAAGAAATTGCATCTGGCACCTGTGCAGGGATTATGACGGCAGGTACGAACAAAACAGTGAAGTATTACTGTTGATCATGGATTACGGAGCTCTAACCTGCTCTAACTTCTGTTGTGCACACAGTTATATCATCTGACGCATTTGATGTTCATTGTTACAGCTGAGTCGAGGGAAACCACCAGTCAGTGAGCATCACAGAGGCTCTGCTTCACTACGACGTCGTGATGTTTGGTCACACGTGGCTGCAGATCGAGCTGCGTTTGCATGTGTGCACAGGAGAACAGGGAATTGTGCGCGCGGGAGTTTGCATAATGAAAATTGACATGTACATTACGTGTAGCTCAGCCATGGATTTTTTGGGGGGACTGACAAAGAGCCAGAGTGAGGGTGTTCCAGTGGCTGTAGTTTTGAGTCTGACAACTCGGTGACACATCATTACATATTGCTCAAGGCAGTGGAAGCAACAGTGACCTTTTACTGCTGCTGTTGAGTTCCTTGCACATGTGTATTTGTGAAAATTGTACGCGTGTGAATGCTGCTGTATACTGTGGGCATGCACGTGCTCATGTGAACTATCTGTACTTTAATTATGTTTCTCGGTTCATTTCTCTCGTCTCTTCTCACTGACATTCATCGCTGTTTTGCCTGTAAATACTCTTTCCACATGTGCCCGGCATTATCACGCACCAGGAGGAACCCAGGACCTGCTGCAGCAGCGAAAGGTCTAACAAGGGGACAAGGATTTTCTCCCAGTACCTAATAGCAGTCAGGGTGTCATCGTCTTACTTGTACAGGTCTGTGCAAATGCCAGTGGATCTCCACAGTACTGGGCGTTGAGCACAGTGCCCACTAGAGGACGTCGGGCCCTCAGGCCACCCTCATGAACTCGGTCTCTAATGTTTTGGTCTGAGACATTCATGCCAGTGGCCCACTAGAGGTCACTTTGTAGGGCTCTGGCAGTTCCTGTTCCTCTCTGCAAAGAGCAGATACTAGTCCTGCTGATGGGCTAAGGACCTTCAACGGCCCTGTCCAGCTCTCCTAGAGTAAATGCCTTTCTCCTGGAATCTCCTCCACGCTCGTGGGACTGCTCTGGGAGACACAGCTACCCTTGGCAATGGCACATATTGATGTTCCATCCTGGTGGAGTTGGACGTTCTGTGTAACTACAGTAGGGTTCAGGTTTCGCCTTATGCTACAGTAGTGGCACTGACCTCTAATGGAAAACTACTGAAAATCAGTCAAAAACAGATGAGGAGGCACAAATGCCTGTGGCCTCCACCTGCAAAAACTATTTCTGTTTTTTGAGGTTGTCTTCTTGTTGCCCTTTGTCGTGCACTTGTTATTAATTTCATTAAAACTAAAATGGCTGATATTGATTAATAATCCCCTCTGCTACATAACTGACCTGATCAATATCCCAGACGTTTACCTGACTGGATAAGGTACTTTAATTAAAAAGTGTTTCTTCGTTTTGTTGAGCAGTGTATTTAGTTTCACTTCACACTGAGATACATTCACGTACAAATATTGTACATTGTTTTGACTTTGAATCAGATGCATGACTTTAGAAGGATGAGTGTGAAAATAGATTCTTTTAATTTTTCTGATTTGCTTTCTTGTCAATAGATAAACTAGAGAAGCAACCACTAGCAGCCAGTTAGCTTAGCATAAATATTGCACACATCTAACCTCTTGTGCAGCTCCTGAAAAGAAAGACAAAAGGCGTTTTCCTGAAACTGTGAAATGATTCCTTTAAAATGCCACATATGAATGTGGATGACGGACATAAAAGAGGCAGCTTGCCATGACAGCAGCACTCCCCTTACACATCTCTCCTCTATCTGTGTTTCCACACAACAACCATATCATCAGGTTTTCTGCCTCTTCCCTCTGTTCCATGCAAGCAAGACCGACCTAATATTTAGACGTCAGTGGTCTGGGACGGCGTCCTTTGTCAAAATTCGAAGCACATATGTGTGTTTTGTTTTTTTTCCTTCTCTCTTCTGGCTGCAAGGCGAGGCAATATTGAGCTGAGAATGTGTTGACTCAGGGGGAAGGAAAGTGTCAGATTAATACCGAAGACGGACCAAGAGAGGCAGCGGAGGAAGCAATAGAAATTAGAGTGTCCTTATAGTTCAGCCGACTGAGGCATGTACCAGGTATTCGAAATGGTGCAAGTTAGACTCAGGCTCAGATAGCAGTTTGTCATCCTCTGTCTCTCCCTTCTCTCCTTTTTTACCTCTGCGGACTGTCTAATGAGAGCACAAAGGCAGGAAACATTTTCATTTTTAATAGCAACGATGGGTCGTGACGGGCGGTGGAACATGTGCATACATTAGATGGGAAAAGAGTCTCTGGATGAAGCAGTGACAATGAAAAGAGGGAGGCAGGTGGGTTAGAGCTGCAACTAATGATCATTTTCATTACTATTGGACACTTTGTGAATTGTTCTGCTACATACAATATTTAGTCCTCCGTACTTTTGTGGTTTTTACTCCATGGATTATTTAAAATATTAATTTCAAGATGAACATTTTACTTTCACAGTATAGCATTTTTATTTGATCAATGACTTATCAGCGACTTGACCATGACTTATTTTGATGATTAACAGATTAAGAAGAAGAAAGAAGAGGCACTAAGAGATGAAGAGGAAAAGTGACAGCAATGAGAATGGAGGAAAGCATTAGTGGATAGTGAGACTAATGAGAGGGAAGAGAGGAGAGGGAGAGATGGGACCTAAGGGAGGACAGAGTGGGTGATTATATATATATATATATATGTGTGTGCGTGTATTGCAGTGGGGTTGGTGAGTGGGTGGGTGGGATGCTGGGGAGGCTGTAGGTGACACATACCATCAGACACGATCAGGCGAAATGACATCTGGATATGACATCTCTCACTGCATCCTGTGTTATGCTGTTGAGCCTTATAATGCCGCCGCTGCTCCTCGCTAAGCTCTAAGCAAATGTAACATAAGCACAGGCAAGAAAAAGCCCTAGGTATGAGTGTGTGTGTGTGTGTGTGTGTGTGTGTACCTCCATGTGTACACAAGCTAGGATTATGTGCATGTACAAGTAGGCCTAACACACAGCGTTATATAATTATGCATGCACACCTTTCGCATGGTCGCACAGAGCTCGGTCAAAAGGAACCAACGTCCACCTCCCCCACCTCCACACTTTCCTAGTAAGCCAGTGCTTTTTTGGAAATGTTTGCACTTCTTATTATCAGATATCTAGTCCATTACTCATGTTTGTCAAAGGAAGAGTGGCTAGCAGTGACATCATCCGCCCTCACAGCCTCCCCCTCTTTTCCTCCCTCTCCCCTCTCTTGCTCTTTGTTGGTCACATGATATTGTGTCACTCTCTGAGTCAGGATGTGCAATCGCAAGCCATATTTTGTTGCTGTTGCAAAAGAAAAATAATAATATGAAATAATAATAACACTTTTTCTAGGTTTGTTTTTGTGCATTTTGTGAGTGACCCACATTACTTACATTACCACTATCAGAGAATAGTGACACTGTAAATGTGGTCTATCTATAGTTTCAGCCCTCATTTCCTCAAATTGCTTTGTCTACTGTAATTTGTCTGTAAAAAAGTGAGACCAGTGGATGCAGTACGTTGTAGTCAACTGAGCACTTTGTCAGGGAGAACTGAGACTCTTGGTTTTACTGTCTTGTCTCTGTGTTGCTCTTTGATTATAAAGAAAATCTTTGTCAATTTGAGATATTATGGTACACGCAATAGATGTCAGACTCCATTGTACCTGTTTCTGATATATGTGGGTTTTGTAAGTGGTGCAGAACAACACGCTTTGACTGCTGTTTACTGGTGAGAAGCCAGTGAGGGATCTCATCCTAAATGGTGCATCGACCCTCACTGGTTCGTCAGGTTGTCTCTAAGGAGGAGAAAAGGATAGAATGACCCTCTGCAGTCTGCCACAGCCTCCTGGTAAAAGCTTCTCAGTGTTGCATGAAAGGAAGCAGCTGGTGGGACTGATACACATGGCTCCCCTCAGGCTCCTCGGGCCAAACATGGGAGTTAGCAGTGGTGAGGAGTTAGTTGTTACAGATTGGGAGAAAGATGATGAAATCCTTTCTAAACACCATGGAGGTGCCTCTGATGTCATAGGATTGATGATATGATGATTCTAACAGCAGTAAAGGATGAATCGTAAACGGGCATTAGGAGCATATATTTGAAAAAAGACTGTTTTCGTGGGCACACCCACCACCACAGCATTCACCAAGAGTTGTTATAAAGTATTCACCAGGTGCTGATGGAGAGATATGACTAGTGCTGTCTGATGATGTCATGCGCGCATGCTTCAGTGGTGCTTTTGTGCTACAGTAATGTGTGGGAACAACAATACACAAATACACATACAAATGAAGAGAAATGCCAAAGCAAAAAAAACACGGCCTTTAGCATTTTACCTGACTGGAGGCACATCACAGGCATTTCCTACATGCGACAAAAGACAAATAGAGGCTTTTGACTGGATAAACTCAGTATATTAACCTCATTAAAATATGTAAAGAACATGAAATATCAACAAAAACTCATATAAATAAAAATACTATTACGCCTGACAAATGTTAAATGTTGTGAGTGTGGCCTGCAGCTCGGTCGACATTCTTTTCCATCTAACACTGTGTTTATACCAGTGTATCCCTGTTTTTCTGTTGCCATTGTCGGAGTTTGATTCCCCGCAGAGCCACAGTCGTCATCCTGCTTGTAAAATCTAACACTTTGTTCACTGAATGCCCTAAATGTTTCTGTGCATTATCCGTGGTGCTGTTGTGTCCAGTGTGGTGAACAGTGCTGAAGGACAAACTCTCTTCCCTCATCAGATGACACTCATTTAAAACGTGTCAGCCAGCTCTTCCCTGCAGGGCCACATTATTGCCTGCCATGTTCCTGTGTAGTTTCTTTCCCTCTTTGTCACATGTCATCCGTGTTTGTGCTGATTTACATCAGTCCGTGTCTGGCTGCCTTCCTATACACAGACAGACAGACAGACAGACAGATAACTCTAATGGTAGCTAACTAATGACGTCTGGCAGTGGATCTGGCTCAGGCTAAAACAATGAGGACTGTGTGTGCAAGTGAGGAGCGGAGAATCCAAGCGGCCATTGCATGCCAGTTGAATATAGCAGGCAGACGGTCTGTGTACCTCCCTGGCAGATTGGAGGAGGAGGAATAGAGATGTGTGAACAGCTGGTGACTGAATAAAGAGTAGTTGGGTATGATGGGAAGGAACCGGTGCAGTGGAAGAAATGAGAGGTCAGGAGACATCAGGCAGTGCAGTGGCACAGAGATCTGTCCTGATGTAAGACCAAAATTAAATTGGCCTCTTCTCTCTTGGACATTAGTCACTTTATCTTTTTTAAATTAGTTTTCTATTGAGCTAGTGATTAGGACCATCCCCTCACTGCGAAAAGTGCCCCCGGTAAAGCCAAAATGTGAGGTAATTAGCCTTCAGGCATCCAAGTGGCCGTGAGAGCAGATAAAATTCTTATCCCACTGAATATATATACATATATATAACAAATAGACATTTTAGCTGCATTTGATGAAAGTTTGGTGTCAAACATCATCATAGCACAGCGATACCTAAAACCCCAAAATGCCACAAAAAGAAAGTCATTAGATTCATCCTCTGAACACTGCAGAGGTCGAATAAGAGATATTTTAGTGCTCGGCCAATCAACAAACTGTATTATATATATGAATATCTTTTATCTAATAGCAAAAAATATTGGCACTGGCTGTTCGTGGACTTCTGAGCAGTATAAAAGACGTTCTGAATATATATCAATGATCTCACACATTACGTCATGGTATTTCTAATTGTTTAAAAATGGACATTTCTTTTTGCCTAGTGATGCCACTTTAACCACAGCAGAAGACACAGTGTCAGAAATAACTCCAGATCCACACCTCTACTTCCAACCCTTGTCGTTTCTCTGGTGTCTCCAACATTGACCTTTTTTTGATAGAGGTTAATCCCTGAAGCATGCACACTGAATGAGCTATCTCCAGTTGAGTGGCAGGTTTCGGGGGGAGGGGGCAGCCGATTTCCTCTCCTCTCTTCGTTCCCTCCCAGCTATTTCCTTCACCTTATTCCTCGTATTCCTCTGATCGTCTGCCGCTGTATTCGGCCCATTCAGTCCACCTAGGGGGCTGTGAACAGGTGTTACTTCCCTGTCAGGGGCCACTCTTGAAAGCGATGGCGGGAATGAAGTTGGCATGGAGATGACTTGGAAATCAGGTCAGCATCCAGAACTCGCACACACACACACACACACACACACACACACACACACAAACACAGCCACACACTACTAACGGTGTCTAAAAATATTGATGTCACCGACGGGGGGGTGGACAGGAAAATAAAGTAAATGAAAGCAGAAGCATTTGCTGAAGCAGAGGATGTGATGAGCGCCAGGCAGCCTGGAGAGAAGCAAACACGGTGAACAGCAGAAGATGCGTGTAAAGAGAGAGTGCAGGAGGTAGAGGGAAAATGAGAAACAGGATGAGCATGTAAAAGGAGACGCTGGTCGAACGGGGCAAGCCATAAACCCCATGATTGTCCCTGCCACATCTTTTTAAGGCATCCTTCTGCACCCCCCCCCACTCTCATCCGTCCCCTTTGCTCTGGCGCTGATACACTGTGTTCCTGACAAACACAGTAGGGGGCACTGGGGGGAAAGCATAGAAGCGGAGGAACAACAGCTGCAGGAGGCAGAGTCGTATTGTTCAGGCTGAATTACACGGCCATGCAGGGTTGAGCAGAGAAGAAACTCGACCAACACGAGAGTAAAGAAGATGACACGTACTGTAAAGAGGGATTAGCTCCGGCCAGAGGGGGGGTGGTGTATATGAAACAGAGTCAGAGCCGGGTCAGGTAGTCTTTGCACAAACTTTGTTGTGTTAGCATTAAGCTGTTCGGTGAGTGGGAGGCTGCTCAGACCATGAAAATGAGATGTAGAAAGAGCATCTTTCAAAATGTCAGGAACACAGCAGCCTCATTAGGAACTCCCTGAAACTGTTCGGGGGGCATTGTGTAACATCGCTGTCTATGGATTCATCTTCTAATAAATTATTACAAACAACCTTCCCACCTTCTTATTAACTGTCTTGGCAGGAGTTACAGTCTTTCCCTGGTCCCTAGTCACAGACCTCCAGGCATCAGAACACGACACGCTGGTAACATTAACATCAGGCTCAGGAATGTGTTTAATGTGTAAATCGCATATTTAGTTTTTACTTTGGTTAACGTGCAACAGTTGATACCGTTCCCAGGTAGATACCACTCTAGAGACAAAGAGACAAAGAAAACGTGAACTTCTTTTTGCTGTTTCAATACTAAAGTAGGAGAGCCGCACTCAAAAGTTCCTCCTCTCTGCCACATTTTTAAAGATGCGACACGGTGTTGACACCTTGTTTTCTAGTTGGTAAATTAAAAATAAACATGTTAAAAAGGCAAATAGAAACTTAGGTGGGTCAGATGCAGGAATAGACCAATGAGAGACTGGGAGAGGAACAGAGGAAAATAAAGGCAAAATATCAGGCAGGCATCTTAATTGAATAGGCATGCACAGCTGAGGAGCCCGTCCTCAAGAGGTTTTCAACAAATGTCACAGTGAGTGAGGGGGGGAGGGCGGCACATGATCGATCGTTTTACTTCTCACTGCTGCCTCTCCCTCCTCCACCTTTTATCTCAATTCGTGCCTTCACCTCTCTGTCCCAAAGGGTTTAAATGCTCCTTAGCCCAGACCCCCCCGCCTCCCTCTGCCAAGCTGCCCAGCTGAACTCTGTCCTCCCTCTTCGCTCACACGCACGAAGAGCAGAATGAAACCAATTCTGCTCTTCATCACCCCTCACCTCCGGCAGTGTGAGACCCCTCCCCTTCTGCGTGTTCATTCTATGTGAACAGTTTCAGATTCAGCTTCAGTTCAGAAGCTTTTAATCCTGATAAGTTAACAGTAGGCCGGAAGGAGAACTGGGCTTCACGCTAGAACCTGCAGCCTTTGTACATTTTAGATATTCAGCATTTGTTGTAATACAATAGACTTTGACTGTGCAACATCAGTTATTTACTTAAATATATGGTGAAATAAATGAGTAATACTAATAAGTAATACTTGTAAATGAGCAAACACTCAAGCAGGTAATCACAATATATATGCCAACATGTTTCTAGGGCAAACCGTGACTGAACTGACCTTTATGGGGCAGCGGTGAGACCTTAGCTGAAAGATGCTGTGGTCGGAAGGAAAAAATGTCTCCGCCACTATATTTACAAAACCCTCCGTCTTCATCGACTACATAGGTTGTTGCTACATCATTGTTTCATGCAGAGGATCACACTGGTGAAGTGAAACTTAACTGATTTGAGCTGTGATTAAGGTTCATGATTCATGTAGCTGATTATTTCTAGCTCTGGATTCTGCTGTCTTTTCTAGTAATGGTCTATCAAGTGTTTGCACCTGTCAATAATGTTTAAATATGATGCGCTGGGCTTTTTTACAAGAAGCTAAAATGCTAGAAAATACCCGCACGCGTGGTCTGTGCTCAGTGGACAGATTGCATGACTCCAGCTCTGTTAGGTAATGGTAATGAGGATTCAGGAGGACGGACGATGGCAACACGCTCCACGGGATGGAATTAGTGCTGAGCGTTTCAACTTTCCCTGTGAGGCAGTGGCGCTTTTATCCCGTCATTATTGGCAGAGACAATGGTGTGGTTAATCTTTTTAAGACAACACAGGGGAGGGCCCCGAGCAAAGGAGGCGCTGTCCAATAATCTCATCAGAGACCAGAGGACATACACTGTGATGGAGGAGAGCTCCTCCCTTACATGTCGAATCCTCCTCCTCTCCTGGCTCATTTCAGGGCTCTCCTCCCGTGTGAATGTCGTAGGGCAAACCTCTTCTCAGTTACCAGATTATGATTTCAGAATATAATATAATTAATTATAATATATGATTGATTTTAGAGAATGAGTGAACACATGTTGGAGTTCACTGTGGGACGTTAAAGAGTTTCCTGCCTGCTGATGAAACCGTCATCCTTCCGCCTGCTCGGTGCTCAGGTCTTCGGTTTGAGGAGTGAACACCAAAGATGTAAATGAATGTAAAGCATGAAGCAGGAGGTCACGGCCTTTAGTTTGGGGAACTGGCCACATGAGGAAAAAGTTGACAACAAGAAGCTTCTCTCAAAAGCTGCTCCATGGTAATTCATTGGCCAGCCATGTGATGTTTCTGCTGTTCCGTGCAGCCCAAAGGCGACTGGAGGAATCTCCACAGTCATTTCTGTAATATTAGGAATTTATCAAGCAAAGCGTTTCAGCATCAGGCGACACTACACTGGTCGCCAGCCTTAAGGTTTGTAAACTGTGATGTACTGTGGAGAATTCCAGTGTAAAACGCAGCTACAGGCATGGTATGTATGTGCACTGATGAGCGTGTACGGCAGCATTGTGTGCAGAGGACCCCCGGCTGTGAATAGTGATCATAATTTCATGGTGTGCTTTTCATGTGTTTGTCTTGGTGTGTGTGTTGTGTTGTTCGTGCATGCCTACTGTCATTGAACAGACACACACACACACACACACACACACACACACACACACAAAGTCTCGCAGAGCCCCTCCTCCCCTCACCTCCCTCCAATGAAAATTCATGTCCCTGACTATTTTTAGAGCTTTATGTATCTTCCACTGCTCAATCAGTGATGTCTTTCTGGGCCTGCAGCAGACTGAACGTGCCCCCTGCTGCCAACCAATCGCACACATATATGCACATGTTGACATGCACATGTAGATTCATGCAGCACTTGTGAGGACCCACGTATTTGCCAACCTTTATCGTTGTCCTATGCAATGTCACGTCTCCTGTCAGCTGCTTATAAAACAGCACGTCTGTTAGTTGTACGCAGTTCAGAGGAAAAATTGCACGCTACAGTAAATAGATAGGTCAGACACTGCAGTGTACAGTACGATCCTCTGACTGCCAAATATCAGCACTTGTTGTTGTTGTTATTATGGATATAAAATATGGGAGAGCAATTTCTTAACCTTAACTTTCTTTGATCTCAGAGTTTCCCACTCAGAATAATGATTTGGCTGTTAATAGAAAAATTACACAAATTACAAACTGGTAACTATGAAAACTTTAACTTGACATTATTTCCACATAATTAATCCTCAGATGTCTGTAACGGCCCAAATATTCTATATCCTGCCCTTAAAATGATCAAAACCCCCAACGGTCCTCGCAAAGATTGTACAACAGCAAACTCGCTCACTCCACAACCCCCCCCACATCTGTTCCTTCCACTGTAACTGTAAAAGTGGTGACATCCACAGAATGCACGAAAAAACTAAATGCACAGGAACATTTACACCGTCGCACACATACTCACACCCATAAATGTACTTTCTGTAGCTTGATTAGAGATTCGCTGAGGCATAATGTTGTTATTTTTTTCCCTTTCCCTCCTCTGTTCCTGTCTGAAATTGCAGAAATAATAGCAGCATGTGAAGCAACACCAGTGTCCAGAGCAGAGAAAAGGCTGCCTAATGTGTGAAACGTGCTGTGTATTGGTCAGCTGCCCAGGGCCTGTGGAGCACTAAATACCCAAATGGGATTTTTTGGAGACAACAAAAAACAAACCCAATGGGTGGAAGCCTTTGCCTGAAAGTGTCAGGAGGTGGAAAGAGGGTTTCTGAACAGGCATCAATAATGTATCACATTTAGCCCCCGTGGACTGTATCACGACCTTTATGTTTGCTTTTTAAAGAAGAGTTTGTGCTGTGGACGTCAAATACCTTGTTTTATAACAAACGATGGTGGCAAGAAATGAATTATTAGTTAAGTCGTGCTGCTTTTAATCTGGTCTGTCTGACATCTTTGAGAACGTGGAGAATCGCTTGGAATCGTTTCTACTTCAACCAAACATTATAGCAATTCATTTAACACATTTTTAAACTAGAAAAGTAAAAACTTTTTCAGTAGTGTGAAAAGCTACAACTCGTTCAGCCACGGTGCCGCATGGTTCAGAGCAGTTCTGTATCATTATACGAAAAGCGTAGCGCGAATGAATCCATGAAAGCAGACGATAAGGGTCCAAGGCTAATGAGCAGTGAGAGGCTATACTGAATTAAAGTGAGTACTATTCAATCAGAGCTTACAGGACAGTTTCAAATCAAGGTTTTCAACTTTAGACTTAAACCCCTCAAACATTTCTGTTAGAAACAAAGCAAAGTTCTGAAAACAAAGTCTGAAAAGAGATATCCGTAGCTCAGCCGTATGAATGCCTCATGGGAAAGTCTGTTGGAAATGAGCACTGATACAAATGACTATCACACCCTTTCTGTCGCGACCTACTTTGAACCAGCCATCCACCAAGGCCAATTGGAACACTTTTGCCTTTCAGCAGGGTTCGGGACAAGACATCAAACTTGACTAGTTATTTCTAGCAAAAAGCTAAATAAACACATTCAATTCAGTTCATCATAGAAACATAATTATAAATTATTTTCAACATTATAATATTATATAATATACTACTTTAATAGATTTCCTACAATATTTAGTTTTCTGAATATTTTCCAAATGCTAAATAAAAAGGAAAGGTTCAGCGTTTTGGTAGAAGTACATTCATTTTTGCTTATCATTATAGACGAGATTTATAGATATATATATTTATAGAATGGAGACGCATTCTCACATCTGGCGAATATACAACTACTGTTCTGAAGCCCTTGGTGCCACGAACGAGAGCTACAGACCTACAGCAGAACACGACACTGACAACCTATTTTGGGAACTTCTTGGGGACTGTTCGCTGCGTTCCTGTACATGACATGAAGGGTTACTGTATGCTTTATTATTTCAGTGCACTGCATCTCTAAGATTTACTGTTCCCTGGTGCAAAGGGGAGCTTGTCGTTCTCCCACGTCATTCATATGTGATGGTGTTTGTCATTTGGCTGCAGGCGGTTTGACTTGGCCAGCTCCAACTCTCTAAGCTGTCACAGACCCAAAGCCGACACCCAGAATAGCCCTTATGCATTTCTTGCCCACAGCCCAACTATGTCCTCCACCCCCAACAGGGTGCTGCTCTAGCTTTCATTTTGGAGGCCTGGCTGCATCCTTTATTACTTCCTTCTCTTCCTCTTCTCCTTCCCTTGTCGCCAACTATCAGCCACTTCATCTCTGAGTGTTTTATTGCATTGTGTTCTTGTAGAGGAGGACCTTTGGGCTCGCTCTAGACATCCAAAAAAATATAACTCACTTTTTCCCCCTCCTGCTCACCTTGCTCTTGGCTCGGAAAATGTGGAGCATGGCTGTCTGTTTTTTCAATCGCTTCCCCATCGTCTCCCTTATACCTTTGAATGTCCTCTCCTGTTTTTCATCTTTCCTTTCTGTCTTTTTCTCCTTCAGCTCTGGCAGTCAGCATGTTTTCATTGAGACAGCGTTGCAAGGGTGCATGTCAAGTGAAACCAACCAACTGCACTCCTCCTCCATAGCCAGACCACCTCTCTGTTTAGATCAGTGACAGTGTCTTGCCTCTCCACAAAGTACATTTTATTCCCTGCAGTGTCCATCATGCCTTTGTAATTCCCAGTTCCCCAAAACCCTCTGTTTCTCTGCTTTCTGCCTAAAATTTGTATACTGGATTCAAATGGGAATCGCATGTTATTGTATGACTCAGCTTCCCTTGTATCTGAATGATAAGGTTTACTGTCGAGTTGCCTTCAACACATTTCTGTTCATAGAACGCGCTGTACATATTAATAAGGCGTTCACTGCATTTCCTTTCTCATAAAATGTTCTAACATTTTGAAACATGCATTGTTTATATCCACGTTTACTTGATAGTTTTCATCTTTTTTGCAATTTGTCGCTGCACTGTTGCATTTTTGTGCTGCATATCTACCAACGTCATATGAAACTACCTGCATTTTATGTGCCTCCTCAAGTAATACGCTGTTGCAAGATAAATGACTCAGACATTTACGTTCACCTCAGAACAGAAGTGGTTAACATGCCACTGAAAGCAGGTGGAGCAGGGTGACTGTTCGAGTGGGAGCCTTGTCCTTTTGCTGTTGTTGCTATCCATCTTTAGAGTGACGGGAATGCTCCTGTTGTAAAAAAGAGAGTTACAGTAGCAACAGGAAGCTGGCAGATGCAGCCTCTCTCCAGGCGTATTGGTGTGTGTGGACAATGGGTTTAAAGATTAGAGCAACAGTGCGCAATCACACAGGACACAGTAAGCAAGGTGCCACTGCGTGATCTCCTGACCATTCATTCCGCCTTCCTCGAGCATCAGCATGCCTCAGCTCCCGAGGTCCGTGTGTGTGTTAGGGAGAGAGAAGCATAGATGAAGTAATAGACTGTGTGTCTGCAGACAGAGGTAAACCTGTTAGTGCTCTTTATTCCCTCCAGGGACAGTTTCATTGTGCTGTTTAGCTGGGTGCAGTTGAATTATTAGAATTGAATGAAAAAGGTTGAAGTTTTAGGGAAAGTATTCGCGTGTCATGCGTCGCATTTAGAAAAGAGCTGGGCTGGTGAAAGAGGCTTCGTATCCATGACAACAAGTAAGAGCGAGGGCAGCAAATGGGAGCGGATCGGGTGCGTTAGACATTTGAGTCGTGGACCTGAGAATGTCTTGTGAGTGTATCTTGTCACTGAGGGCACATTCGATCATCCGTCTCTGAATCCAACACACACTATAATCTAACCAGCTGCACCTAAGCTAAATGAGAGATTTACTGTTCCCACGGAGATGTGTTGGAGAAGATGAGAGGCATGAGGAGCGGTCCAGCCAGGGAATTCTAATAACGTGACTCCTTGTCCAGCTTCGTGACTTCCCATGATTCCTCTTAGTGGCATTATTTATAAATCTGGCTGAGTTAGAGTACACATCCCTCAGTCACAGGAGCACACACTTCACTGCGTGGCGTCAACTTTCCCTCCGCTTAAGTGATGAGATGACATGCAGATGTGTCCCCTAATTGATATGATACTTTATTGGTTGGTCTGTTGCCGTGACCATTCACCCTTCCTCTAGAGTCAACTGCAGCGCAGCATCCATTGAGCTTGATTTAAGGGTTTATTGCTCAGGCTGAAGGCTGAACACGTTGTACACAGTAAATAATAGTGGGAGAATCGCACGTGGCATCAACCAGTGGTTGTTGATGAGCATGTCACAAACGCTCATCACAACATCCTTGGACAGTTACTTTTGTCCAGCAGTTCAAGATGTGTTTGCCACAACAACTTTCCCTCCTGTAAATCATGCAATCTCAATCCCAGCAGAGCACTTCGCTCTCAGAGTGCTGGTGGTTCCTAGAATTTCTATATGTAGAATGGGAGCCAGCTCCCAGTTAAAGTTCGGGATGCAGACACCCTCTCTACCTTTAAGACTAGACTCAAAACTTTCCTTTTTAATAAAGCTTATAGATAGAGATGGATAAGGTGACGCTGAACCATCTCTTAGTTAAGCTGCTATAGGTTTAGTCTGCTGGGGGACTTTCCTGACACTCTGAGCTCCTATAAGCTATTATTTTGTTTATATATACACTTATATTTTTGCAAGGTCCTAAACCTGCTATGTAAAGTGTCCTGAAATGACTTTTGTTATGATTTGGCGCTATATCAGTAAAGATGAATTGAATTGAATCCTAGAACTGCTAAATAGACAACGGTGTTTCTACAGACATTCACAGTTTCCAGAAGTTTTATAAATGTATTATATGACTGATCAATGATCAAAATTGCAACAACTTCTTGTTCCACACCAACTGAGTGCACAGCCAAACACAAAAAATGTCAGTGGGGTATTTTTTGTGGCTTCTTCATTGATTTCTTTCGGAGAGGACAGCCTCACAACGAACACTACGCTATGGTCGCTAAAGCATAAAATAATTTTGTCATTAAGAAATCAAATTTGTAAGCCTGATACAAAGAACTTGCATACTAGATCAGTGCTGTAACTGTTACCTCCTCTGATCATAGTTAGTCCACCTCGAAATAAATATTTGTTGTTTACTTGAATAGATGTTAATGTCACCCGTGAATCACTATAGAGGTCTTCCATCTTTATTATTTCTGTATGTGGTCTGCTCTGATTGTACAGAAGAACACCGGTGGTTGCGAACTGATGCATTTCTTCAGACATTAGGTGCACAATGAGCACATAAATCAGTCTTTCTAAAAAAAAAGCTTCTAAATTTGCTTCCAATGTGATTGCACCCTTCATAAGCAGCTCAAGGACACTTCAGCACGGAGCAATGTTTGCCAGAATGGGGGCTTGAATTCAGGTCCTCTGAGTGAATCATTGTCTTTTTTACCACAAGGCCGACCAACTGGCTCCGAGTGATTTAACATAACAAAGGATACTCACATCACATCTTGTATACTGATAAATGTGTGAACCTTTGTCTTTCTGGGTTGAGTGTCCAAACTGGGTTTGGAAGTCATGCATTATTCAAACAGCATCTGGCACCGCTGCGCTAAGTCACTTGTTTTTTGCTTTTAAACTACTTGCAATTATAACTTCTGCATGTGGCTCATGCCTGGCCTGCAAATTTGCATGTGGCTTGGTGCGTTCCTCATTTCCGTTTGGTTTATGCAATATTGATGTCGGACGTCAGCGTCATTTCACATGGGATTTTATTTCCTTATTGGTAAAACTTTTAGCTCTTTGTCATTTGGTAAATATGTTTACACTAGCTCATGGGATGAAAGGAAATAAAATGCATACACTGACAGATGGAGATGAAGATGAGGGGGTGTAGGGGTGTATACTTGATCTGGATGTGTTGATGTGAAATATTAAATCTGATGTGTTTGTCATCAGATTGGCAAGAAATCATTGACAAATATGTTTACTGGCTTTTTTCTGTGATTGCTTGGGAAAAGCAATAATCGGGTCCATAATGAGCAAGGCCCATAATCCCTGTGCTTGGTGACAGAAAGCAGGCCTGCTTAATTAAGGGACTAATTTCCCATGAGGCAATGGGGTCCTTTTTCCTTTGTCTCTATGGGCTTGGCTTTATTTAGGATTTTGAGTGGAGGAGCTGCCACGGTTTGACTAGACTGGAAACAATGTAGGATTGTTTTTCTGATTAATATTATTACCGTTTCATCCTTTTTTGTTCTTAATTCATTTATTGCCCTTCCATTCAGATGTGTGTACTTCTAGCAAGACACGGATTTCTCAAGAACTAGACAAGACTTTTAGGAAACTTTTTGGGAACTGAATTCGTTTTATCCTGCCAGCATCAAGGTCGGCACGATGCAGGGAAGTGGAGATAATGTGTGCTGTTAAAAAACCATGCTTCCGTCCCTCCACGCGTGCGTTAGTAGTGGGTAAATGCAGTCTTGCGTGAGGGTGAAAAGCAACTCAAAAGCACTCTCTAGATTAAGGGAGGAGATGAAGGCAGAGGAAACATTCAAGAGAACCTGGAAATGTTGTGTTTAGTACAAACCAGGAAGCTCAGGGCGCAGGTCGGTGGAAGCAGGTTTTTTATACAGACCTAACAGAGAGAAAAGAAAGGTTGTACTTAATTGCAGCACTTTTATAAGCTGCTGCTGCTCTAGCCTGGAGTCCTTAAGTCTGTCGTTTTTTTGTATAAATCTTCAGGCTTTGCAGAGCAAAAGTCGAGCCATTTGAGGCCCAGACTGCACCGACAGGCAAGACAAAAGTAGAAATGGAGACTGGGTATTACACATATCTCATATTACTTACTCTGATGTGTTACTCCGGCACGTTGGTTTCACACTTCTGGTTGTTTTATTATTTAGTATTTGTGGAATGAAAGTCAGAGATGAGACCCAAACTAGTAAATCTGCTGTCAAAGAAGAGGCACGGAGAAAAGAAAAGGAGGCACGCAGCTAAAGCAAATTTCAGCCACAGTGTGGTTTCTGACCACAGAACAGACAATCTGCATCCTTCTCTCTCTCTCTCTCTCTCTCTCTCTGGCTCTCTGCACCACCTCCACTTTCATGTCTCACTCCCTTCACTGTTTTCATCTCCTCTTTTCCCCTCTTCCGTCTGATCTGGACTTGAGGGAGGAAGAGGCGCTGACTGCAGGCAGCCAAGTGCAGCGGCGGTGTGAACCCTCTAATCGCCTGCCATTACCCAGTGGCATTTTCCACACTAATATTCAGCATGCGGGTGCTATGTCTAGCATGTTATCTTCAATAAATCATTATGACATAAATTTTGAAACATCAGCAAAATTAAATTCAGTAAATGACAACCCTGGTGAGAAGATTGACATCCTGTTTTTTTCTTGTGTACTGTTTTTTCCAACGCACGGTTCACGGTGGTTACAGCCGAGAAGAATAGTTTTAACCCTGTTCTCATTACTGTGTTGAATTTCATATTTGAGTTCACCTGTTTGTTTTTTACTACGTTTTACTTTTCAAATAAAATTACTTACCAGGAGGGAAGCGTGACACAAAATGCTACGGCCTTTGTTTCCTCTGATATTAAATACATAAGGGGGGATGGGGAAATCAAAACTCTTTGATTCCACATAGAGCACAACAGGACATTGTGGACATTTTTTTCTGTTGGTTCTGCACAAATCCTTGCTCTTGATCTATTTGCCCCCAGAGAGGTGCCTTGTTTTATGTTTTAGCCCTGGTCATGAAATTGTGTGTTACACCCCTGGTAGAACCAATATCTTAGCCGCTCAAGCACAACAGTAAACAAGAACATATAAAGACACAGTAAATAAAACGGGTGCAGGGGAGATGTGGGAGCATGCATGCGGAAACGTGTCGGTATATAAGTGACTGTCACACGCTGTGTCTTTTCCGTCCGCACACAGTGAAACCATTCATTTTACCTCTGTCCACTGCACTGGCAGCAGGGCGGACCCTGTAAACACGGCAGTCTGATTTGTGTTTGTGTGCACAGCAGGTGTCGGATTGTCACCACACACGCACAGACACACAATCACTCACTGCTTTCATTCAGTGTTGCTTTTTGCAGCTTTCACAGTAAATGATACCAGATGTGAGAGATGGATGAATTATTGATGATCTTCATGGACAAATGCAAATGTAGCTTAATGTTCCTGGCACATTGCTCCTTACATGTGAGTGTGTTTGATTATGGCTTGTTTGAGAATAGTTATTGCTGTTGCTGAACATAGGAAAACGGAGGCAACGCAGTGAAATACAGACGTGACGTGTGCGTATGTGTGAGGATATGGTGACTACTTCTGACGGGAGGCTTTATTTGACTGGAGATCGTCATGATTAAGATAACTTTTCTATTTTTTTTGTTGCATATACTGTATCGAAATTATATGTTTAATCTAAGTACTGCACATAGGGAGTCTTCACTTTGTTTACACCTCTGCATGACTGTATGAGAGTGGTTGCGTATGAATATTTTGTCGTGTGGGTGTATGTGCAGCAGATTTTGTGCTCGTGTGTGTGTTTTTGAATGACATGAGCGGAGCTTTATGTCACAGTGCTGGAAGCACATCAGCAGGATGTCAGGGTAACAACTGCTTTTTATATCAATACATGATACATGAGCGGCAATCCATAATGAATGCTGCTGTGTCACTTGTCTTATTAACCAAACCTCCGCTTTCCAAATGCTCTCCCTAAATAACACGTGTAAAAATTGTATGTTTGCTCGGATGAAGAGGAAAAGCGTTTTCCCATGAGACGTCAGGCACATAATAAAGTATGTCATTTCTATTTCAGGGCTAGCTGAGCTGCTGTCGACTATTGTTGACTTGTCTGCCGCTCGCAGGGAATGCTTTCTGAGGCCCAAGAGAGCGGATGCAGCGAGTGTCACGACTTGTCCCGTGCACTGTCGGTTTGTTTTTCGGATTCTAGCATCCAGCGACGTGATGCCTGCACGATGTACAGACGGCTCTATGAGGCATTGGTGTCATTCCAGTTGAATGCAAGAAAAAAGAGCTGTTCCTCGGGGAGTCCCCGCTGCGACGCGGAGACACACAGGCATCTGTAGGCACCTACTGACCACTTAACTGCCTGCACTCGTCAATAACTCTTTAAAAAGATCAATTAGGGCGATCAGTGGCGAGAACGCCGCGGGGACTGAGCAGCTATATTGAGCTGTCTCTGTGTGATGATGTCACATGGAGCTCGTTTGACTTCATGAAGGGGCCACTCAAACCTCAAGCCTGAGCAGTGAACTCAGCAATAAGCTGCTTCTCTCCTGTCTGCTTCTTCTGCGCCCGGAGAGCTGGGGTAGTCCTCGCGGTGTCCACCCAGCCGCCAGATTGACTGAAAACATTGAGCCATAAAAATCAATTTTGATGGCGACAGTTTCTTTCATTTATCGCTCGCTCACCTTTTTGCCCCTGTGCAATGTTCATTTACACGTTTTACAACCTGATTGATTAGGTGCCGCTGTGTTCAGTTCATTGTGTTCTCTGATCCACCTTTTCACCCTCCGTTCCACTTGCATCAGCCGCTGGGAGAAGTGACACCCTGCTGACTGACAGGCTGGTTGTGAGCAAGCAGACCTTTCACCTCCTAACCTTTCTTCCATGCTGATTATTAATCCTACTTACAGTGCACTTCCTGTGTCCCTCCATCGCAAATTAACCTTTCTCTTTTTCTCTCTCCCTCTCCCCCCACTCTGTCCCTTTCCTTTCACACCCCTTCCTCTCTATTGCCCCTTGTTCTTCTCCGTCTTGCAGCAAATTTATTCACGTGAAAGTTATTGACGATGAGGAGTATGAGAAAAACAAGAACTTCTTCCTGGAACTGGCCGAGCCTCGCATGGTAGACATGAGTCTGCAGAAAGGTGCAGTACCGATCTGTCTGTTGTTACTTTCTGTCTCTTGCTCTCACACTTTGTCTGTGTCTTTCCTCTCACTGTTGCTAGTCTCACTTTCTCCCGAGGCCTCTTTGTCACTTCTCTGTCCACTCTCTTTACCTGAACTCTCACTCTGCTGAATCTGCCACCCACCGCCGCCACCACCACTCTCCATTTTTACACCGCTGTGCACATGAGAACCTTTGTTTTCATATTACACCTCATGCAAATGATCATAACGACAGTCTTGCCAGATTTCTTTCGACTGAATAAGAGGACAACACATAGTCTAGATGTTATCTTTTACCTTCTCCACAGAACGCGTTGCCATTATTATATAAAGAGATATTTTATGTACATAGCTAGTTGCTATTTTTAAGTCTATGAGCCTGCTCGTTTGAAAAGAATCAAAGCAAAGTGCTGATGGTGAGATGAGAATATTGATATATTTTTGCCATCAGGCAGTCTATCTCACATGGATGCCTGAATTCATTAGTTTATATCAAAGTGTAACTTCATAAAGCTTAAGAAAATGTTTACATTCAGGTAGAATCTGAAGTGCAGCTCAAATTGAGCTCAGGGATTCTTGGGCTGTACCAAGAACACTCACAGTAGGATCATATTCCTCTGCACAACAAACTTGTTCTTTTGGCTTTTATTTAGCAAGGTAAAAATAAAAGTAAGATGTAGACTAATTTAAATAAATCAGAGCAAGTTTTGTTGTTTCCCATGGTTGTTGGCAATGAAAGAAGCCGACAGGCATTTTCTTAAGATTCACGCACTGTTATCTAATGCAGTGTTATCTAACAGTGCTCGAGGCCAGGGGACCGGAGCGGTTCACAAGCTGGTGTGGAGGGTGCAGAAACTAACACTTGGCCGTTGCCTCCAAACACTACAGCTCATTATGTTTACGTTATCGGCTCTGGCAGCACTGTCTGAGCGGCTCCCTGTGTTTCAGAGTGAGAGTGGCGATGAGGAGCAGTTACTATGCCGGTCTTTCTGAGTGACGGCTGCATCCCTCTAAATACTCATATGCTGCTCTGTGATGCTTCTTGCTTCGTTGGCACATGTTTAAACCTGACAGACACACTTACTGTCTGCTGCCTTCTTTTTTTTAGCTGCTTTTGAACCAGTGAACCATGAATTCAATTTTTGGCATTTGAAGTTACATTTTTGGAGTGGAAGCCAAGTGAAGCTAAATGTCTGAAATGTGAAGTATACTACCAACAAATCTGAACACGTCTGTACAAACATAAGCAAAATGAATTATTATTCTGGTTAGCGTTCTCATTAGCTACTTCATTTCTATTAACTGTAAACCTACTAGGCCAAATTTAATTCACTCAGATTTGAACCCAACCCCTCTTTACTTGTGCTTCTGTTACATTATGTTTTAGGAATTATGCTTATGTGAGTTCATTGACATTTTTTCAAAGTTACATAAAAGTTACGCAATTTTGGTTTAAAGGAAACTAAAGGAAAACCAGAATAAAACTGATTTGTATGATCAGTGTCTGTAAGCTGCTGCTGCTAGTCACAGATATTTAGCTGTAATAAGAACAGATACCATTTAATGGACTATTACATTTACATCGTTACTGGGACAGCAACAAATCTACTACGAAGAATATGAATCTGAAAGTTATTTCCGTTTAAATGCATTCTGGATTCTTAGAAAAGAAGATCGTTCCTATCATTCTGCCCTTGTCAGGGACAAATGTACAGTGGTTACGGTTTGATGTTTTCAGTCCAGCCAGTGAAGTGTAGTGAAGCCGTCAAATTGCATCTGCATCCGGGTTCACTGCGGCAAACGGGAATCAGGATTGTTACAGACAGAATAAGCGTAGCGGAAGTGGAGAAGGAGAGTGATATCTGCTCAGGTGGAGGATGAGATGGGGATAGGTAATGACAGCTGGAGCTAAGGAAGACACATGGCAAAGACATCAGAACAGCTGCTTTACTCTCATCTGTCTCCAGGGCCTCGGATCATCCTGTAACGTCCTCATGTAGAGACCATCAGAAACCCATGAACCACTGGGTTTAGATTGCTTACAGTTTACGTTGTTTTAATTATACTTCATAAGTCGTGATGTAGTTTAATAGATTGTTGCACCCAGAAACCTGTTTACATATCTGTTACACTTTAAACTGATTAAAATGTTCCTCGATCTGATACTGAAGAGACGACAACAGCGCTGCGCCGCTAATGAAGGCGCAGACAGTGCTGACAAAGAGTAATACAGGATACATCTACTTTTCAATGCAGGAGCTAATGAATGTTTGATCAAGGGTAATACATGTTTGATCTATATATGATGAGGAGGTAATGAAAAAGTATTATTTCCCATGCAGGATCATATTTTATGAATGCTTTCGCGCTGATGAAATCACTTTGATATGGAATTAGAGAAAACACAAGCCAGTGTTTAGCAGAGGGTTTCCACGTATTCTCCTGCTGCCACAGTAGGTGTTTCAGGATCTCAGCGCTGTGAATGATGTGATAATTTCTCACTTTTCATATCTAACATGGCGATTATATTGTTGTTCATATCCACTGATGTGGGGTTGATTGGGTTTGTTTTTCTCCTTATTAAAGCTGTGGTGAAGAAGCAGAACTGATGAATATTCTATGAGTCTTTGATTTCTTGACTGTTTGTCGGATGGAAAGCCTTGCTCCATTTTCCTCTCAGCACAGTCATTTGCAACAACTCGTTGTTGTTTTATTATTATTATGCATTATCAAACTAAAAGCACATAAATAACTGTCTAATCTTATTTTAACCATCCGGTCATTTTTATTTGTTACTTGCAGTTACATCAGTCATGTGAAGTTTTGAATGTGTTTATACACTGCTGTGGACGGTCGAACCTGGCATGTGACGTAGGAAAAAAGTCCCAGGGTGGCAGCTCTGACTTTGGACAGTGTGTGAGTAATGAAAGCAATCAAGCCAAAAGTCACCCTGACCTGCCAGTCTGGAGTTGTTTACTGTCGCCCTTCTCTAACTTATACTGAAGTGGTCAATACCATTAGCACCTCAGGTGAGGTGGCCAGATGAGCCACTCGGCTGCTGCTGCTGCTGCTGCTGCACAACACGACTGCAGAGTCAGAAACTGAATCACTTCCAAGCCTGCTGAGAACAGTAAGGGTTTTCTTCTGGTGACTCGGGTGCTGAGACATGTTGATGCTCACGCCAGGGTTGTTATTCAAACAGTGAGTTATTTTTTCATGTAATTTTTTGGGGGGCAGTTGACAGCGGTCTTCAGCACTTCACATTTGCATAACGCCAGCCCACCAAGACTAAAATATTCTATATAGAAACCTGTATTTTTAGGTGTTTCTGAATTTTGCTTTCAGCTTTATTAGATTACTCTAGTCAAACACCTACATATCCCACCATGTGGACATACTGTCCTCGGACAGAGACCCATTTCTTAAAGTATATAGTTATGTCCATGTTTTAAAAAACCAGCGCACATGCAGCTTTGACGGAATATGCAGATTTTAATTGGTAAGTTTTTATGTATGACATGGTTGATCACATAATTACATGTTGCTGTTTTGTTGTAATTATTATTTGTGTTTTACATATTACATGTAGTTTTTCCTTCTCATAATCTGTCTTGAATTTATTTTATTTATTAGCACCAACAATTTAAAACTGTATTCATGGACGTGTTGTCTTTTAGAATGAGAGTAGTCCTAAAAACAGACACATTAAACACAAGGACACAGGACTCTCCTAAATACTTTGGGAAAGCAGAAAACAGTAGACCTTAAGAGTCTGTACATAGTATTTAATACAGGGTGGTGCTGCGAGAAATGATCCTTGAACCGAGGAATTTGAGTTCATGCCTCATACCACAGAAGAGAATGGTGCTGTCAGGTTGCTGTAACCTGCTGGGGTGTTGCTTTGTATCTTACTGTGACCTTTGACCTCCCAATGCCATGTTATTCTATAGCTGGTTGGCACTGAGCCCTGTGCTCTGCAGTGTAGTAATGTCATAGTCGGAGCATAAATTATTTACTGCTAAAATGGCGAAAAATTACCATAATATATTCCTTCATAGAGTCTTCATACTGCTGTATGAACAAATAAAATAAAATGCATTTTTCAGTGGTATAAGATGTGAGTTAATGTTAAGAATTTAACCCAAATAAACTACGGCAGTTACGTAAATCATCAAGCCTGTTATGCGTCAGCAATATTAAGCAGAAAGTAAATGATGAGCATGCGAATTTATTTTTCCTGAGGCTTTGACTTGTCATGGCAAGGTCTGAAGTGCACACTCTCATGCTGAAAAAAGGATAAGAACAGAAAGAGGGTGAGAGGAGGATGAGGAAAAATCAGTGGAGGACAGGAAGTGATGTATGGTGGGGTGCAGAGCTTTGGGTAGACTCAAAAGCTGGGCCCTTCAAATGACACTGCAAAATGTGTGCTACAAAGCCGTCGTTGGCATTGTCATCATTCATGTACTGTGTGTTAACATTGTGTGTGTTCCTCCGTCTGTGCGTGCATACGAGTGAACGAGGACGAACACTTAAGTGAATGCTCTCCGCGTGAGAGTGTTTCTAAGCGATGGTGATATTACATTGTCACGTGCATGTGTCTGCGTTTGTGCGTGTGCGTACGTGTGCTCGTGGCTGTGGGATTAATTCCGCTCTCTCTCCCCCTGCGGTAATCCATCTCCCACCCTGCCATTTTTCATTTAAATCATGCCTAGCGTGGAGAAATGTGCCACTCGTCAAGCCTCCTCACTCGCAGTGAGCTCCCGTGGCATCTAAGGGCACTTCACTTGCTATTGTTTTAGCTTGGTCAGGTCCTTCTGCCAATCTGCTCGTACACATACACGTACATTTATTTTCATTATCTCGGAATGAGCCGCGAGTCACATTGTGGACGGGTGCTAAAGCAAAAGCATCTCCAGAATAATGTAGCTACGCAGCCGGTACAGATGAAGTTTGAATGGACCACTTTAGTTATTACTGAAAACACCATAGAAGAAGAAAAAATGATGCCATTATGGTGTTGAGTAAAGGTAGGTAATAGGTATGACTAGATCTGGGGAATTGGGCATCGATCAAAATTGATTTACAGAAAATTAGATTGGCCTTTAGGTCTCTGACGCAAATAGGAAGCTCACTTAAAGAGTTGTAGAATACAGCTCTGCTCATTGCCATCATCTCCACCAAGATAGTATATCAACTGCTCCAGCTTCCACATGTCCGCCTCAATCTGTCCTCCGTTCCAGAGTAAAATGTGCCAGTGAAGAAGAAGAAGCCACTTTATTTTATCATTGATACGTTTTACAATGACATTTATTCTCTACACCTCACCCTTTCCCCCTGGGGGGGGAGCAGTGACAGGCGGCGCTGGGGGAGGTAGCGCTGGGTGTCTCGCTCAGGGACTCAGGAATCGATCCTGCTATCTCTGCATCCCAGCCCTCTGCCTTAACCACTGAGCTACCAGGCCGCTTAGAGTTAGCAGTACTACTACTACTGTATAGTAAGTAGGTAAGTAGGAGATTAAAATAATACAGTGCCTCTGTTTAAAGTGAATTTGTGTTATGTTAAGAAATTAAGAGTGAAAAAGTCCTGGGTATTCTGCGCCAGCCACCAACTCTGACCTCCTCACGATGAAGTGTAGAGATGTCATCTAATTTTCTGCTTTGCTCATGTCCTGATTACAGCTGCTAAAGACTGCCTCGCTATAATATGTTACTGTTGGCCATAACAACCTGCTGGCACCAACCACACATTGGCTCATCGCTCACCTCCACACAACTCGCCAATTGTGGACAAAGTGGAAAGATTGATGAAGCTATTCAAGCATCTGAGGTGCGGTTCTCGTATACTGGGTATACTGGTGCTTTAAGGCTCCTCTGGTCGCAGAAGAGAAAACACAAAACTATTTGTAATGTGCTGAAGAACATTTTGACTGCATCATTCAGTACATTCCTCTTTAACTATTGATCCTTTCTCAGGGTCAGCGCCTGCTGCTGCTGCTGAGCTGAAATGATGGATCTGTACAGTATATAGATTTGTTATGTGTATATGCAGAGCAAATCATTTCTTATGTGTATGTGGAAGAAAAAAGAAAACACACCACAACATTGCAGTGTTAATTATTGATGAAGTTTTAAAGAAGCGTCCCCCTGGGGTGCTGTTTATTGACAACCTGGAGTAGCAACTTGACGTTTCCTACGTCTGACGTTCTCGTTGTGACAACTGAACTTAGAGCTCACTACGCTCCCTTCGCCGGGGTCACAGGCTGCATTGATATCTAGTGTTAGTTGTATTATTTGCTTCCTCTGAACGGAGAATTGGAAACCCAGAGGCAATGCTGGGTTAGCACCACGGGAAAGGAAAGGCCGCCTCCACCTCTACCTCTGTACATAGCATTGCTGCTACAGCTGAAGGTTCCATACTTGGTCTAAATACCATAAATTTACTATGATTCATGGACACTGCTTTGCAAAATTGTGAGTAAAAGTAAAAGTGCATTTTTGTCTTTCCAGCTTCTGACTTTTAGAGTCAGGTCTTCTCCATCCAGATTACAACCTTTAGACTTCGTGGGGTCAAACACAGTCCCTTTCTGGTTCTTCCTCAGGGAGCATCACGTCTGTTCAAAGGGCTGAAGTGCTCAATCCTGGACTGGAGGAACTCTAAATGACTGGTATTGAATCAATTAGCTGCCTAATTGGGCTGAGATAAAGACCCCATTTCCTTATCATCAGCGCTAACAGTCATTACAGATGGCACGGGGCTCTCTCGCTGGATGAGCCAGGAGGTCAGAATAAAGCTGGTGATGGTTTTGGCAGTCTCATAGTAATACAAGGAGGTAGTCTATGCTGTGTGTGTCTGTGTGTGTGCATTGTAAAATGTCACATAGAGGTTTGTTAATTCTGAATTCTGAATCTGAAAAAAAAAAAAAAATATATATATATATATATATATATATATAAAATCGTTTTATTTTGGTTTCATGTCAGTGTCTTTCAGATTAAAAGCATATTTAGTAGGTTTTTTTTGTCTCGGCGTGTGTGGGGTGGCTTACACTACCATTTACTAGATTGTACAGAGAAACCTTTCACTGAAATATCAGCTTATAAAGACACATCCTCTGCCCTTTGTCCTATTGGAAAGGTATGAGGATTGAGTATTTACCATTTCAACTAGCACACAGACATTAAGCTCCCAACGTCATTACAGGGACAAACAGGAAGTAATAATTTAACGAGAAGTGGGTCAAATGTCATGCGGACTTCACTGAGTGAGCAATGGGGGCCAGCTGTCGCACCTTCCAGGAGCCGTAACCTCGCCACCTGTTGGCAGGTGAATCATGAACGTGACCCCCCAGATGACCGCTTTAAATTTAAACAATGAAAGACGATGTTAATGTTGCATCTTCACCCACTTTCACAACGTTGAATAATAGGAATTTTTATACTTGGAAAAACTTCTCATATTAAGTCTTTCAGAGATGTGAGCGGAGAAATAGTTTTTTACTTTTACCTAAAGCTTCCATAAAGTCCTTCAAACATTTCTACACACAACAGTAATCATACATAGTCCTTGTTGTCTTTGCTCCAGACCTTGAGGTGAATCCAGGGTCTAGTGGGAGCATATAATGTATACAGTACATACAGTGTTGTTCAGAGGTTTTATGCGACCATTAGGTTTGTTATTTTCCCAATGCTATTGTGTAGGCTACGTCTTCTGTAGGCTAAAGTGACAAATACTCAGTGTGAACCTTGACGATGAAAATGAAGAGGTCAGGGACAAAAATAGTGGAGTTGGAAGACCTGTCAAACTCTTCTTTGAGAGACCGGAATAAGTCCAGCAAGTCAGCATCTGTTGTTGTGCCAGAGGCCAGAAGTCCTGGCTCAGCATCTGGCAGCTTCGCCTGAAAGCCATGAAGACGTATCTATAGTGCAAAGATGCTTGATCTGTAACTGTGTTTGCACGAGGATCGCAGCCAAGAAACCACTTTTTGTGTTTCTGGTTAGTCTAATGTCCGAGATACCGAGAAAGGAATGACTTCATAACTGAAACATAAATCTGTATAGATATCAAGAAATGTGACCGGGACGAGCCGCTCTACTGTTTATACTGAACACGGCTCCGGGACGGTTTCTTTCACCTGGATGCAAGTAATATAATGTGGGAAATATGACAGAGCCCAACAAGAGAGAAACAGATTTGATCAGTGTTTTGTGCAGACATCTCAACGTAGTCAAAACCAAAGGCACACAACATAAAATTAAGTTTAAAAGAAATTAAAGGCAGCTGCTTGAAATTCGATGTATCTCGCCATTGTTGCTCTCTGTTGGTTGTTGCCTCGGTTGTCTGAATTGAATTAACACGAGCAATCCTTCGAATCCACGTGCTTATGAGCCACGTGAGGTATAGCATATAACGGTTTGTGGTGTGATGCAAGCCTTTAGTTTACTGTAGAGCTGATTGCTTTTTTGAATGTTAAGTATCTGCTCCACACGCCAGTGTTACAAAACATTCATGCAATACTCGTGGGTGCAATGCAGAAATACATCTCAATATTGAGCCAAATGTTTTTATTGGATCCTGGGTATCGTGTTGCACTGTCTCAGTCTTTCTCTATATCACTTCGTTGATATTTGAGCACTGAGATTAGGCTCAGAGAACATCTGCAATGCACCTCCTCCTCTTGTCTTAATTGCTGGGGGACCTGTTTTGCACATTGTACACCTGCCTCGTGAACTTGCGTCATTCTTGGCAGGAGGTCGGAAGTTTGCTCCCGGTCTGAAATCTGCTAAATCCCCTCTGTGTTGTCAGCAGAGTCTCTGGGTTCTTATACACAATTAATATTGAAATCTGAAAGAGATTACCTTAATATGTCAGGAGACTTCCAAAATTAGAACACTGTGGCAGTGAAACAATTCCCAAAGCGAGGGGTGGATTTAAGTTAAGATTGTTATGTAATTATAAAATACACCCAAGGACTTGATGTCACAGGAGACATTCAGTAGGACTCAGTCACCGGCTCTGAGATATGGATACAGGGTTGTTGTTACTTTTAGTACATGTTCAATTCAATGCAACTTTATTTATATAGCACTAACTCAAAACATAAATCATCTTAATACCTTACACATTATATAAGTATGTACAGAGAAAACCCAACAGTCCCACTTGAGCAAGCGCTGGTTTGCACAACGGGTTTGGAATTGTTGCCCTAGTCGTATAAGGGCAGATGGGTGTTCACCTCCCAGTCTGCTCCACCAGCCATGGCACAAATGTCACGACTCAGAGGGCCTTTGGTTTCCTCACTGCCACAGAGAAATCCCACTGGCACGGATGAATAGATTTAATTCAAATGGGAGCCCAGTGCTATTCATGCATCCACAGACCCTGACTTCATTAAAGATCCACTTCTTTCTGGGGTCACGAGGAGGAATATCAGAGACAGGCTGACATGATAATGAAGGTTATGAGGAGTTAATGCAGTTTCTACATTGATGGGTTTCCTGTGATGGTAAAATTGTCATGGGCATGTTTCAAAACTCGCATGAGCTAGTAACTCCTCAAACTTCCCGTTGCTTGTTAATAAGCTACAAACGGACATGCTGATCAGTTTTCCATACAACAGCAGTTTGTTGGTAAATTGGTTAGCGTGCTAAGGATTTGGAGGTATGCAGCTTTTCCTACATCTCACAGTGGCTCCTCATTGTTCTATTAATCTCTGCAAATTGACTAAAATGACAATTGGAGCTAGTGCTGACCACGAGCACATACTCAATATGCTTTCTGTGGATTCTGTACGACACAAGTCACACGCTGCTTCTGCTTGTCTGTTACAGCTAAATATCTTTAGTGAAAACACTAATGGCCCAGTTCTACTGTTCCGCACACTAACGACAGTCAGTAGCCTGTTACTGAACTTTCCTGCAGAAGTCCTCTTTTTAACACAAGCATGTTTTTTTTTTGCCATTACAAGCCAACAAACACACATTCACCATGGAAAAATGGTGAGAGTAATTTGAATTTGCTATTAGCACTCGCGATGAAAACTGCTTCATAAAGATGTAACTGATGAACATGAAAACATGGCCCTAATGTGCTGACGAAAGCTCGCGCTCATGAAAGTCACAACCTTAACATTAAAAAACCATTTCATTCAGCAGCAGACGGTTATGTGTGTTGCATAATGCCAGCAAGAAAAGTTGTCCCTTACTTTAAAAGACAGATTTCCTACTTTGCAGTGTCATCTTTTCAAGAGAGGTAATACAGGATGTTTTGTTTCCTTTGTTAGTGCCGAGCTAACTGTCAAAGCAGCATTGATTGTATCAAACATGCAATTAAATGGTAATTTAGTGATGCAGTGTTATGGTGGGAGGCACTGGATGAACAGTCCCTTTAATTATCGCTGATTGTGATTATAACCTTGCATATTTTCGTTGCGCATCTTTATCTTTATGTACGTTGTTTGCCCAGCTTTCCATGAATCAAGACAATGGTGAAACAGCAGTGTACACTTACAGCACCGCCTCCTGCGAGCGGAGGGCAGAGCTGACTTTCTCTGCTGTGATTGTAGTTCAGTAGTTAGAAGTGTCGGTGATTTACTGTGTCTTTTCGCTTTCTTCAAGGACAAAGACATCAAGTTAGGCTAGTTCAGCCTTCGCTGCTGCTGCATTCTTTTCCACATTAACTCAGCATCATGCTCTGCAGATAGGAGGGTTACAGGGCAGCCGTGCACAGGGAATGGCAAAGGAAGGTTGACGTATTGCTACCAAATTAGATTCATCCCTCTGCTCTGTATCACCGTCATGCTGCTTTTAAACCAATGCTTTTCATTTCGTTAGCGGGATGTGATTTATGTTGCGATCTTTTCCCCTGCTGGAGCGGGGTCGCAGTTGAAGGACGGTACCCGTCACTTAGCAAATGGCACAAATAAGTGCATACGTCAAAACACGCCTTGAGCTTTCGGCGCGTCTCCCTGCTGCTTGTGGCCTTGCTACAGACGCAGACAGTCCACAGCGAGATTGTTGTCTAGTAACGGTTGCCATAGATGCCACACACTGTCAGGGGCTTAGGTGTAATGGATTTTAATTGAACTGTTGAATTTCTAGCTGGGAGTCGCAGAGAGGGAAAGTGGGGAGGGAGGAGGATGATTGTGGCAGCAGAGGGAGGAGGGAGTGACAGAAATAGTCTGAGCATAAAAAACGAGAGAGGTGGAGACAAACAGACACAGTCAACCAAAGAGACAATGAGCCACAGATAGAATAGAAAGGGGGGGGTTGCTCTAAAAAGTCCTCGCCATCTGTGATGTGGAGCTGGAGGAGCAGTAATTGTTCCTGAGAGGTGTGTGGGGGCTGTTCTCAGCGTGGAGAGATGGACGAGCCGTGCTACTACCTGCCATGCTGGTAGCACACCACAGTGTGGGGCCCGTCCTAATGCACGGGTGAGGGCCAGCACGGGCACAAGCCTTCCATGTGGGCTCTCGTTAACGTCAATGTCAGGGGTGACCTTATCGATCCCACTGAGAACAACTTCACTTCATAGTGAATAGTCCAGTGCCGTGCAGGCAGTGCTGGTGTTTGGCACGTGTCCATTGATGTTTCTCTCTATGTCACATGTTTTAGAGGAAGATCTGCTGCTCTGCTTCAAACAAGTAAGTGAAAGCTTTAGATAGAAAAAGCTTTATTCACTGAAATGTGATCTTGTGTTTTGTACATCGAACTCCAGAGGAGCCGGTGCCTCACCAGTCACAGCAGGTGCTTTACATTATTCCAACAGCAGCAAAAGGTCCGTCTCCTTCACAGTGGATGGTGTTGCTTTGTTGTGTTAGGTTCTGGTTGGCACGTCAGATGTGAATGGTCAGCAGCCGTTCAACGAGCCTGTTGGCCACAGTTTAGAGCGACTTTTAATTTCTAGTTGAAAAATCTCTGACTAGAATCTTATTTAATATTCAAATGAAGCTGATTCACTATGGGTGTGTTGGCCCTCTGTAGGACAAGTAGGAAGGCTTTTTATACTGTCTGGGGCCCAGTGTCCCATTATCTGACCATGTGATGCAAAGCACGGGCGCTGGGTAAAAGCGTTAAATGACCTGAGACACTGTAAAACACCATTCTCTAAATGTCATCACTCTGCGAGTCGAGAATAAAGCTTACAGTCTGGAACGCGCTCACTCTTCAGTCAACAGTACATCAATTACTTAACAATTCGTTTTAATATTGTGACAACAGACATTTGGGGGACGTCTCATTTAGGAACAAAATTCTTTAAGTACACTTGATAAAATATTCATATGCAGGATGTCTCGTGTCCAGAGGGTAAGAAATGAAAGTATTACCAAGTTCCACTGCAGCCTTCTGCAGAAAAATTATGTAGCAGATATTATTGTTGCATATGATAAGTGGATATTAATTAAGAGCTTTAAAAAAACAGTTGGTGGTTTGTCTGTGTGAAAAGCCAATGATACAACTCTGTGTGCACCTTGGTGTTAATCAGCTCTCAGGACTACGTTCGTGATGTCAGCGCAGTGGTGTCTATGTACAGCAAATGTGTGTAAATATACTGCACATTGGTGAGCAGCCAGTGTGATTATGCACCTTTATTTGTGTGTGTGTGTGTGTGTGCATAAGGCCTGGTCTGATGACATTATCGGGGTTGGTAATCTGCTCTGTAATTGCCTGCTGCTGACACGGCAGAGAGGCTGATATGGCTGCAGAATAAACAGACTGTTAACAAGTAGACAGAGCTTGTCTCCACTTGATCCGCACAGCACAGCATGACATCTGGACTGGACACATTTCAGAGAGGAGGAGAGAAAGCTGGGGACAGATGTATGAAACCAGCAGAGAAATATGGAGACTAAGGGAGGAGAGAGACGCCAGGATTAAAACACAGTGACAGAACACAATCAGATCAGTATTTTTCCCTGGAGGTGAATTAGACTGGCTGTTTACTAGCAGGCAACTGGCACCGGACCTACATAGATGTTGTTTTAAATTCAGTTTCATATTAACTTGATTTAGATGAGGCACGGAGCAGGTGGGTAGGACCAGTAACTACAAAGTGGAATCAACAAAACTCTTTTGAAGGAGTTATTGTGGCATCCTATCAACAGGGAATTGCAGTAATCGAGTCTATGTAACTAATGCATGGTCTGGTGAAAGGTGTGAAGCTCATTGTGGGCCTTGGGAACAGAGTTGACGAGAAATACTACTGGTAATCTACTCTAATCTACTCTACTCTAGCCTGATGGACTCGTGATGAGTCCATCTAATCATAAACAGTTTCAACAGCTACTGTTTGTTTAGTTTGGCCACTACCCAAAATGATTGTTTACGTGCAAGAAATGTACAGATATACACGCAGGGCTTTGGACTGACAAATGACTGGTCTTTGCAGTTCTACAAAAAATAAACACGTCAAAATGTTTCATCCTAATAATGCTCTCAGTCTTGTTTCCTTATCTGTATGAGATAAAGCCCCAAAGAGAGGAAGCAGAGAATCGGGGAGACACGGGGGACGAGTAGATAAGTCGAATGAGAGGTGAGAGACAGTGAAGAACTAGAGATGAACGAACGAGAGTAAGGTTGAGGACAGATAACAGAAAAAGATCCAGAGTTAAACAGAGAAAAGGCAGCTGGGAGAGAACCACTGGAGAGTTGGGCGGGACTAGCGAAAGGAGGATTCTTGTTGATATGGGAAACCGTCCCATGTGAAACGGAGCATATGGGTTGATTAGGAGCTTCTCTGGTGTGTCCACAGGCAGGCTGCCTGTGTGGGGTTCACAGGCTTTCCCAACAGCTTTGATCAGAGACACAGATTAAGCCAAATATGCTGCCTAACAGTGGCGGGCTTGGTGTTGGTCCTAAAGGAACGGTTCACTGTGGGAAATATGCTGCTACTTGCTCTACAAACGCTATAAGCAACCCACCAGATATCAGGCTCGACTCGCTGGCACAGTCTAAAAATCCAGTGTTGTGACTGGTAGGGGCCGCCAAATTTCTTGGCAGTGATTCTATTTGTTTACAGTCATCAAGCTAATATCTCAAACTGAATGTGCTAAAGATTTATTGATGTCAAAATGCTACACATATCAGCCTTAATTAGCACAGGCTTTTCAGCCGTGAAAGACCTTTATCGGGACGCTCGAGTGAAATCATCCACCATTCAGTTAAATTATCAGTCCATTCATTCCAGCAGCGCCGCCTCGGAGGATGAAGTATGGTGTGTACTCAGCATTCTGACTCCTTCTGATTCCACGCCGTCAGAAACATGGATACAGCATAACAAGATGATGGACGCGTTACACAGCCTGCATGCTGAAAGATAATAAAGACAGCTGAAGCATCCATCTTTGTCATCTCGTTTGGCTCATGGGGCCCGATTGTGTGTGTGTGTTTGTGTGTGTTTGGTGCGGCACAGACCAGAGACAGCGGCCGTTCAGCTGCAATCCTGAACCGTTATTATTTAATGCCTCACTCTGAGCTGCAGGAAACACTGTGATTGTCTTCTGAGATGTGTTTTCACTCACAGCCCGTGACTGTGTGTGTGTGTGTGTGTGCCAGTGTGTTTGTAGGTGGATGTACAGTACGGGTTTATATATCCTACACGTGCACTTGTGTGTGTTTGTCTTATCGAGACGGATGGCTCATCCTTAGTACGGTGTTGTCTCTTTAACGAAGATTGCAGAAACATCACTTATGTTTCCATCTCTTTTTGTCCACATCTTTCCATTATTCCACACGTCCATCTCCTGTCTTTTCATCATAAAGTTTCGTACCATCGTGCTTTCTACACATTCTGGTGATCCGCTGACTGTCCGTCTACCGTCAGATCATTTGGTTTATGACCAAATAAACCAGTGTTGTTCTTGTTACAGAACTCTTCTTCTCATCTCATTTCCCCAACATCCCTTTCATTCCCCCTCCACTTCCTCCACCAGGCAGTTATCACGTTGCTGTTTTTTTTACCATCACTCCACTCTCTCCCTCCTTTTCTCCATTCACCGCATTCTCAAATCTTATTTTCTTTTTCTCCACATATTATATTTACCACTTTCTCCATCCGTGCATGCACTTTTTTTTTTATCTGTACATCATGCCTCCATCCTCCACCCATCCACACACTGCCCCTCTGCCAGTGGCCCAAATCCACCTCCAACCTTGGCGACCAGCATAGCCACCACAAGTGAAACGATGACTCCGTCTAAATGAGCGGTGGAGGGAGAAAACGTGCATTAGCGCTGTGTCCATGCTGTGACTCGGAGCGTAGCTGTACGCGAGAGCCAGAGGAGGATTCACTCTTTTGCAATGAGACAGATCTGATTAGGCCGAGCATGCAGCAGAACACGCTGATGAGGACAATGGTTAAGCACAGACACCTCCGCACCTGCCCTGCTACACACACACACACACACACACACACACACACACTTCTCCACCCCTCTAATTACATCCCTTTGGTTAATCTTCCCTATCGCAATTGTGCTGCTGGCAGAATGACAACCTTCTGGGTTGTGAGTGCACTCGGTGCTATAAGTCTGTCTGTGGAACACCTTTGCTTATCTTTATGTACGTGAGTGTGTGTGTTGGGTCCTCTATCAGCTCTTGTCTGGTTTCTGTGTATGTGTAAGTCTGTACGCACATGCCTGTGTGTCCTCCATAAAAAACGACCCTGTAGGTGTGCAAACAGCTTATTACGACCTCTTTACTGTTGATGACGTCTAAGAGTCGTCAATCTTTTCACTGGCAAAGCCCACGACTTCGCTGGAGGTTGTTTTAGCAAAACATTGACCCAAACCACTGCCTTCGTGTCCTACCAGACATCCAGCACGCGTTTCATATTTCTGCCGGTCACATTAGTGATTGTATGTTTAGGTTAGTTGTCCTCAGTAAAATATCAACTACTCACGTGACGTTAGAGAGGATGACGGTCATGGTTAAAAGAATCCAACGCTGACAGTGTGAACAAACTAACTGGAAGCTCCTGTGTCCAAGTCCAGCAGTTTGTCACTCTCTCCAACCGCCCTGACGTTCTCTGAGAGTGTACAACAACACGAGGACTACGTGGGCATTTGTCCCTGACAGACCACAGCCATAAATCATGTGGCCACTAAAAGTCCTTACCTGGTGAATGTAAATGTGAGTCATTTTTCTGTATTAGAAATGATTGATCCTGTTTTCTTTTTCGTACAAGGACAATTCTTGACGTCACCAACTGTCGAGCAGTGAGTTTTAGCATAAATATAGAAAATGGTAACATCCACATTATGGTAGCACAACTAAAGATACAAACATTGATTATTGATTAAGTCATTAAACACTGTGAGAAACTCATTTTCATTCATAATAATTCAGTTCACTATATACTGAATTAGTGCATTAATTATGTAATCAAGCAAATAATCAAAGATCAAGCAGGCTAGCAGTAGGCACTGAGTCGTCTTCCTATTATCGTGGACACACTGGGCTCCTCACTGCTGGGTTTTACACCACACGGCTTCAAAACAGCTTCACTAGTACTAATGATAATGAAGCAAGTCACCCACAGCAATTAATGCACTTAGCTACTAACAGTGATTTACGGTGGACTGTAGTAGATTTTAAGTGTATCCTCCGCCTCCAGGCACAAACAGGTTAATTACTATCACGTCTTGGTGAATGTTTTTAGCAGGAGTCCGTCCATTCATTGGAGATGGGAACACATTTGTCCTTCAGAGCCCTTGTTTCATGAGTGTGAGGAGATATTTTGATGTAGATGTCAAAAGGAACAGTTGTCAGTGTGACTCTCTAGAGGCTGGGAAGTCGTGAAAAGGCTTTCTCCCCTTTCTCCATATTCACTCATGGTGTATCTGCCATGTAATGTTAGCTGGATGACTTTTTCAACTTTTTTCCATAATAATTTAGCTGCAGTTTACACATTGCCGTAGGCGTCTGAGTGTGTTGTGCAGTATTTATTCTACAGCCACATATGCAGATAAACAACCAGGCGTAATCTAAACCCTGTGGATGTTTGTGATTGTGATCCACAGATAAAAGACTAAAAATAAATAATGCAATTGACCTGTGATTGCAGCCACACATTTGCTTCAGGAGCTGGTGAAAAGGAGATTTAGAGGTAGTTATTTTGCACTTTCAACATGTTACACTGGGCATAATTAATCACAAATCTTTTAAGTTGCCAGTAGCTGATATGTTTGACACATAGAACTTTTTGAATTCAATGTCCAAAGTGTTCCAAGGTTACACATTTTTAAAATGAACAGTAGAAACGTAATTTACACCTCCGCGAGACACTAAAGCTCCGTAAAATGTTAACAAGGTTTGGAGCCGTCTGGCAATTATTCACGGCAGGTTGAAGCAGGTTTTGTTGTTGTTTACACACAACCGCCGAACTGAAGCTGTCGAATGAAATCCTGTCATCCTCACCCTCACCAGATTGACAGCGGCACCATCTCCTACATAAAACAGTTTCTACACCAAGAACTGTTAAATCTGAAGACGCGTAGATGACCCCGACAAGATGAAGAAGATATCATTTAACGTTTGTTTTGCACACAAAAGCTGTCTGGAGATTCACTGGATGTGTTACTTTACACATTCAATCCAGACACATATTTGTTAAAGAGTTTGTAAACTGACAGTAGTATTTTCTTAATGTTAAATAGTTTGGGTATAATTAGACTTTCTTGTTTTTTAAAAGCAACATTTAATTAATTTTCATAATCTTTACAAATACTAATAGGAGATGTGTTTTCTTCTTATTTGCTTAGTACATGGTGCAAATTGTGATATTTAAATGCATGTAAGGCTCCAACAGTATTCAAACTGAACCTGTTAAATTAAGATTGATGTGTAATTACTTTCTCCAAATTCAGTGACCGGACACGAGCTGGCAGTAATGAACTTTTGAATTAGTGTTATACTGATAGTTGGAGCTCACAACGCAGAATATCCCACCATTTGTTGATTTCTATTGGACACATTTTCCCTTAATAAACTTCGATTCTGCTCTCATGGTCATAAACAGCGACAAAATACCACATTCCTTCCTCAACCTCAGCATATCGAATTATCAGTGACATATATATTAAACCTCAGGGTCAATAACCAGCCATTTTCTGAGGCCATCACATTTATCTCTTTTTATTAACCTGCTTTCTTCCTTATCTGTGTTTCATTTCCACTGCTCGTTGCTCTTTCCGATTCATCCTGTTCCCTCTCTCCTCTACAGCCCTGTTGTTAGCTGACGGTAAGTTGTCCATCCTTCCTCTAAGCACCTCCTCTAATACCGCCTCCTCTCTCACATGTTGCGTTTGAAACATTGGTACTAAATGTGATGACAGCTGACGATGTACGTGCTGTGAGATTTAACCATTAATGCTGTTTCTGCGAGGTTCGATGTTAATTAACAACACAATAACATCGCTTTTTTTCTACTGTCATGGCTACAAACAACACAAACTCTCTGCAGCACTTAGTGATGGATTTACAGGCTAATCGTGGATTAATTATTATAAATCCATAAGGTACAAACACTTGATAACCGTCAAGATAAAAACCTGCAGTTCTGAAATTAGAAATTTAATTACCTTTGTGTGATTACCCCCCCCCCCCTTCCTTGTCAGGGAAATTGTGTCATGTAAGGGCGCAGCACAGAGCAGGAATGGCTCAATAATCAAATTTTAAACTTGGGCAAAAGAAATCCTGTCAGGACTTGAGGGCACACGGTGTCTTTGGTGTATAATTGATTTAGCTTAAAAGTGTGTGTATGCAGGCACTCATCTGCTGCTATGTTATGCATGCTTTATGCTTGCATGTGTCTGTGTGTGTGTGTGCAAGCTTGACGACAAGCCCTCCTATCAAGAGGACTTGGCTGTGATCTTTAATGGCAGCGTTAATATTTAATGGTACGCATGTTGTCAGCAGAGAGCGGCTAGCTGGGACTCGGCTACATGCACATAAAAGATGACAAGGTCTCCGCACCAGGTGGCTCGGTGGGGGTGTCACACACAGAGCGCGATGAGAGGCGTGTGGACGCACAGCCGCTCCTTCCTGATAGAGTTTGACAGCAGAGCACTGATGTTATGGGACTCCTCGTACGTTGTGGTGCAGTCAGGAGCTCTGTGCAGCACTGTGGCTTCTTTCTGCTGCAGAGCCGTGAGGGACAAGTCAGAGAGACAGATAGACGCATTGATCAGGGCTTCCGCAAGCCATTTCACATTTGAGAGAAGCGACATAAGGCCTTAAACTGCAAACTGTTGCAATCTTCTGATGAATTTGTGTTGCTAAAGTTTTAAAGGTTCAGTCGCGACCTAGACCTATGACCTAGACAATATGTCTTTTGCAGGTCTATTTGCATTTTCACTGTGTCGTCGTCTGGCTGTTACAGAAACGGCTCTGCAGCTTAGTGGCTGTTAGGTTTTCATGGATGATATTTGTCGGTAGCAATTTTCATGACAAATGAACAAGCTGAACGCTGCTGATGAAAAAGATGCGCTGCGGTTAAAAACCTATGTGGTAGCACGGTGTCGGGTGCGATCGGCACAGAACGGCTTTGTGGGTGTTTAGTTTGGATCATTTGTCTTTTATTAGCTGACACAAATATCTACTTATCATTAATTGATGACATTAAGAGTGGGTAGACTGAGTTTAGCTGGGTAGCAATGACAAGCATGAAGAAGAAAGGTTTAGATATAGTTGGGGAAACAGGAAGCACTTCTCTAGCCTCTAAAGTGAAGAGTGACCTGCATTTCTGAGCACTGATAGGTACAAGAACGTGGTGGTTTTAATGTTGTGGTGGACAGAGTTTAGCAAAAGCACCACAGCTTTAAAATGTCCCCATGCTCACCCCTGTCCTGCAATATTAAAACCACGGGTGGCTGTTTGGTCCTAAAACACGTCCTCTTTGCACTTTGCTTCCGGTGGTTCTATTTTGGGTGAGAGCGTGTGTGTGGTGTTTCACTTCATCCTGCTTTTTTGGTATTGAAACATCTAGGATGGTTCAAAATAAAAGAAAAAAGCTCCAGCATTCAGCTGAATAACTTTCATCATCATCATTTACATTTACTCCACATGCTGAACCGCAGGAAGCAAAACAGTGGTATAATCAATCAAGCATTGTCTGACCTTTACGTAACGGTTAGCACCTCTGACACAGTTTTACAACTAAGCTCATATAAAAAGCTTCGGATCTGACTCCATCTTTAAAGCCTAATCATGGAAGGGATTTGTTCTGTTACCTTAAAGACAGTTCCAATGTTTTTTCTATGATAATTAGACGAACGTCCTCCTCTCGCTTTATTTTGTTCCCTTCCCGTTCAGATGTGCCAGACAGGAAGCTGACATCAGACGAGGAGGAAGCCAAGCGGATCGCAGAGATGGGAAAGCCGGTGCTGGGGGAAAACTCCAAGCTGGAAATCATTATTGAGGAATCATATGAGTTTAAGGTAGGAAGCAAACCGGGCCTGTGTTTCTCTGACAGATACGGCTGAAAGTCGTGTTTTCCATGCTGTCAAACAGAAAACAGATCATATTAATCAACCAGCTGTCGCCTAGCATGAAGAAAAACTTCAGATTTCTGGAGCACTCACCATATTTGTTTCTGGTGTGTGTTTTATCGTGCATCAGGGATTTCTGCAGTCTGGAACTAGATGCCACTGCCATCATGTGGAGAAGCCTGTGTATTTCTCTTCACTGAGAAGAAATAATGAATGGATTTGATTTTAGTTTTGGTCTTGTATCATACAGAGCACAGTGGACAAGCTGATCAAAAAGACCAACCTGGCATTGGTGGTGGGAACTAATTCCTGGAGAGACCAGTTCATGGAGGCCATCACAGTCAGTGCAGGTACTGTAAAAGTAAAAGTTTTATTTAGAGCAATTATACGTTACCTTTCAGCAGCAGGTAGCAAAGTAAGACAACGTTGTACTGTGTATGAATCTAATATAGTTAAATAAAAAAATGAATAACATGTAGGAAATCAAAGCCTGTCGAAGTTTACTCATTGCATCATTATTATTTATATAGTATCATAAAAACAACAGTGTATAGTACATTAACGCTAAGAGTAACACTCAACAATTCTCCTGGTATCTTTTACTGACATAAGACGTTTTCAGCTGCTTGAATTTCTACGTGACATGAATGAGGGTCCGCTGTGATAGAATCAAAAGTAATGTGATGGTTAAAGACTACAGTGGGGTTTAAAGACGCTTCATGTTGTCGCTTTATTCAGTCAAAACATGCGACAGACTCAAAACCTGCTCAGAAAAAGTGCAGTATGTTGGATATGGTAGAAACTAATTTGGTCCAGGCTGCAGGAAACGAGTAACCTCTTATTACTGATGTACTGATAGTAATGTATGTCTTTATATTTATTACCTTGTAACCTCAGGTTGAAGGACACTGTCTGATGTCTCATGCTGAAAAATAAGTCATTTTTAGTGAATTTTTTCTCTTCCCTCCTCTTCCTCTATCGTCTTTTATCTTTATCGATCCTTTGTCTTGCCACTGTTTTCCAACTCTTCTTTGGCTCTCTGCCCCCTCGCCTCTCTCTCACCTTTGTGCCTCACCGTCTGTGATCGTTCTTTACTTGTCATTCTCTGTTCTGCCTGCTCATCCTCCATCTCTCTGTTCTCGCTTGCTCTCCACATCCAATATATATTTCCCCTCGCTCGCCCCTCTCTCCTCTCCAAATCTGTTATTCTTCATCCTCTGTGCTGCTTCGCTCTCTTCTGTCATCCTTACATCCTCGCTTTTATCTATCCCACCTTTCGCCCCCTGGACTCCCCCGATGTCTCCCCCCACTCGGCCACACTTACCACCAGGAGATGAGGACGAAGACGACACAGGAGAGGAACGGCTGCCGTCCTGTTTTGACTATGTCATGCACTTCCTCACCGTCTTCTGGAAGGTCCTGTTCGCTTGCGTTCCTCCCACCGACTACATGAACGGCTGGGCCTGTTTCATCATCTCCATCGTCATCATCGGCCTGCTTACGGCTGTCATTGGTGACCTGGCGTCTCACTTCGGCTGCACGATTGGCCTCAAGGACTCGGTCACTGCTGTGGTTTTTGTGGCTCTTGGTACATCTGTCCCGGGTGAGTCCAGTCCACAGCGGTGGTAGAAAGTACTCTGTGCATGCATGCATGCAGTGGGTAAAGTTGTTCAACCATTGTTAAATGTTTTTTTACATTAGACATATGATGTCAAAGTAAGTTTTAATACCGTCTGAGCAGCAAACACGCTGATATTCTTATTTCCCCCCAACTGACATTTTTACCCAACAGGAATAATATGTCACTAAAAGGTTGCTCTGTGTCAGCATTTTCTGTTATTAAAGGTCTTATGTGCAGCATAACTAAACCATTACTCAATCTTTTCTGGAGAAAACATTTAAAAAGATCAGGCAGGAAATGGAGACTATGGAGTATTATTCTGAGATGGTCAGCTCCTGCGCGAGCTTTGTAGTCACAACAAATAAACAACAAGGTTACTTTTCTGTCTTAGTTTATTAACACTGTGAAACTCCTTTATCTGAATGGTCTGATTACATTTTACTGAGATGCATTGTGCAGCATCTTGATGTGATTGTGGCATATTTTGAGTTATTTTGAGTCAGGAGAATTATAGGGGGTAATCAGACGCAAAATTTCAAATCACACGTGTTAATGTGGTAGTGGATCTCAGAGGAAGCCTGGACCCGAGCCAGGACTCTAATGAAACTACATTTTTACTTTTCAAAATTTCAAAGGGGAAGAAAGTAAAGTAAAGGAAAAAAGTAAAATATCAATTTATTTATAAAAATATCAGACCTGTCTTGGTGCAGAACAAAAGTTGTAATTTTAATCAGAATCAGAATTAGAATTAAAATCAGCTTTATTCACCAAGTATGTTGCACAAACAAGGAATTTGATCGTTTGTAGCTTCTCTAGGACAGTACAGATAATAAACGTATACATAAAAAACAATAAATTAAAGGCACATTACAGACAAATTATAACAAGACAGAATGACAAGACAGTGTGTGTGAGTGTGTGTGTGTGTGTGTGTGTGTGCAGTGTGCTGAGTTGTGTGCAGTTTGTGTCCATATAGCAGCAGCATGACAAATAATTGTAGTCCAGTACAAAGTACAGTATTAAAGTAATTTGATCAAAGTCAAACCATAATGACACATGACTTTCTCTCCACAGACACTTTTGCTAGTAAGGTAGCAGCAGTCCAGGACACCTACGCAGACGCCTCCATCGGGAATGTGACCGGCAGCAACGCCGTCAACGTCTTCCTGGGCATCGGGATGGCCTGGTCGGTGGCAGCCATCTACTGGCACATGAAAGGGAAGCCCTTTGTGGTAGAAGCTGGCTCTCTGGCCTTCTCTGTCACTCTCTTCACCATCTTCGCCTTCCTGGCGGTCTCAGTGCTGCTTTACCGGCGCCGGGCCCACATTGGAGGAGAACTAGGCGGGCCCCGAGGACACAGACTGGCCACGTCAGGCTTCTTATTCAGCCTCTGGTTCCTTTACATCCTCTTCTCCAGTCTGGAGGCCTACTGTCATATAGAAGGCTTCTAAATAGAAAAGACCTCAGTGTGACAGAATGCAAACATACAGGGGTTTAAAGTACAACTTCAGAGGTAGGAGTGAAACCTCACTGTGGAATTTGGGTCCGTCTCGTATGCTATGAAAGAACAGGAGATGTCATCGCAGACACCTCCCTCCCTCTTCCTCTCTCTCTCCCTCTCGCTCTCCCTCAACCCCTTCTGTAAGAATGCTTGGAGGTGTGTATCCGACCTCTAGTGCTGACAGGCCCAGCTTATAGGACAGCCGTTCTGAGCCAGTCTGCAGAGAGCTTACAGTTGGGATTGGGTTACCACAGAGTCCAGAAGATGCCGATGTCAAGAGGTGGTCCTGCATTCCAGTGGAAGAGACTTCATATATCGGAGAGAGCTGAGTTAACCAGAGGTCTATATTTTTCTCAACATTTGCCGAGAACGATTTTAAAAAAAAGTATTTTGGGGATAAAAATGCAAAAAAATAAACAAAACAAAAAAAAGAAATAAACACACACACAAAGAGGAATTAAAGAACTATTTTCTGATCTATGTTAAGGAACAACAGATTATATCATAAATAGAAGTATGTTGTTGAGTGCCAGTGGGATGGATTCATGGTATTTATTTTTATTTACATAGTTTCCTAAGGAGCACTGCAGAGTTCTCAGAAATCACACAGAGAGGAAGGAAAAGAGGCGCAACAGTGACAGTTCATTCATACGGCAGGTGAATCACCACTCAGACAGGCGGGGAGGACGAGCTGGACACAGTGAACATGGTCAAACTGCCCTGAACATTACTTCTGTACTCTATACGCATCTATATATAATATATTTCCATATTTTCTGTATATTTTGAATATTTGTTCAAATGTGGTCACCTCCTGCTCTAACAACAGAGAATACAAGTGTGAGGGGAGGGAATGGAGGGTGGGGGTGTGTGTGGGGGGTCAAACTATATACTGGAACGATGTCTTCAAATTTATAAGAGTTATGTATCTTGCCTAGGTAAAGTATGACATTGTATTTTATTTATTTACTGATATGTTGATATCAGTTTTCACCTTTTCAATCTCGAAAAAAGACGACAAAAAAAAAACCAACGTGTTGCTGCAGAGATAAATTCAGAGGTATTTTTGTACTGTTCCTTCCATGCACTTTGCTGTATAGTTCTATTTATGGAGACTTCTACTTGTACATGTGCAAAAAGGCCAATGTTAAAGGTGTCACTATGGACTGAACAGAGTGCCTGTGGAGGAAGAGGTGTTAGCTGTAGCTGCCCACACTGCCCAGCTCTTCTCTCTGCTGAAAAACGGAAGAGTTTCTTGCGGAGATGGCAAATAACCTTTTATTTAAAGCGGCATTAGTGCAACAACGGAGCAAGTTGAACACAAATAATACAGTTATTTTCATTTTAGCTTAGTCTGCTGGTTATTTTCTTTGTCTGAAATATGTGGACGAGACAATCCATTTCTTCTTATTTATTTCAGAGTAGAATCTAAGAAAACTTTTATTTTGTCTGTGTTTTTGAGAAAGTGACTCATGTTCTGGATCTCACTGTCCTACATCCATGACGAACACCAACATTGGTGGTGAGTGAATGAGATGATTTTAAACCCTGTGAACCTCCCATGAAGCCACTAACCCTGGTTTTAACCTTAGTTTTGTCTTTACCAACCTTCGCTACTGTTAAACCTACTATTACAAATCCAATTTAATCCAAAACTATGACAGACTAAAATGTTCTGTGGTGCTGAAATGAAGCTGGGTTTGGTGACACTCTGAGGCTTCAACACTATGGGCAACACATTTGACATTACACAGATCTTTCATTAATATTTAACAACAGCTTAGACCTTCAACAGCATCATCGAAAATCACAAATGCTGGTGTCGTACGAGATGCTTTTTACAAAACTTTCTTCGAATGTAACACATTTTTTAACCAGTTTTTCCGCATGAAAAGTAGTTGAAAGGGACGGACGGAAACACTTCACTAAAGAAGCAGTGTCAAGAGCTCGCAGCGTGGGTGTCAGCGCAGCAGGTTGCCCTGATATTGATACTGAATGCTGTTTCACACACGGCTGGTGCTTTGTTTTTGAGAAGGGAAAAAACTTGCCCGTTTGCAACTCCCAAGAGCAGTAGAATATGTGTTTATTAGTTCATTTGCAAGTGTATGTCAATATATACTCCGTCAGTTCTTGGCTCATTTAAAAATCACCCAAGAGATTACCAAAGAGGTGGTGGGATGCAACATCAGTTTTAAAAATAATTACAAACAGAAATAAAAAGTTAAAAAAAGAAGTGATAGTAAGTGGCAGTGACACAGTAAAGCCACAAGGGGGGGCGTTGAGCTCCAGTCCAGTGGTCCTTCCTTCTTCTACTACTCCAACACTCCTCCTCCTCCTCAGTGTTCTTCCTTTGTGGTGAGCAGTGTTGTAAATATGTCTTGTGGCTGAATCGGATGCTGTTTTCCTGGCCCTGGACCACACCTGCTCACCTCACTCTGTCTTTATCTCTTTCTGTCTCTTACATGATAGAAACACACACACACACACACACACACACACACATTCAAAGCAGAGCATCAGGTACACACAGCTGCACAAGACGGAGGACAGTTAGAGGGCTGCTCAAAACCACATCGTGTACATAATTTTCAGTGTATGTTTACATAGACACAGCATAGGTGTCCTGGGGGTGGGGGGGGGGGCATGTCCACACAACTCTCACATCTCATCTACAGTTTATCTGCAGTTGCTTCATCTGAGCCAGTGGAAGTGCGAAGTTCTGACGTTCGTATTCTGTACGTTGGGCTCATTTTGTCACCGTTTGTTTTTCTTTCAGCAGGTATTTTATACATACTGAGGTGCCAGTGTTATTAGTTTGATCTCCGCCTTTAGTGGCTATTTACATTGTTTATTTGGTGTGTTTTCAGTTTTTTTCTTTTCCTGCCGGGATGTGTTGAACTGAACGTCGGCCAGTGTGTGTTTGTGTGCTGTGCATGTTGTCGTGGTGAAGCCAGGCTGCGCGTCCTCGTCACACCTGTGTGCAGAGGCGGTGTTGCTGTTGTTGGTCTTTACAAGGTCCGACTTCACGACTTTGAATTAGTTCTATCATTTGTAACAGATTAAAGTGATTTGTCCTACATGACTGTTTAATGCACCAGTCTTTTTCTTTAGAGGTCTGTGGGATGAAAGTGAAATATCACCTGATGGTATTTGACTTGTGGTTGATGACTATGTTGAGACACTGGGCGAAGCTTCACTGTTCTGTTTACTCTGTATTGAAAAGGGACACACTTTAACGGATTGGTATGTTTTCCTGGCCTGCAATGCGATGTCAGAATAAAAAAGCAAATTTCCAAAGCTCACAGTGTGTTGAGATCGACCAGTTTTGTTATTTCACTGAAGAATAAAAACCACTTTCTGGTTCATATGCAAACACTGGATTCAGTGACAAAAATCAAGCTGTGTCTGTGAATCTGTGAGTCTAAACAAAGACTTCAGAGAAGCACCTAAGAACTTACCTTTCTTACCTTTGTAGGATCTGAAATATTGCAGATATTTATTCACCCTCCTGATTCTTTGTCATTTGTCACTGGATCATTTCAACCCATTTAAACACTCCTCTCTCTAGTAACAGATACATTTTGCAGTTTTGTTTTTCATTGCAAATAAGCTGTTTTGTTGGGATTTTTCTGCCCACAGATTAGATGCCAAATGTAGATTTGACTTTAAACCAAATCATCACTGGGGCGATGATCCTGTAAACTGGAAAAAAGTAACGCCCCTTTAGGCATCAACTGCATAGAAGCTTATTTAATTACCAAAAGGCATTTCCTTAATTGTTTCCTTGTCTTTCTTACTGTAACTTACTCTATTTGTCCCTCTCTCGTTTACTTCATGAAAAGTTAGTTATTCTATGGAATGAGTCATTCTCCATTTTGCCTTTGTCAGGTTTCAGAAAGTCAAAGTAAAACCTCTCGTACTTTATCTAATGGAAGCTCATTTGTTTTTCTTTTCCTGGCAGCTATGGGCTTTCATACCTGCTATTTCTGTCTGCCACCGTCTTTTCTCCACCACCTCTGCAGCTTGGACATAGAATCTTGTATCTATACATAAAAATGAGAACAAAAAATGTGCAAACAGATTCTTGTCAATGTGTCAGGAAGTTGACTGACGTAACTGGGGAGTCACCAGTGCTTCTTCTGCTCATTGATCATTTTTGATCACACAAATAAATTATGTGCTCAAAGTCACACTATGATGTGTCGCAACATAAAATTAAGGGTTTATTAGACTCTGATATTAATCCAATAAAAGTTAGATGCACTTAATCCTTTAGGATGCAGAAACCACACACACACACACACACACACACACACACACATGCAGACACCTTCTTCTCACCACATCACTGGAATAACTCCGCATCTATGTGCCCTTTTCACTTCCCGTTTATTTCAGGGAATTACGTATTCTGTCATGTTTTGTTTATTTCCTCGGGGGCTCTATAACTAAAGAAAGGAGAGTATTTGAAGAAATGTCACGTTTCCTTGTGTGTGTGTAACTGGCATGGAGTAGCACTGACGCTTAGAGGAGGGTGGGAGAGAAACTGTTTCTGACGCGTGGGTGCACCAATAGGAAGCCGGGGATTATTCGCACGTTGGCACAATTGGCTTATAATAAAGACTGGTGCGTCCCAGGGCTTCCAGTTATGATTGGGTGAAGGATTGTGCATAGAAAATCGCCAAGCTGGAGCTGTGTGTTTGATTGCAGCCAGCGGCTATGAAAGGCAGACGATGCAGCAGGATGGCGCATCCAGTCTCCATCAGTGTGCGTGTGCGGGATTAGCGGCTACTTAGCTTTGCGCGAGTCCAGACGCAGCGCGCTCCGAGCTGCCCGCCAGCTTCGTCAGGTGTGCGCGCCTGCAGGGATCCAGGTCGCCCCTATGGATCGCGTCCATGGATGTCTTCAAACCTCCTTTGGACAATAGTTTGAGTCCGAAGGCGTGCGTCTCCTCCTCGGAAGAAGCAGAGGCAGATGTTTTTCGCTGGCCGACGCCGGAGAACGGTGTCATCGCCGCGCCGACCGTGGGACCCGCGGCACCGGTCTTCTGGACGGTCGTGTTCGACTATGAAGCGTCTGCAGACGACGAGCTCAGCCTGCGGAGAGGGGACCGGGTGGAGGTCCTGTCCAGGGATTCCCTGGTGTCGGGGGATGAAGGGTGGTGGACCGGTATGATCGCTGACCGGGTTGGCATTTTTCCGTCTAATTATGTGAGCAAAGGCACCGGCATCCCAGAGGAAATCCGGGACACCTCCGAGCAGCAGTACTCGGTGCCTCCCCTGCACCGTGAGTATCCCATTGTGCTGAATAACGTCTCCCTTTGCCTTTTGTTAGAAGGCCAGAGACCCACAGCTGAGAGTGCTGTGTCACGGTAGGCGCAGTGCTCTCCTGTTGGCCTAGAAACAGGGTGGCCAAGCATCCTCCCAGCTTCAGGACCATTAGCACACACACAGCCAGCAGCATTCAGTGCTCAACGTACTGAGCACACTGTGGCATCAGATACCTGCCGGGCCTACATTATGATTCCATGTAGAACAAACCTTTTCACTGTACTGGACAGTAGGGCCTTTGTTTTTATGGTGATGGGGTGTTTGCACCTACTTCACTGTGCTGCAGGAGAGAAATGCAATGTACAGAAAAGGCTTCTCTTGCTAAATGTGCAGCTCCCTACAGTAAGCACAACCCAAAGCACCTAGAGTGCAATGTGCTGTCACAGAAAGAGCAGACACGCTGCTATTGCTCTTCACGAGCTGTGCACCAAACGGATACTCTGCAGTGCAACAAAGCCAACCTCCTATCGGGATGGAAGCTTTAACGGCAAACTAAAATGTGCCATATGCATTTAACAGCCAGTTGTATGGGGGACTCGCACTGCTTCAGCTGTCTCTGTTGGCTCTCGTGCCTCATACTCGGAGGCAGCTGGCCTACTTTCACATTCCACCTGAAAAATTCAGCAAGGTCAGTCTGCTGAGCCACGACCAGAGCACAAGACACAGAGCCTGCTGTTCTCACACACACACACACCCACTGTGTTCATTTAAACACTTGGTGGAAATGATCATCATCTTTTTCCATCCCTGCTTCTCTCCTCACATCCCTGACAGATTTTAGCACAGATGCTCATCCCTGTGTAATAACCGGAGGGATAGTCCCACCACATCCTGTATTTGGGGCAGCAGGGTGGCTTAGTGCTTTGAGAAAACATCCTTCAAATGACTGACCTGGTTTTGGGATCCTTGTTAGCAAGCACTCTTCCTGTTAAGTTAAACTCCAGACAGGTTGAGTCTGACCTCAAATGTCCTTGGATGGCTTTGAGTGAAAATGTTTTTCCCATTCAGATAATAAAATTGTTTTTTTAGTGTTTTGTTTATTCGTCTCCCTCTGAAACACAACTTTGTCCTTTTCTCTTGCATCTCTTCCAGTCCTGGAGATCAATTTCTCCGAGCTGACTCTGGAGGAAATCATAGGAGTGGGCGGCTTTGGAAAAGTCTACCGTGCAGTTTGGCGGGGCTCTGAGGTGGCAGTGAAGGCAGCACGGCGGGACCCTGATGAGGATGCAGAGCAGACTCTGGAGAGCGTCCGTCAAGAAGCCAAGCTCTTTGCCATGCTGAACCATCCTAACATCATGGCTCTGCTGGGGGTGTGTCTGCAGGAACCTAACCTGTGCCTAGTGATGGAGTATGCCAGGGGAGGGCCCCTCAACCGGGCCCTAGCTGGCAAACGCATTCCTCCCTGCACGCTGGTGGACTGGGCCGTGCAGATAGCCCGGGGCATGCACTACCTGCACAGCCAGGCTATTGTACCCATTATTCACCGGGACCTCAAGTCCAGCAACAGTAAGCTTCCATCTGTGTGTTATTGATGTACAGTATAAGAAATTCTTGAATTCCTGTAACTTGCTTTGTGAAGCTTGTTCAAAATTATTGATTTTAGATCCAACAGAACATTAAGCATTTTCTATTTCACAGTTTATTTTAAGTTTATTTCAGGTAGAGTTACCTGTAGGTGTGTAAATAGGTTATTTTCTTATTATCAATTTAAATAGTGGCTGTAAAAAATGTTTCAACAACTAAAAGATATTCAATTTGGCCAGTTGACACAATTACAAGTTGAGGTATTAATAATAATTGTGGCCTATAGGACAGAAAATAACACTTAATGCACATTTTAATACAAAATTTAAACTAAATCCAATCAGTGGTTTGGGCTGATGTATGAAATAAAAGCAGAAAGGAAAAGGAGTCTGTGCATATGTTTATGGAGCAGCTGTTATGTTGCATTTTACCCAACTGGATCCCCTAAATCCCAAGCCTATTACTGAGGATTTACCCGATGCTCTGCCCCAGCCTCCCATACATCCAGCAACTTGCCTTTCATTGGCCCGTTCTGTTGATCAGCTCAGGCGCTTCACTTCCAATAGGCTGCTTTGAAGTGTTAAGTCAGTGTAACGAGTTGCCATCCTGGGCTCTGTGGGGGGGGGAACCCCTGCCCTCTTCACAGTACCGGAGCAGGAGAGGACAGCGCGGCATGCCAGGCTACTCTATTGTTTTTCCTGTCTTACCTGTTCTAACTAATAACAGAGCTGTCCATATGAGCCTTCTGTTTCTTTTGTGGAGTATTATCACCGTTCTTGAGGCAGAATATAGAAATTGGGGCATGTTTCACAACTATGTGATTAGCATCAATTACATGAATCTCCCATGAACCCATCTTATGGCTCCTGCCAGATGCCATATGACCAATATTTTTGTTTGGTGGCTGTATTATGAAACTCAATGTCAGGATTTCTTAGTTACATCTCTGAAGCATTTTTTCTGAAAGGCTCATAAACTGGAACGGTGATAAAAAGAAAAAAAGTTTCATATTTTTCGCTGTACTATTTTCCAAGCCTTACCTTTTTTATGTGGTGCTTCCCGTGACCCAGACTCATAGAAGTGTATGTGTATGCTGCAGCAGCCCAGTACAGTTATGATTTCTACCTGAAGGTCCGAATGGAGTGTAGCAAGCAGAGGAAGGGCTTTGTTGAAACATTTGCATGTTATATGTTGCAGTAAAGGCAGTGGGATCATACTTTTGGGGGGGTTTACTTCATGTTCTTGCTCTTGAGGCACACAGGAGCAGGATTTACTGTCAGCCACATTGGGCTTTAGTTTCTTTGGAAACCGTGCCTGTAGCATTAGAGCCACATGAGCAGCAGATGAAGGGATGCTCGATGTGCACCGCAGCCTGCAGACACACCCTCTCCATTGGGCACAGCCACAGCAGATGGCCCGCCATTGTGGAACTGAATGAGGGAGTGAGCATGTGGTTAGGAGGCGTCCTGCTTGGCTTTGCATACTTCGGGAATAGGTTGTTTTTTAGGGGCTATTAGAGCACTTGGGTGTGTCTTGTGTAGTTTAACTGTAGTATCAATGTTTGCTTGCATGTGTCCTGTTGTAAAAATACACAGTGAGATCATTAGCATTGATGGAGACGGGTGTTTGTCATCTCTGCCTTCCTGTTTTATAGTGGCTCACTGTTTCTTGGTTCTCTGTTTGTTCTCTCCTTTTCCCTACTCTGCTTTCATCCTTCCAATCCTTTCATCCTGGCCTCCCACCAACCGCACCCTGTTTTGTTCAACCACCATGTGTCTAATTTTTGCGTTTGCACATGCATTATGTTTTATTGTGGGACTCCTGCTGCTCCAAATCCTGGTGATGATTACTGAAAACCTTTTACTTTACCTACCTGCCAATCTGCACGAATTCCCCCCCCACATCCTCCATCCTCCTACCGAAATTCCCTAATCACTTCCCACTCCACCATTGTCGACCTATACTTACTCGCTCCAGTCCTAATCCTTGAGAGGGTGGAGATGGAAGACCTCAGCAACAAGACTCTGAAGATCACGGACTTTGGCCTGGCTCGAGAGTGGCACCGCACCACCAAGATGAGCGCCGCTGGCACCTACGCGTGGATGGCTCCCGAAGTCATCCGCTCGTCTACGTTCTCCAAGGGTAGCGACATTTGGAGGTGGGCAGAGGAGGGGGTTTAAGCAGCAAGCCAACTACACCAGGTTGTAGAAACGTCCTGAAAACAGATCCAGAAAGAGAGGCAGCTTATCCGCCAAACACTAGTTCAGCTCGGGCAGCAGTTGCCATAGTAACAAAGCCAGAGAGACAGAAAAGAGCAGGCTGTTGTATAAAATGAGTACAAAACTAGAGAAGGCTACAGAATACATGCTATAATGAACATCGTTAGGTTTATGTACCCAAGGATACAATGCAGCGTAGAACAGTGTCGTGTACAATATGTGCTACTCGACTCAAGGCATGTTACAATGTTCTGAAATACAGAGTGACTCACTATGCTACAAAAGCTAATGTGCAACAAGAATTAAAATTAGAAGTAAACTAATGGTTCACATTTAAAATTAATGCAAACCGTGCCAAATATTCAAAGGTTTTATATCTTCTTATATTCTTTTTTAACGCACAGCATGAACGTACAAAAAGCATAAAAAGGTATTTGTTTCTTAAATGTGAGACTTTTTCTTCCTCTTTTTGTCACCATCTTTGAAATTCCCTGAGCATTTTGTTTAAACAGTGAATGATGCTAGGGACTTTAGACTGAAGAATATAGACCCTCTATTTCTGTTTAAATGCCACAAAAGTAAAACCGCACAGGTGAAGACTTAATGTAGGTATTAAACTGATAGGGAATTTACACATTACTGGTCAGATTATTGGTTTGTTTACTTGTCAATCTTTTGCATTGTCATGCAGCAGCTTGTGTCCAGCTTAACTATTCCTGACTGAATGTGGGTTTCCCCTCTAAAGCAGAATTAAAGTGTGATCAGTGCAGGATCCAAGAGCAGACGGAGCGCATGATGTCGGTAGATGTCCTCAGGAGTGCTAACCAAAGAGGGAATTACCGTGCTTCTTATCAATGCGCTTGTAGCATGGTAGAATAAAGCTTGATCACAGAATAATCCTAAAGAAATGTTGGGTTGCCATGTTGGTGGGATTGGATTGAAACAGGTGTTGTTTGATTAGTCACATATGGCTGACACCGTACAGTATGTGCTGCTCGTTTCTTCATTTCGTCTGTTGACACTTTCCTATTTTGATCTTTTCTGTCCCACCTTGATATTTTCCTCAGAGCAAATCGGTGCTAGTTTGATCCCTTTTGACGTTTATTGAAGCATCATAGATCTGCTGAACATTCCACTCTATTTCTAAAAAAAAAACTGCTGCTGGAAATAAATGCATTCATAGACTGTACATATTGGATGTTAGATATTGTAGAGGTATCATTTTCTTTCCCTTTTTTATGCAGTTATGGCGTGCTGTTGTGGGAGCTGCTGACCGGTGAAGTTCCATTTCGGGGTATTGATGGCCTCGCGGTGGCTTATGGAGTGGCAATGAACAAACTAGCTTTGCCCATTCCCTCAACTTGTCCTGAGCCCTTTTCACGTCTTATGGAGGGTAAGAAATATCCTGACTCTGTTAAACAGTAAAACTGACCCTTCACATTAGGTGATGCTACTGTACACACTTTATGTAGTTTAGATTTCAGACTGTCAGAGCAGCAGATGTTAAAAACGACTTTTTCTTTGAAGGGAATTTTTAAATGTGATTTTCATCTTTTGTCACAGACTGCTGGAGCTCAGATCCTCACTCACGGCCGCACTTCACAGCTGTTCTGGACCAGCTCACAGCCATCGAGGAGTCAGGCTTTTTTGAGATGCCAGCAGAGTCCTTCCACTCCCTTCAGGATGACTGGAAACTGGAGATCCAGGAAATGTTTGATCAACTGAGGACCAAGGAGAAGGTAATTAATCTGCAGTCTATCAGTTTGCGTTTGGAGGTTTACCGGTGGCAGTTGAATCAGGCAGAATTACAGCTCTCAGCACTTTCGTCTTCCCTCAGGAACTGCGATCATGGGAGGAGGAGCTGACCCAAGCAGCACTGCAACAGAAGTGTCAAGAGGAGGCATTAAGGAGGCGCGAGCAGGAACTTGCAGAGCGGGAGATCCACATCCTAGAGCGAGAGCTCAACATCATTATTCACCAGCTCTACCAGGAGAAACCTCACGTGGAGAGCAGGCAGGGCAAGTTCCGCCGCAACCGCCTTAAACTCAAGGATGGGAACCGGATCAGTTTGCCTTCAGGTACTTGAAACAGTCTGAGCAAGCTGGCATGACCTGGAAGCTGATTAATTGGTATATAAACACATTAGACAACGTACAGTATCATCTGAAACTTTTATAATAACGATAATGAGGTGTTACGTATTTCAAAATAAAAGCACCTTTAGATATTTATTATATATTTTTGTAGTCTCTGAGTCCTACGTGAACATCATCTTCACATTACCAATCATTTCACCTTAAAACAACGTCTAGCCACCTTAAGTATCTGAAACTTTAATATCTCCCATGTACTGTACTGATGATTTAGATTTTCAGCACAAAATCACAGTGCAAGCGTCTCCATCACATGATCGTCGGAGGAGTTTGCTCAGCAGCAGTTCAAGTCCCCCGACCAGTCCACCAATGCTGCCCCGTCTGAGAGCCATCCAACGTAATCAAGAATCTTTCACTTAAAATCTGATTAATTACTATTTTCAATAAGGCATGAAACGAAGGTTGTTGTTTTTAATTACGTGTGGTTTTGCAGTTACTCCAGGGGAGGGCTGTACAGCCTGGTGTCGCAACACCAGTTTTCTACAGGACGAAGAGGAGAGCGAGAGGAAGGGGTCCAGGAAGAAGGGCAGATCCCATAGGTGCGGGCCGTACAGGGAGCACAGCGCCGATGCCAGGTGAGGGGACCTGAGGAAAACTCAACCTGATGGCGTTAATCATTCAGCTGATGTTGATGACGTGTGTCCTACTATAAAATCTGAGCATCTTTTTTTTTTCTCGATAGTGTGAAGCCTCCCCATGAATGCAGCAGGCAGCGCTCCTGCAGCGCCCCCAACCTTCGCAGATCTCCGAGACACAGTCCAGCGGTGCCTGGGGTGCCGAGCCTTGTGGAAATGGGTGAGCGGGGCTAGCCTAGCGGATCAATCTAGTCTGAAATACAAACACAGTGCACAATAGTCCACACAACACAAACAAGTGGCGGACTCCCGGGGGAAACATTAAATCCTACATGGCTCTTAGTGGTGGGTGTAGGCAATCAATAGATGTGTAACTGTATGAATGTAAACAACTGTAATGTATTTAAAAAAACTGTATGCACTGAATTTAAAGAAGCTTGCAGGCCCAAGTCACGTCGTGTTTTAAAGGATGCATCCGAAACTGGAGTGTCTGTGTGCGCGTGAGTGTATGATTGCATCTGACATCAACTATCACGTCATCCTGCTTTTAGAAAACGAAGACTGCTGCTTCACTACTGAGTCAGGAACGGCTTCTGGTCAGTCCTACCTCTGCATTCCCTTCCACAAGGAGGGCCACTCCTCTGCTGCTGGTGCGGACAGTGATGGAGAGGAGTACTGCCCAAGTGGCCAAATGCCTGGATCGTCGCCATGCAGAAAAAGCCCCGGTGGAGGCCGGCGCTCTGAGCTGGTCCTCCTGGGCTGTGGAGCTCTGCTGGCAGCTGTGGGACTGGGCTGCAATATGCTAACTTTGGCCCAACCAGAGGAGAGCATCAAACCGCGCTGGGAAGGTTTCTTCCACAAAGCAGGAGGCCAGAGACGAGGCGCCAGCCCACCTACTCGCAGACTGTTCCGGCGCGAAAGCCCGCTCAAACCCTCAGTGCCCTCAGTGCCCGAGCGAGGCCTGCCCTCCTCCTATACACTGCTGTCTTTATCATCAGTGTCGGACTGTAACTCCACCCGCTCGCTGCTGCGCAACGACAGCGAGGAGCTGTTGGTCTACCGGCCTGCCTCTCCGTCCGCACAGCCACCTCTCCAATCGCAGCATCAGGCCATCCAAACCCCAGTCAACCCGCTGGTCAACACCCACCTCGAGAGCTTCAAGCGTAACCCCCACCAGTCTCTCACACCCACACATTTACCCTCGGCCCCGAGCTCCTCACGTAGCCTCCGCCGTACGCCATCAGATGGCGCGATTAAGAAGAGCTACCCACCCAATAATCTGGAACCATTGCTGGAAAAAACAGCTTTAGAGAATGCAGGTGACATCATCTTTATTACGGTTTATACATTGGGGGGATTGCCATGGAGAAATACAATTAAATTATATAATACATTAAATTGAATAAATCACAAATGCAACACGAAAACGATTCTTTTAAGGTTTGTTTCTCTCTATTTCTCTTTTTACCTTGACAGGTGGCTTCAGAGGTTTAAAAGAAGACTGCTCTGAGGTCCCTCGGCTCCCTGATCCAAATATTGTGTTCCCGCCAACACCCCGTCGGCGCTGTGCTCCTGAACGCCCCAAAACTCTGGATTTTGTAGCTCGGCCTCGGCCTTCGCCGCGGGGACGCTGTGATGTGTTTTGGGCAGAGACGAGGCCCAGGGTAAACGGACAAAGCCTGGGAAATGGCGAGTCCCCCGCCCACACCTCCAGTACAGAGACTCCACCCACTGTGGAGTTTGGGAGAGACTCTGTGGTGCCGCCCACCCCAATGGACGCACCGACACCCTACTGCCCCCGTAGGAATGAAAACCTGCTGGATCAGCTGGATGAGGGACAGTACCGGGATGGAACTGTTCCACTCTGCAGACCGGAGGTCAGCTTTCCCAAAGACTCCCCTTATCGCCACAAACCTGGATTCTGGTCTTAAGTGAGCCCAGCGTGGATCCAACACAAGAAGGGGACAGTCCCTCTTGTTCGCTCTGGGTCAATTAATGCTCACACGTTGAATCTGTTTGTCACGTCAGTCTGTTCTTTTTAAGGGAGGTTCATGTTTCAAGTTCACTAATAAATTCACAAATAATTTAATGTTTTAACCTTCTGACATTCAGAATGATAAAATGTCTCCAGTTTGGCATATGACTACTAAACCAACCGTTTTTGACTGTATTATTTGACCCAGATCTGGTTGTTGATGCATCTTACTTACTGCTTACCCATAAACAGACAGATGGCATCAGGGTGGAATGAAGCTGAAGTTCACTAAGCTTTACATACTTTTCTTAATTTCAAGCATGGGGAGAAGATGGTGCATTTAATGAAGTGCGCTTTTGGAAAGCATCATGAATGTAAAGCTTCAGGTTTTTTCCACTGTCTCTGATTATTTGTAACTTGTCGGTTTAAAGCATTGTGTAATTTGGAGCCGTCTGTGCATCTCTCACTCTTTTTGAACTGAGCACCTGCCGTCACCAGTCACAGTAATTTGTCAGAGATGGAGGACGGTGTTGTATAATATGAGCACTTATTTGCATTCGTCTTGAAACGGTATCAGTGCAATAACGTTGAACATTGTCTGGAGCCCTGTGTGGTGGACTGTGCTAAAAACAAGAATGTCGCTGAAGCCTGCGCTCGATTTGGGATGGGAACTAAATCAGGAAATCCAAACCACTGTATCGAAGATAAAAATGTATTTGTGATCATGTCGGGGCAGCTCGTGCAGATCCCAGGCCACTGATGAAGAAACGTTTCTCTGAACTAAAAAGGGAACTTTGTACTTGTAGGTGTAAATGAACTTGTTGATCAAGGTAGGGAGAGACGCAAAGTATGTTTCAGGTTAAGCAACATCTGCATGACCTCTGAATGGCAGAAACAGGCCCTGGTGGCATGTGGACATTCATTCCTGGTTATTTATATTTCTGTCGAGTTATTTTATTGTCTGTTGTTTAATTTATTTTTTTATGTATTGTCCTTGCCTTGATTTTTGACTTTCATTCTTATTCAGCATTGTCATGAAACATCCCGTTAATTCTTAAGGTACAACACCAAATGGATTTTCTGACTTCTGTCTCCTGGAGTTGGTTTATTTGAATGTTTTTCTGCATCACTTCTTACCTGGAGTTAAAATGATGTGCTTAATTAACAATGTTTAAAAAATTAATTTACTATATTGGGGTTTTGTTTTTTGACTGTCAGTTGGGAATAACAAACAAAAGGAGGACTTCACGAATGTATGATGGGCAGATTTGTAGTATTTTCAGAAATTTTACAGGCCGAACAGTTGATTCAAAAGAATCATCACATCAATCCATAACAGTATCTTACTGAGTTAACTGCATGCGAACTGGGTTCTGCTTTGCTTTGTTTCCATTTTGCTCGGGTATGTCTAGGTCCGACTGGGCTTAAATATTATTTTTTAAATAATTTGTACCCATTGTTTTCACCTGGCAGAGAGGACAATGTAATTTCAGTTAGTGCCTAGTTATTGGTGCTGTCAGAGGCCGTGGTCCTGTCAAACCAACAGGTAAAAGGATATCTAGGAACAATGTTGGACTTTTTGCCTTCTGTCTGATTTATTATAAGTCAAGTGGCCTCTCAGCCTGGAGGACCATGTCCTCTGAGATTTGATCTCTTTTTATTGTAAGTGTGACCCATGTACATGTAAATGTGAATTTTCTTTTACCTCTGCAGAATGTGATCATGCTCAACGTACAAACAGTATTTCAACTAAGGGTGCTGGTTGAATCAAAGTCTCCGTCTGAGGTGCAGCCAAGGCGTCGTTATCGATTTGAAATATTACCATGAATAAGCTGATTGGTGCAGGTTGGAAACAATAATGCTACTGACTGACTTGTATTTGCACTGGAACACAATGATTTGAGTAAAATTATAGTAAACAGTCCAACTGTGTCTCAGTTTTGTTTTAAATGAGCAAACGTGACTGACTGAATGACTCAAGGTGTTTCTCTTGGTTTTAAAACCTGCAGAGAATGATCAGCTCGCTGCAGTTTCCCTCCGTCTTTCTTCTCATCGTTTTGATTTGTTGACCTTGAAATGCAGTCTTTCGTTTGACTCGTGTCGGTTCTATTAGTGCCGTTTTTGTCTGGAGAATGCTGATGTGGAGCAAAAAGGCTTCAGACAAAGTCTTTGCTATCTGCCCGTCGCCAACGGCAAACAAAGTTGGATTAAAAAAAACCTTTAGCTTAAGCTTAGGTGCCACCAGCAGGAGTCTGTGCTTTCAGTGTTTTAGCTTTACTTTAATGCAGAGCTAAGCATCAATTTCTCTGAAGAATAAGGGGATGTGCGAAATAATTTGTCTGATATTTGGACTGACAGACACATGCCTCCAAATGAAGTGTTGCTCCATGTCTGCTGCAGGAGGAAACTGCTTGCTAACAAACATTATATCGTATATCAATAATAACAATATACACTTTATTAATCCCACTGAGGAAATTCTCCTGATGCCTTTTCACTCCTTCTGCAGTGAGGGTTAAGTATTAAATGTGTTTTTTTGCATTTTCTGGAATGCATCATGATATATTTTCCTTGAATCTGAACTCCACAACCCAGCTTCATACCAAATTCTCACCATCACACAGAATTTGTCAAGTAGAAAAGCTATAAAGTCATTTCAGTCAGGTTTGGTTCACTTCTTTAATATGCATGTGCCTTCATCTGCATTTGTCCATACATCAGGAGGGAAATGGAAACGGTAAATCTAAGGAGAATTCACTGCAACAGCATCACAAAAACAAATGATTTCAATCAATAGACACATTTTTTACACCCATACCTTTAGAGGAAACACGTCGACACGGTAAATGCTGTGAACGAAGTGCTTCTTTTGGCATTGATAAACACAGATAGCTTGCCTCTCCATTATGTTTTAGTGATCTCTGAAAAGTAGCCTGTTTACTTTATGTGATATGTCGTCAGCACCCATGTGCTCTCCCTGTCCTTCCCGACACACTTTGATTTAGAAACGCACTTAATAAAAGCACCTTTTATTCAGATATAATTAAAAGTATAAAATGTTTTTCATCTTTTGTGGTGTTTTAGAACTGTTTATAGAACTTGTTGCTCCTGGCTCTATCGAGGTTTCGTCTGCTTGTGCAGTTTTTTGGACTGGCAGTGCATCCGTTTGAAAAAGGCTAAAACATACTCGGGATGGGTTCGTACTAGATACGTTTGGCAGTTCAGAGACAGAAACTCAATATGCTCCAAGCGCACCAAGGTGCAGTTCAATCACAAAACTGGCAACTGGATGCTGTGCAAGGCAAAAGCAAACATAACATCGTTTCACGCCATAACCTCTGACTCGTGGTGAGTATGGTCTGGTTGGCACACAGTGGGCTGAAATTTATGACAGGTGAGAAGTCATCAGACAGTAAGTGCTTATGTCGTGTCTTTCTTTTCCCTTTGGGCATTCCGGCGAATCTTCATCTCTGTCAGCTGGATGTAGCGGATGACATTGGTGTCTGGGAAACAAACACAGGAAGAGACTTATTTCCTGCTCAGACGGGAAATGTGGCATCAATATGCTCATAACTCAGCAATTAAAACAGAACTCTGTGACATAAAGTAAAATGGCTGCAGGAACTATGCTTTGGAACTATTTTCCAGGAACCACAAAGAAAGATGTTTTGGTTTCCACATGGAATGCCATGTTTTGCTTTGTTTCCTCATTCCTGCTTTTGAAATGATCCTACAGAGCAACAGTTAATCAGATGAAACGTAAACCTCCAGAAATCTGTGTTTATTGGACACTAAAGTAATGTATTGCTTTCCACATTTGGAGATTTAAATTCTATATTTGAAAAGAACCTAAAGATCATTCAAAGTGTTTAAAACGCAAAACATGCACTAAACTCTGCTGTGGTACTACAAAACAGACCACATCACAAACAATGACAGGGACAAGCAGTGTTTTGTAGCTTTGTGATATGTCAGACCAGCTCTTACGATGTTTGCATAATTTTTCCCCTGGTGTCACATCCCTGCCATTCCCTGCAACCAGTTGCCCCCGCCATTAGTCATTTCCTGAATTTTACACCCACATGTGCACCTGTTTCCAGTAGCTACAGCGTGCTCTCTACCACCAGCTCATCTATGAGACTTTACTTTAGTAAAGACGGCCTGGGAGCTCAGTGGTTAAGGCAGAGGATGGCGATGCAGGAATAGTGGGATCGATTCCCAGCCCATCCCCCATACCAGGTGTGTCCCTGAGTGAGGCCTGTGGCTAACATGCAGAAATGTATTAATGACAATAAAGTGGATTCTTCTTCTTCTTCTTCTACTTTACTTGGCAGACGCTTTTATCCCAAGCGACTCACAGGGAGCAAGCGCCGTGTGTCTGGCTCAGGGACATACGCTTAAGCCGTCAGACCGCCAGACGTTTTGATGGAAGACATGTTTATAAATCACAGCAGAACCAACAGAACATTATTCCTTTACCTGCCAGTGTTTTATATTCACTGCTGCACCCTCCCAGGTATCAGGGTGTGTTGCAGTTTTAGTTTATTGCATTTTTTTCCTTTATTAAAGCCGCAATTCACAGCATAAACTGTTGTTTATAGAAACATATCTGGTGCAGTTAGTTAGTTAGTAGTTAGCCTTTCTTTTAGCTCTCTCAGTTAGCCACAGTACACGATGCCTTAAATCGCTTGATCCACCTGATCTATGTTACTTTACTTTACTTTACTTTGCTTGGCAGACGCTTTTATCCAAAGCGACTTACAAGGAGCTAGCGCTGAGTGTCTGGCTCAGAGACACACCTGGTAGGGGATGGACTAGGAGTCAGACTGGGATTCGAACCTGCTATGTCCAATAAGCTGCACAAGTAAATCACCTCATCAGATATTTCTGGGGGGGTGGCGGGTCTAGAAACAAAGATGTTCATAAACAAGCCAACAAACAAGTGAAGAAGACAATGAGGTTTGAGAGTCTGCCCGTCCTGACCTGAGGGTTCCTGTTTGTGTGACTCCTTCAGGTAGTAAAGCGCCTTCTGGAAGTCTCCTAGGTGGTAATAGGCCACTCCAGACCTGTAAAGAGCTTTGAAGTTCTTTCCTTCTTTGTGTAGCACTTTCAGACAGTACTCCTTCACTCGCTCATAGTTCACCAGCTCCATCTGCAACAGGCAGGCTGGAATGAGGAGACACGAAGAAGTTACTGAGCGTCGATGTTTGAATTCCCTTAGATAGGAATACCAACGTGTGTCATGTTATCAAATAATGGATACATCATTAAAATAGAGATTTCCCATTAAGCAAAATAAAAACACCCAAAGAATGTGAAGAGGATACTGGGTTAAGCCTGAAAATGACTCATTCTCTTCATGAATCATTCATGGGGTCTGTGGGGGTTGGGGGTGGCTCTGTGTAGTATGTGGGAGAAACATACTGTGGCTTACCGGCCAAGCTGTTGTAACACTCCAGCTCTGCATTTTCCATGGCCCCCTTCTGCTCGTCTGTCAGCGTGGTGGACTTGCTGATGGCAGGCAGGAGAGAGGATGGGGACTTGGAGCTGGGGTCCGGATCCCCCAGCACCCTGCACAGCCCCTTGATCTCCAGCAGAGCGCGGTGATACTTGCCGATCGCCTCTCGGTACTTCTTATCCTTGTAGCACTGGGTGCCTTGGCTCTTGAAGTCCAGCGCCCGCCTAACGACGTCGGCCGGCTCGTTGTGCGATGGTTGTTTGAGCATCGAACCACCATGATGCCTCTGCTGCTGGAGCTGCTGCTGGTATCTGGCATCTCTGGTCCGGCTGCTGCCGCTGCTGCTGCTGGGAGGCTGCGCGCACTGCTGGAGCCTCGGGGAGCCGCCGTCGTTGTCGGCGCGGCTGCCTCTTCCCCCGTCCACCCTGCTGTCGTGCCCGGCTTTGATCGCGCTCATCTTCGACGTAATTTGATTACAGCTGCCCCGACGCTCGGCTGTGAATTAGCAGGGAAACCGGGAGCCGTTCACTGCATCCTCTCGGCCGTAACCTCGTTCGCCTCGCCAATGTCGCAGCGACGTCCTCTCCGTGCGCAGCCCTGCGCGGTGCGCTCCTCCGTTGGAGCCTGCTCTCGTATTTTTTCATCCGAGGAGCCGATTGGTCGATAAATACAGGGCCAGTGGTCCCATGGGGGTCATTCAGCAGGAAGGGGAGACGCTCGATGACATTATTGCTATTTGCAGATAATTTCATTATCAGTTTGTTTGCTAATAAGCACCGTTTAGTCTAAAGGCAGATAGAGTCAGAGATGGGGTGTTGTGGGGGTGGAATTACAGTTTTTCTTTATTCTAAATATTTTATTTTGATATTTTATTAATACATTACAATTATAATTATTATCCCGCCCCACATCGGTAGGCTCTGTGTTCATATATTTTGAATAATTGTATCCACACTAAACACATGAAACTTTTGTTGAATTGCAGATTGAAGGCTCAATAGTACTTCATTTGATTACATTTTTCAGATTTAATCTGTACAAATTAATTTGCACATTTCGGCATCAGCCTCGTTTCGATGATCATTTAATGGCAATAAATGTCAACCTCCTCTTTTGTCTTTTCAGTCCATTCAGTCCATTGCGCTTATCTCAGATTGGAGGAATGCAGTCATATCCACTCAGACGAATCAGATAAAGATCACCAAGCTTGTCGTCTCTTGTCTGAGCAGCCTGCCTTTCTCCCTAAATGCTCACTACTGCGCAGCTACAGATGCAGGCATCATGATGTCATTCAGACCTGGTACTGTACAGGATAATGGTGTTATGGATCCGTGATATGATGAGGGTTCCTCACCATGCTCTGACACAGGAGCAAATTAGAGTGAGTTACATTTTGTAATTTTATCAGAAACCCAGCGTCTGTATGTGTGTGCTTGTTTATCCACCATGCACAAATCCATTTGTCCTGTCACACTCACATGGCAGCACCTCAGCTGTTAGGGTGTGTCTCTGGAATTGCAGCTCTCTGGAACAAATCAGAATAAAAACTATGGACCGTGAAGTCTCTTGATTTATTGTGTAATGCTTAAACTGGAGCTAATTTTTAATAATATGTGCGCGTATGTGGGATCTACATGTACACAAATGTACATATATAAATGCACAAACAGTACATCTCTCTAACACAGCGTATTTTTAACTATAAAAATACACGTCACGCAATATTCCCAGATTAGATATATAATTTAGGTTATTAATGTGATATCACTGTGCACTTTTATTTCTGTATTTGCTGACATAAAAATATTAATATCGCAAAATAGAAATACACCTTTCTAAGCAGAAGCCTCAGATATTAAATAAATACTCCTACTTCTACGACAACTAAGAAAATATTGATTTATTGTATCATAATATTTTCTAATTTTGAGTTTAATGAAACTAATTGAGAAGCTAAATATGACGTAATCAAAGCACGACTTGTCGGATAGTGACGACGTAATCTTAGTGGGACATTTTGTTTACATCATGGCGACGGTGGATTTCAGAGGTAAAGTTACCCGTTTTTTTTGTTACAAAGTCATCTTCAGGGCTTCTTGTCGCGGTTTTCGTGTAATATTTGGATTATTGGCATAAAGCTGATGCAAATATTCGTTGTTGGCAGGTTCCATATACATGTGTTAGTTAACATTAGCAACTGTTAGCATGCCTGCTAACAAAGATCATACTTAGAAACTGCCTGTGTGGCCTTTTTTGATTTGTTAACGACACTTACGTTTATTACGTAATTAGCTTACGTCGAGAGCAGTGGGCACTAACCACCGGCTTATCCAACAATCAACAAATGCTGCAAATTAGGAAATGCGTACATTAAAAGCTAAATTTGATTAGATTTTGTTCCTGTCAAAATGTAAATGCCTGTAACACGTTTGTCAAGGTATTCACAAAACATAAATAGAAAAAAACAAGACTGAAAATGAAAAACATGAAAGAAACTGGTCTAAAATTATGGGGCTTTAACTATTATAAAATGCTTACTCAGGAGCTAGGACATTATTATAATGTTTCTTCAATTTGCAGATAACCTTCTTGGCATATCCTGGGTGGACAGCGGCTGGGTGCCAATTCTTAACCCTGGAAATGTACTGGACTATTTCTCTGAGAGAAGCAATCCCTTTTATGACCGAACTTGTAATAATGAGGTAGTGAAGATGCAGAGGCTCACCCTGGAGCATCTCAAGTAAGTTCACTTTCTCTGTTTTATTTGAAAGTAGTTGCTCATAATTTCAGTTAAACTGTTTCAAAAAAAACAAACCTACATATAAAGTATGTCGGAAATTATTTTCAGTTGTGTTAGTGGTGGTTGTATCAAGTGATATTTGCTAACCTGATAGCAAACATTGTTTTTGTCCTATTTTTTCAGTCAAATGGTTGGAGTGGAATACATTCTTCTTCATGCTCAGGAGCCAATTCTTTACATAATTCGCAAACAACAGAGACAGTCACCATCACAAGGTGAGCAGTGCACCACCTGATTGTATTACCAGTGGAGAAGGAATCTGTGGTGTGTTGGTTAGTCAGTGGACAAAATGTACCGCACTTTTTATTGATGCATTATGATATGAAAACAACACCTTAGAAGTAGCTTTATGAATTGGTTATATAGTCAACTACTGGCTTAAGCTATGAGTAGTTTTTAGCAACAGAACACTCCAAGTCTGTACATTCATAGCTTTTGAATTAACTTTATAAAGATATCAGTAATGATTTTACACTTATGACTGGCGCTGAAAATAACTGTGTATGTTAAATTTCCATTCGCAACAAATGTTTCCGCCCTCCAGTGATTCCTTTGGCTGACTACTACATCATAGCAGGGGTGGTGTATCAGGCCCCAGACCTAGGAACAGTGATCAGTTCCAGAGCGGTAAGAATTTGCATTATGATTTTTATAATACACTTTGAACTCTGTGGGCTTTGGTATATTGAAGTGGTGAGAGTTTTGCTGCATCTGACATTGATCATGTCTATTTAAGCTTTCTGCTGTTCATGGAATACAGTCTGCTTTTGATGAGGCCATGTCATATTGCCGCTATCACCCGTCTAAAGGATACTGGTGGCACTTCAAAGACCAGGAGGAGCGAGGTCAGCAGTGGAGTAGTTTGTGCAACCACATCACATTTAGCTAACGGGAAGTAAGTTCAAGATAACGAGTTTGGTCAAAAATCATCAACAAACATTTTTTTTACAGAAAAGACCAAACCTAAGTTAAAGAAGAAAGAAGAACCAAGTTCACTGTTTCAGAGGCACCGTGTAGACACACTCCTGTTGGACCTCAGGTCAAAGTTTCCACCAACATTCTACCAGGTACATTGTGCACTGACTCATTTTCAAGCACTGAATCTGCTCGGTTATGTTTTTCTCTTGATTGTTTTTCACGTCAATGTGATGGAGTAATGTAGAGTTGTTTACTTTTTGCTATTTCAGCCTAAACCTGGTGAGAAGCCTATTCCAGGTATGATCTTGAAGTCATTAAAGTTATATTCAGTTATACAAAGAGGCTGCTTAATACTGTAATAGATTAGTGAATAGGATTTGTCTCTTCATATTGTTGTGTTTTGTTTGTATTATTATACATATAGCAATGACATAAACAACGCATATGTTTGAGAACTTAATCTGACTGTTGTCAATTACATTGTTGATTAAGTAAGAAATTATGTTTTTAATGAGTTAATTCCATATTCTTATATTGCAGTTGAGGTGAAGAAGGAGCCTGAACCTCCCACAGAAGCTGTAAAACAGGAAGAGAGGGAACCAGCCACCAAGTCCTCTGCCCCAGCTCCACCAAGCAAACCTCCTCCTGAGAAGAGAGCAAGGCTACAGTGACGGCCTTTCCTCTCATGCTCTATAAAGCTGGAGCAAGGCAGTGAATGATCCTGCAGCACTGAGTGGAAGATCCGTTTGGGATGGGGAGTTTGTCTGTTCCCGTTTCAGAACTGCCAAAGTTGTCTTCCTGCTCAATTGTTCAGTTTACAAGATGTTAGGAATGAACTGGCCCACAAGCTGTCAGTGCAAGGACCACCTTCACACTGTAACCTTCATGTTGTACACTTGTATGGTTTGGCCCCCACGAGTACTTTAGACCGCTGTACTATAAACGGGGAGTTAATGCTTGATGTCAGCAGGTATTTTACAGTATTCATTGTTTTCTGATCCCAGTGTGACATCAGGGTCAGTATCGGTTTACTAAGCTCATTGTTTTCTTTCATGTTTTTTTTTTCTTGTCTGAAAAGCAAACTGCTTCTTAACACAGACATCTTACTTTGAATACACACATTTTCACCTGTTTGTAATCTGCTTCCTTGATTTTTCGGAATGAAAATAATCCTATCGACTCCTCCTGTTGTGGTGAGTTAATTATTGATAAGTAACAGAAGTGTGCTGCTGTATTGTGACTCTTTTTTGTACCTCACTTCACTGATTGAAAATGACACTTTGGTTAAAAGTTACTTTGCTGGAGGTACATGTTTTTTTTTTTATGTGTACCGGAGAACTGCAATTGCTCATTATTTTCCAGTTTCCATGTTGCAATGAAAAACCTGTGACATTCTTCTTTAACACAATGTACTGTTAAAAATGAATCCATATATACAAACTTTAGCTTTAGAATATATAGATACTGTATTAACAATGTAATATGTACAGCAGAAATGCTGTTTGAAGTACTACACTTCGACCAGCAGGCGTCGCCCTTTGGTCGTATTTGGTTCGGGCTTTTAACTATATACACATTTAAGTGATGCATTTGTGCTTGCTCCTAGCAGTCTGTTGCGTGTCTAACAGGCACGGAGACTCAGAAAATATGAATTTTCATCATGGAGAAAATCCTGACAGAAAGACGAAGAAAGGTCACAGCAGATATGCACGTTGTCATATATGTAGCGCAGAAAGTAGTTATTTCAAGGCTACTGCGTACCGATGCCACGAAGAAGAAGTTTCTCGCAGGGCGTGGTGGGATAGGAGTCTCCTCAGTGGAGGACTGAAACAGTGCCCCAGCTGGCTGGCTAGCTGCAGAGAAGATGGCTGCAGAGGGGATTTTCAGGCCAGTGTCTGAAAACAGAGCATCGTTTGTGATGTTCCGCAGCAACTAGTCAGCGTGTCGCCCCGGTTTGTTCCGTCGCTCGGTTCCGCTCGGATTCCACGGAGGTGGTGAAACAACATGGGGTCGCAGACACTACAGATCCTGAGGCAGGGGGTCTGGGCTTCAATCACAGGCGGATGGTACTACGACCCCGATCAAAATACATTCGTCAACGCTTTCCATCTGTACATCTGGCTGTTTCTGCTATGTTTCCCCTTCACGCTGTACATGGTGAGCGGCTCTAATGTCTTTATTTCTGTGTTTGTCATGACTGTTGACAGCGCAAGTTGTCCGTTAGGATCCTAACGGTCGGTCTCAGTCTATTATCTGGAGCGAAGACAATGTCAGGTCTCGTTAAACTAACAAAACGTTTTACTACAGTGAAAATATTTTACAAAACTATCAAATTGTCCATTTTGGCAGCAGAAAACCTTTATCCAGGGGAGGAAAATTACTAAATTGCCTTTAAAATGTTGTGTTTTAACTGTGCTATCCATTAGATAGACTGCACCCAGGACGCTCTTTTGTTTAAAACGTAATGTTTATCACGTCGTTCCAGTTAAGATCCGTACGGACATTTAAAGTCGACCCCACTGTGACTGTGCCAGGCTTTAGTGAGTGAACTGAATGTTCGTGTGCTTGTTTTCCTGCCCTCGGTTGGGATTTGCGGTAACGGCATCGCCACTTCGCCCGGGCTACCAGCTGTGGCTGCAGGAGCACAGCTGACACTGATGCAGCAGTAATCTCCCAGTTTTAATGTCACACACTCGAGCCTCTGGATGCCTGTTTGTTCGCTTCTTCGTGGTTTTTGCCAGTTTGCCTGTTAAAGACGCAGCTTTGTGTTTACATTAGGACTCAGGATCGGTGCTAGTCCTCTTGCTCGGGTTATTCTCTGGCTCGTGTGTCAGTTAACTAGACTTGAACAACCTCCAGATACGCAGAACAAGCTGAGATTTCAGTGAACGGTAGTGTTCTTTAGACATATCTCTGTAAATGTGCTGATGTCAGGAAACGGCTGGTTGCTAAACATATAAACTTCTATATTAAGAAGCTGATGTTTCGAATCGGTTTGTGGTTTCCTTTCTATTCCTGGAGTGGAAATACCTGGGTCAGCTCTGCGGTTTATATAGAGCCTCACGTATGAGGGGTGCTGCTGTTTGTTAGAACAGCAAACAGATGCAAGAGGATGCACCGAACAACAGAGAGGCTTAAGCTGGAGTTCAGACCCCTGATGAAGTTGTGGGTCTTTGAAATACGAAGGTTTTATGTGTTAGTTTTGTTCGTTTATAACAATATAAAATCATCCCAGTCCTTCCAAAAAGGCTGAAAGCTGTAAATATGTAAACGTTTTCAGCCTTTGCTTGTAAAATAACAAGTGATTATTACCAAACGAGTTGCAAATTATGCCACTAACCTCCTCTGTCGCCCATCTACAACATTAGATAGAGGGCGGCATGATAGCTCAGTGGGTTGAGCAGTCGCCTTCATACCCAAGGGTGCGGAGTTCGATTCCCAGTCCCACCAGGTTACATGTTGAGGTGTCCTTGGACAAGACACCGATACCCTGTAGTGCTGACACAGGTCTAGCAGCTGTCCAAACAACCATTTCCCCAAGGGGATCAATAAAGTATTCATTATTATTATTATTATTATTAAGTTAATATCTGTCTTTCTCTAATCCCAGGCCCTGCCGCCGACCATGGTGATTGTAGGAATCTACTGTGGTGTGATTGCTGCCATATTTCTGCTGCTGAAAATGGTGAATTACCGCCTCCACCATGCCCTGGATGAGGGGGAAGTGGTGAAACACCAGGCCAAGGAAAGTCAGTGCAGCAAAGGTGGCACTGAGGGGGCTAATGATGGAGGAGTCACCCGGAGAGAGGACAGCAACGGCCCAGGGTAAGTTGGTACATGCATTCTGATGGATTTGATACATGCCCATCTGAGGTAGGGTAAAGACACAGCATGATATGGCTTTGCTGTAAAAGCCTGTGTAGTTGTTTCCTCAGCAGATGCAGTCATCTTTTCTGGTCAATGACCACATAGTGAGTAGTTTTGAGGTCAAAGGTTGAATGTTTTAGAAGTGACATGTAAAAAGACACGCTGCTACAAGCAGAATCAATATATTTCATCAGAGGCTTCCAGATAAGACGGTTGAGTCCAGCAATAGCAAAATTAGCAATGGGCATATTTATGATTTTATTTGTAATATTTCTACTTGAGCAGAGAGATTTATTTATGCATAATCATGTGTTTTGTGTGTGTTTGTGTGTAATGACCTGATTGGATAGGGTTTTTTTGGGGTTGATTTTCCAAAAAAAAAAATAAATAAAAACAGTAATACTCTTTGAAACATGCAACCCGCTTTATTATTAAAGACATGCATGTTGACATTGAAGTATGTGCTAATTAATGCTTTAGTTCGAGTTATTAATGACCTCATTAGTATGGCTGTTGTTTGGAGGACTAGTGCTTCCTCTTTCATTGACTGTAAACAAATCTCATGTCATTCATGTCTGTTTTTGGAAAGGATATTAGCTCTCATTCAGAAGGAACAAAAGACACTGAGGTTCTAGCATTTTACTGCCTGTGACGCGAAGAAGTGACTCATCTTCACATTCCAGAGAGGGTGCTTAGCGGGACGCTAAGAGAGGGGAAAAGGCAATATCAAAATGAGAGCTCTCAGCCACAGGAGCAATCTCAGCCTTGCCTACACATCTGGAGTTACATTCCAGGTTGTTAGAGTTTACACTCGAGCAGAGAAGCTGAATGATGATGATGAAGGTGTTTTTGCACCACAACCTTCTCCCTTTCTCCTCTCTAGTCCTGTTTCCACTTTCTGTTCATCCATGCTGCATGTTGCAGCTCCTCCTTGGACTGTTTGTGTTGTGGTTTGACCCATTATGAAACATTCTTGGCGTATGGAAATGATTTATAGACAGTCCCTGGCAAGTTGTTTGTTTCTACATACCAACTGGTTAAACAAGCACGTCTCAGCTAAATATAGGCCTGGAGAAAATCTACACGAATACTCTCATACACTACCATTAAAAAGTTTGGACACATACGGAAATGTTAATTATAAGCTGATTTTTTTACATCCCATTCTAATCTGAGATACAGCACAATAATTGTTATTATTAGAAATGACTCTTTTAAAGCAGTATTCACATTAACATACAGAAGCCTATAATCATCAAACATTAGTATTGTCTCCAATAGCACATGTTTGCTAATGGAAGTTTATTAAATGAAGAGGATAACTGATCATCATAAAAACATTTAGCAATGCCAGTAACACACCTGACGACATGTGTCTTTTCATTGAAACATGTAAAGCCTACGTGTGTCCAAACGTTTGACTGGTAGTGTGTTTGTTTCAGTTTTCCGTCCCATAAACAGCATGTTAAATAAAGGCCTGTTTAATAGAGTTACACCATCTGTTTCCTTAAAGTCAGTGAATCAGTTTGACGGACTGATGTGACAGGGTGAATGACGTGTCTGCTGTGAGATGCCATTCATCCACTGAGACTTTAGGAAGAGAGTGCAGTGCACCTGTAACGCAAGTGTGTGCCGGTGTTTGTCTGTCTTTTTAGAGACCCTGGAGGGGGTATTGAGATGGCAGACTTTATCAGGCAAGAGACTCCCCCAGTGGACTGCAGTTCCAGGAACTCCTATATTGGGATGGAGTCTAACCAGCAGGTACGCAGAGCACTGGTCTACTTCATGCTGCATGCAGCACTGGGCTAATTATAAGATGACCTGATTATATGATCTGCCCATCACCACCTTCATTTTGGCCAGAGTGGGTACATATACATATAAGTTACCTTATTTGTATTCTAAATAGGATTTACCACCCCAAAGGAAATCAACATTAACCAGTTCAATAGCATATTAAACAACCATTCTCAGTTTTTCTCCACACTAATAAGGAGAGTCAGAGACGGCGAGATCACATTTGCATTAAACTACATGTGAATAATCCCAAACTCCAAAACCTTCACTCGTTGAACCCAACAGTTTATTTGCTAATTTTGCTCTAAATCACTAGTTATGTGTTACAACAGACAGATCATCAGGAAACTTGCAACACAAAGTTAAATCTTTCCACAAACAGAATGTTGCCTCCTTTGTCCTGACAGCTTTTTAACCTCCACCCACTTTAACTAATTTACAATGTATGTAAATAGCTATGGTGACTATTATTGTTAGCCCACAGGACAGAGTTCAGGGGAACGTTTTCTTTGGGTATGACACTGTTGTACCTTCCTGACACCAAATATCTGGTTATTTAGCTGTTTTATTCTGTGAGATATATTTGTCTTTTGATTGATCGTCATGAGAGTTTTGTTCTAAAACTTTGGACCGTGTGTCCTTGAGTTATTAACCAGCCAGCACCTTCAGCTCAACTGCTGCGTAGCGAGTAGGAAGCAAAGCCAAAACGTTTCTATGTGACGACCGTGTAGAGACTCCTATCAGGCTTTAATGCACAAATAGAGTCTTCATTGTGATTTTGTATTCCATAACGATCACACGACTGTTTGCAGTTTGCATATATGGAAATTCTACTTCCAACATTTGCTTCTAGTATCCTGCATCTGTTTCATGTACTAAATGGTTCGACTCTTCTAATTTCAGATTGCATCAACTCATGGAAAGGCAACAGTTGCTAAAGGTAACTATGACTGCCTACTGCCTTGTCATATATACATGTGTTATCTGCCAAGAATTTATTCTTTGTGTCTCTAGAATTCCATATGTGTAAAGGGGAACTAATCGACTGGTAACCCCCATGATGCATTTTCTTTTTATGCCACCACCACACCCCTGATCGTAATCACATCAGCTGCCCAGGAAATATAGTCTGACTAAGCATTACTCTGACCTCAACTGTGTCACAAAGATGAGGCCGCTTTAGGCACTGCTGAGTTTAGAAAAAAAAGAAACGCACTGTAAGACCCAACACGGGAGTCATTCTTTAGGAAAACTTACTGAAATATACTGAAATATTAAGATAACAATTCACGTTGGTTCTATTATACCGAGATGTGAGAGTTAGGAAGCTATGTCATCTGAATAATTCAGCAAGCCTGTTTGGTACCATTCTAATTAGCTAGCAATGGTCTGACATAGGACAAGGACCCTGTTTGGACTTTTAATCTTCTTCCCTTCAATGATTCCAACCGCTTTAATTGACTATCTAACTCCCAGAAGGTACGACAACTCTGACTTGGCAGATTTAAAAAAACACTGTTTGAAAAGGTTAATCTAATCAGTTACATTAGGTTATCAAGGGTGTAGACATCACAGTATTCACACAGTTAAGAAGACGTCATTATATTTATTCCATGTAAACAACTTAATCCAGTTCTCAGATGAGCATTTGTTAGAAGAAGACAGGGACATCTGTTACTTTATCCTCTGTACATGCCAGTTATGTGTGTGTGTCCAGGGATACTGGCTGTTAATATGATTGATTAATTAATTGATTAAATGTGTTTCTTTCTACCTATGTGTGCAGGAGATGTGGGAAAGCCCTCAGATGACATCAGTTTGACTCTTGTTAAGAGCTGCAGTCATGATCATGGTGAACATGCATGGCATATACATGCATATACAAACACAAAGTGGCGTTGACTGTTCATCGCCTTTCATAATGTTTAATTTCTTTGTGTCCATTTAGATCTGCTGTCAGACTCAAAGATGTACTGCCTTGTTCCCAATGACTCCTTCGCCTCATTGCAGCCGTCAACCTCAATGTGTCCTTCAGACCTGTCCAGGGAGCCTGCTGATTTCTGTAACACCGCTGCTTATCACTACGGTCTGTCACACTCCTCCTGTGACACTGAGATGACCAGTCATGCATCCATGCAATCTCAATCCTTCAGGAAGGAGCTCCGTTCTCGGGGACTGCCTCGGACCTCTAGTTCGGCAGGTTCTGCTTTCCCTGACCCGTGTCTACCAGATTTTGCTCTCTACCCTCCACCAAGAAGAGGTGGCCTGGACCCTGTTTGTGAGTTGGAGACTGCCAAACCACACCGGCCAGGGATATGTACTAGGGAAGGGGCAGAGCGTCTGTACCAGCAGGACCAAGCTGTGCCCTCCACCTCTGGAATAGAGTGTTACAGGTACAAAGAGCCGCGCAGAGTCGCTCGTTCAGCCTCCAGGGAGGCGGGGGAAGGAACCTCAGGACTATACCAGGTGGAGGTGGGTGGGTCTGGGAAAAGCTCTGGTGGAGGAGGAAAGTCCCATGGAGGTGAACACAGTGCTGATAGCCTAAGGAGCTTGAGTACTCGCAGTAGTGGCTCCACTGAGAGTTACTGCAGTGGTACAGACAGGGACACTAACAGCACTGTCAGCAGCTTCCATAGTGAACAGACCAGCTCTACACACGTAGAGAGCCTGCTCTCACTTTCAGGGGATGAACGCATACGGGAAAGAGGAGATGTTGTGTCTGCTCCTACGGACGGCAGGACTTCAAGCCTCGGCAGTATTAGCTCACGAGGTCTCAGTAACCTTCCCTCCAGGGAGGCTAATAAAAACCCTCATGCTAATGAGCTGACAACTAAAAAACCAGCTGACACACCATCATCTGTAACTCAAGAGCTGGTAGAACCTGTGAGTTGCCAGGAAGAACCTGCAATCAGGACCAGTGCTGATGGTTCAACAGGTGTAGCAGCCACAGAGCAGGAGCAGGCGAAAGATGAAATTCAACCAAAGTCAGGCAACAATGTTCAGAGGACTTCCTCCTTGTCAACAGGGCGGAGCGGAAGTCGGCAGACAGGGAAGAAAAGGGCAAGCAGCTTTGATGCTAGCCGTCACCGGGACTACATGTCTTTGCGGGGTATGGTCAAGCCTTGCAGTGCTGTGCTTACTGGGGGTGGAGAGGAGGATTCCAGTGATCAGAGTGAACTAAGCTGTGCCTCCAGTCTCCACTCCACCCACCACCTAAGTACAGACAGCTCATCTAGTAACACCTCCCGTTCCTGCCACTCGCCAGAGGGCCGCTACAGGGCCCTGAAAGCCAAGCACGCTGCAGGCAGTGGAGTGTCCTCCTCCTCCACAGCAAAGACAACGGCGGGATCTGAGACAGGAGTGCGAAGTGGAGGGAGGCGGCGCACCTCCCGCCGTACCCCGAGCACAGGCAGTGCCAAAACGCATGCCCGAGTGTTGAGTTTGGACAGTGGTACGGCTGCTTGCCTTAATGATCCCAGCCGCCTAGGAGCTCCAGCTGGGCCTCGGCCCCTTACCACCTCCAAGTCCGACCTGGAAGCCAAAGAAGGGGAAGTCCTCGATGCAGCATCCCTGCTGGGTCGTGCTTCCCAACTTGAGTCAGTGACCCGCTCCAGAAACAGTCTCCCCAACCAGGCAGCTTTCACTGAGCCTCAGGGTGCCACTTCTGCTTCCCTGCAGGGTATGTACCACACACAATGCAACATACTATACACACTATGATCTGTCAGTGTCTAGTTCATATTGTACGTTGTCAGTGAATGAAATTAGTCTGAAGAAAAGACATTATTTCTAACCTCGCTTCTTTTCAAGATTGACTTGGTTTAAGCATTGACCGATGCTTTGGATAGTTATTGAACAAACCTTTTTGGAAACTATATACATTCTCACTTTTGTGAATATCCGTTTTCTGCCAATATGGTGGCAATTATTACATAATTGACTTTTCTAAAACTGTCTTGGGTTTACTTCTCTAGACACTACGCTTAATTATTCACTTATTGCCAAAGTGTGTGTGGGCCTTCATGAGAGCTGTTGTCTACCTTGGTCATTTAGTGTAACCATGGTTAGTTTCCATGGGGTGACAGTTATGACCCGAGCACAGCGTAGCTTGTGTACATCACTATTAGCATGTTAGCACAGTGTGTGCTTTGTGCTGAGGTTAGACAAACAGCAGCTCTCTCTGTAGTGTCATACACGAGTTTAAGAGACATTTTTGTGATGCTTCTTAGCTTTCTACACCTCCTAAAAACCTAGTTTGGTAGAAATTTGTTGAATTTAACAATAATATATATTGTATTCTTCTCTCTATGTCTCTTTACTTGGGTACGTTGTGCTCATTTAATGCAGCAAGTTTAGGCAGTTTTTCCCTTTTTAATTTAATGCACTTGAGATTTCTGCCATTTTAGTCCCACTTGTTGATGTACACCCAGTAGCTAATGTTAGCTGAATTTATCTGGAGTCAGCCAACTTAAGCAGTTAATAATCTCCTCTATTTGTGCTAAGCTTGGACTGAACACCAGACCACATTGCTTCATGATGGCTTCATGATAAATGCTAAAATGTAGCATCATGCAAATACAACTATAGAAGAGTCATGAATGCATTATTCAGTACTGGAGTATATGCAGCTATATCTATTCAAAGTTTGCTAAACTTAGTCATCATGATATGCGACAAAGGCCCCTCTCTAGAGTGGAATCTGAGATGTCATGACAGATGACCACCAGTGCACTATGTGTCAGTGTGGTTTTATTAGTCATGTTTTTTAGCAGTTCAACTATGTCCACTTAGCTCTAGAAACATAGGGAAGCACATGCAGTCTGACTGGTCTTTGGTGTATCTCACTGTGACAGCCCCAGGGTGTGAGGAAACTGTCATATTTCGTCGTGAGCGTAGCACGTTTCGTCGGCAGGCAGTGCGGCGGCGACACAATGCAGGGAGTAACCCGACCCCACCCACCTCTCTCATTGGATCTCCTCTCAGGTATGAGCTGCATGGAGCACTTAGTCATTTGTGTTACTAGTACTGGGTAGAGATTTCTTTCCTGTCATTAACATCAACACTAACTTGCATTTTCTGCTGTGAGAAAGACATCATCTATCATTGGATGCGTTTCTCCACTTTGCATGTGATGTCTTTGGTGCTCAAGACTACACTGTTTTCATCCTGGTATCTTACCATCTAATCTTTTAAATACCACATTCTGAGCATGGATCAAAGAATTGAGTTTTTACAAACCCAAAGGCACAAGGCCACAAGGTCTAACTAATCTACTTGACTCACTTACTGTCTCCTCTCAGAACTGCACATGATTTGTTCAATAATAAAGACATCTCCCCTTTTGACTTGATTTACTCTTTTAATTGCATTTTTAAGCAATTTTTAAACAGTGCCCAGCTGCAGATTATTTAAAATAAAATGCCATGCCTGAGATTGTAAACTAATTAGCTAACCTAACTAACCCTAACCCCAACCCTCACTAATTATAGAACATCCCATAACGGGAAGGTCGCAGGTGCTGTCGAAAAACGGCTTGTGTGTACCTTACTGGGAATTGAGGACAGATGGCAAAAAACCCTCCAGGAGGACAGTATATATAAAAACATTCATATAAAGTAACAATACCTCTTAGTGTTGTATTTATATAGAACTTATACCAATAGGCTACCAAAAAGAAACCTTTTGTAAACAGTTTCTCAGCTCTAGCCTGTGCTGTATATCTTCCTGCATCTGTTTTGCAAGGTCACATTTCCAAATGCTGAGCACTAAAAATTGTTAAGCAATGAAAACAAAATAACAGCGAAACTCCTGCCAGGGGTCAATAAATAAATAAATTGTTCCCTATCCCACTGATCCCTGCACCCCATGTCCTTTCACTCATACGTTTTAGACTTTCCAAGTGGTGCACCGGACAACGTATGCATTGCCACGTGGCTTTTTAAAGGTTATACAATACATTTTAAGAGAGGTAATCAGTGTATGCTGTTTTGTATGCAGTTCACAGCCACCTTTGCCTCTTATTCCTCCACTATGGAAAACAGAGTATTTATCAGATTCCCTATTTCTATTGTGAAATTACCATTTTCATGTAATACCCCTCTGCCCTGGCCTCCAGTACTTCTCATTTCCTTCCCTTCTCCTTCTCCTTCAACAGTCTTCAGGAGGCTCTCAGCCAGGCCTCCCAGCCTTCCAGTTCCCAGGTAAAAAGTCAGCCATCCAGAACCCCGTCCCAGGTTACTGTGCTGAGTGCAAGCACCTCCCTGCTGGCCAGGAATGAAAGCACACACCTGGAGGGTTCTCAGGACAAGGCTTCTACCATTGGAGCTACTAGCTTGCAGGATGATTTCGGTAGGGCTGAGATTTAGGAATTTTTCACTGAAAAGTGCCTCATTGTTTGTATAGTTTGCGTAGAGGTGGGTTTAAATGGCTGATCTAAATATCTTATCACGAGACTGTTGCTTTTGGCTACATTGTGGTTGTATATGCTTTGGTCAGAAATTTGCTTCCGTGGTTTATAGTTTGGATTTGCTTGAGGAGAGCCGGTCGCATATATGACTGTTGCAGTCAGTTATAGTAGAGCACTATTATCCACGGTCAGTGGACTGTCGCAATCAGTCAAAGCCGAGCGCAATTATCCATGCTCCACTTATCTCTATCTGTGATATTGTGTCTGTAGCTGTCTTTGGATGTTGCCCTTTGGTCACAACATTCCTGCCCCTAGTGCTAACATCAGTGTTGCGGATTGCTTTGATGTTTCACTAATGTCCCTAGGATGTCACTGAAAAAAATACAGGTTAATATATGTAATATAAAAAATTTGCAACATTTGAGATATTTAGAATCTGGTTATGGGTTTCTTTATTGTAATCCCATATCATTATTAATAATTGTGTTATTATTATGAGAGTTAACATTTATTTTTTTCCATTTTATTTTTCATTGTATTGGGCAATCAGGAGACCAACTGATCATGTGCCTAACTGCGTAAATCATTTTATGAAAATATTTGTAGTTCTCAGAAGAGAAGCATTGCACAATTGGTCATGTCCTTAGCAAATGTCTGTAATAACTAAATAGAGTACTCAGCACAGTACACAGCATCCAGCGCAACAAAATAAGGCAATAAACCTTGATTTTTGAAAAGGAAAGCATACCAAAAATGGTTCTTATATATATGTGGCTCTGTAGGACTAGACTTGGCTACCCCTAGACAGCAATATTTTAGGTCATACTTCACTATAAAGCATGGTTTCTCTTGATTTGTTTTTCTAAGAACACAAGCCCCTTCACCTCAGTAGAGTTTAACCTTCATTTTCCATTTTCATCAATATAAAATTGTAGTAAGTAAGAAAAACAAAGAGCATAAAGAGTTTGGACTACGATTGAATTTACATTTAACCACAGGTTGTACCAGCTGTTACCAAGGCAATTTTTATATGCTCTTTCAGTGTCATCTGTTAATCTAAGCATTAGTTTGAAAAAAAAAAAGAAAGAGAAAAGAAAAAAAGTACTACATCTATATCCCACTTAGGTTCCTCATGAAGTCAAATAAATCTCCAGTGATTCAACAGAAATGCATTTGGAACCAGCTGACTGCTTATCAGGAGCAGCAGGAAATGACTGACTGCTTATGGCCTCTTTGGGAGGAGAAACATTCACTCAATAATCCCATTAACTGTATGTACATCGCAATGTTGCCAAAGCCAGCTAATTCCCTAAGTGTAAACATAGTTTAATGAAATATTTCCTGCAGCCAAAGTCACAATTTGCTTGCGATACCTGTGGACTGACTGTGCTTCTCTCTGTCTCTTTCTCTCTATTTTCCAGGAAAACTCACTCCCTCCTTGTATGAGGCTGGTGGATGTGACCTGTCCTTGGTCAATTTTGAACCTGCAACAAGGCGAGCCTCCAATAACGTATGGTTAGTGTCAAACTCCTAATTCATCTTTGTGCAGACGAATAAATGCACCCACTGGGTGTCTCAACTTGAAAGAGTTTCATCATCAATGTCATTTTCATGGAGATACTCCAGTTGCTAGACAGCTAGGCACAGTATTGGGATAGCTACATACACTGTTAGATGCTTAGCTCTTGTATATTTCATTTATACTTTATTTGAATCCTCTCAGCTGAAAAAGATTGGGAAAAAAGAATTAGTGTGTATTTTGATAATAAATGAATCTTTCTAAATGTAGTCATTCATCAGTACAATTATTTTTTGCTCCAGCTTTGGTTCTAAGGGTTTGCTGCTTTTCTTTGTCTTATGTTATAGTAAACTAAAAGTCTGTGGGGCTTTCACTCAAATAAAACAAGTGATTGGAGCTGCTTTAGGTTCCCAGTGAATGAGAATGCCTTGACAATGAAACATTCTAGATTTCTGCACCTAAATGGGAATTGACATGCCCATTGTTGGACTCTAACAGCACTTGGTCAAACATTGCAAGTGCAGCAGATGCTTCTCTCTTTAATCAGTGTTGTCTTTTTTTCTAATTCCCTACAGGGACACGGACTCCCATCTCTCTAGTTCTACCTCAGTTCGCTTCTACCCTCATGACCTGGTGAGCGCCCAACCAGTGAGCTGCTGGTTTTTGTTTTTGTGTGCATGTACATGTATTTATTTCCTTGTTTGGACATTTTTTGTTTCAATACCATGGTTGCGAGGGCATCTTACTCTTGTGAGCACCCAGTTCTCACAACTTCAAAGACTATTTGGGAATTAGGGTTAGAATGAGCTCTAGTTATGTTTTTGTTGAATATTTCTTGGTAAGTACTTGGTAAAAATGTAGCATGCAGTTTGATTGACCATGGGACAGATCTCCCTCCCTCAGATCCGTCTTAACTGTCTGCTGACAATGGATCCAGAGCTGCTGGAGCAACAGGATGGGGATCTAAGTCCTGAACTCCAGGATGCTCCACTGGGACAAGAGGACCCTGCAGCCACAGCTGCTGCTGGCAAAGTTAGGCAATACTACCGTTTGTGGCTCCTCCCGTACCTGTGGGTTGGCCTGCACTTTGATCGGCTCACACTTCTGGCACTGTTTGACAGGTAAGCTGACACAGACTGCCATTGCCATCACCTTTAGCAGAAACTGTACAAAACATTAAAAAGCTTTATGCTTACATGTCACAGAGTAAGATTGGGAGTTTCTGAAACGTATTGCTTATGAATTAAAAAACATTGCAGTAGTTTAAATGACGTTGCATCCCTAAAGTGTTTAACTTGCTACTGTAAAATCAGATTTTTATTTGTATTTTTATTCTATGGTTATTATAGATGTGAAGATACCTTCTCTGTTGGACATAATCAGCAAGTTGTCTAATTTAATCCACATAGTACGTGACCAAAATAATAATTTAGACTAATGATACAGGTGTAACTGCTGAATAAATTCTGCCCAGCACAGCATTAATCATTTGTTAAATCAGGTCAACCCCACTCAAGTATTTATGGCATTCAGAGTAATGTTATGTGTAACAGTAATGTTATTTGCTTCTTGCATAAAATGACTAAGAATTAGTTTTTTCCTTTATGTATATCCGGTGGGGTACCACAAGGTTCTATTCTAGGCCCCATTTCATCATTCATTTTGTTGAAACATTGCTGTCATTGGACTTTTATTTTTGAAAATATAACATCCCTTGGTACATGTTTTAAATCTTGAATTGAATGTTGCAGCTGTATTTCTTCACAGATCCTGGCAGCAAATATCTTCACTGTATAATCACATGACATGACATTACTTAACTCCTAACTGTCCTCTAATTTATAAATTGCACGCCACAGGAAACATCTAACAACAAACAAAACCACAAATAAACCTTGTGTGTTGTATTGTAAAATGATTATGCAAAGATTGATGTTACGGATGTGTTTAGATTCAGAGACTTTTAAAAAATCGTTAATTGTACCTTCCAGCCACTCAACTTTACAAGTCTTCAAGAATGTCATACAACAGCCACATGGTTACTAATATTATGTCCGTATTAGTGATGGTCTCTTGTTACAATGTCCCAATATTTATACGTTTGTTTTACACTTTCTTCTTAACTGAAGAATATTGAACCCTTGTGTTTGAGAACGCTTGAATGTACTGACTTTATCTGTTTTTGTTACAGAAACCGTGAGGTGTTAGAGAATGTGCTGGCAGTTGTTCTTGCTGTCCTGGTGGCCTTCCTGGGTTCCGTGTTACTGGTTCATGGTTTCTTCACTGACATCTGGGTATTTCAGTTCTGCCTCGTCATTGCAAGTTGCCAGTATTCCTTACTAAAGGTATTATGTTGGTTAACAATCCAATGTTTTTCTGCCTAAAACATAAATCCGTGTTTAAGGGTGGTGTTTATAAAAGTTTTTTAAGCGTCATAATAAAAGTAAGTAATTGTGTACATTTCTTTTTCTTTATTGACAGAGTGTGCAACCAGATTCCTCTTCACCTCGACATGTAAGTAATTATCAATCTTTTTTACTTTGTTCATTTTTGGGCCTTTAAACTATCCAGATTTGGGCCTGAAGTCCATTGTTGTATGTACTCATTTCTTTCCATCTTTAGTAGAACCTGTAGTTATTATTCAGTGTTGTTTCTTTCGTTGTTAAAAAAATGATGCTGCTTTTCCCCTGTGAGTCTATGTGTTTCCTCCCTCCTTTGCATCTGTACCCTGCTCTGAATCTGCGTCTTTTATTAATGCAGCTCCTACTCGGCTGCAGGCACAAGCTTTAAATAGCTGGCCAGAGTTGAGACCAGAGCTCTCTCTCTCGCGCACTCTTCGTCTGCATCTTCCTTTCTCCCACTCTGTTTCCTACTCCACCTCTTGTGTCATCCCCCTTTGCTTCACCTGACGGACTTCTTCCCTTTCCATGAAAGTGTTAACACGTTTTTAGAAAATTCTGTCTTAATCTCATTGTTGGTGTGTACGATGTCAGTGCTCCCTTTGGTGGGAAAGCAAAGCGGCTCATAGCCTCCTGGATTGAAACCTGCTCACTGCAGACATGCATTCTCTCTCTCTCTCTCTCTCTCTCTCTCTCTCTCTTGTGAAACCTTACACTTGATGCTATTTCTGTTTGTACCTGTGACACTGTCCCTGTGGCTCATATGACGCTGGTACTAATGAATTCCTTGTTTCTTAAGGAGTAGGTTCTTATTAGAAAGATATTTTTTTTTCAGAATTATGGAGTTTATATAATGTGTTGTGTGCCTTATCAACAGTAAAACTACAATCTTACAAAGGAAGGGATAGGATTTGGCATTCTTTAAATGGAACACTACTTGTAATCTGAATAGCACAGAATCTTTGGAGAAATGTAGTATGTTCCCCAACTGAACAACCTCAGATATACATAATATCTGTTCTCAATACCGAGTCGCTCTGGACCACAATGAAAAAACTCAGCTTCTATAATGAACCATTTATCATTGAAACCTTTTTCCTGCAGGGCCATAATCGTATCATAGCGTACAGCCGGCCTGTCTACTTCTGCCTGTGTTGTGGCCTCATTTGGCTGCTCCACCACAGCAGTCTGAAGATCACTTCATCCCGCTTCAGCCTATATGGAGTTGCACTCACCAGCTCTTTGGTCCTTGCTTCTGCCAGGGATCTTGTCATAGGTAAGTCACGTTTCTGTGCACCAGTGTGCACTAGTAATGTAATGTTTATCCCACAGGCAAAGATGCTGCATAATAAACACCCAATCATTGTTGTCTGTAATAACTGCACCACAATGTCTGGAGAATTTAAATATGAAAAATGTATGAAGTGATCAGTGTTGAATTTTATCTCAGTGTGTCACCTTGTGTGTGTGTGTGTGTGTGTGTGTGTGTGTCCCTGCAGTTTTCACTCTCTGTTTTCCCATCATCTTCTTCGTGGGGCTGCTGCCACAAGTCAACACATTTGTCATGTACCTCTTTGAGCAGCTGGACATCCATGTGTTCGGGGGCAATGGTGAGTGACTTGTACATGCGCAATTTCTCTGCAGGGGTGACTTTCACCTCTACAGAAAGAGACATCGCACTCATTCAAACACACTGTTATGAGCTATTATAAGAAGCCAAAGTGCTGATTTGAATTCACCCAGGCCCAGTGCATCTTAGGTTGAGTGGTCTTATTGCTGACATCTCTGTGCTCTCTGCAGCCTCCACGAGTCTCCTGTCCGCGCTGTACAGCATCCTGCGCAGCATCGTCACTGTTGCTCTGCTTTATGGCTTTTGCTACGGAGCACTGAAGGTGAGAGCAAAGACGACTGAGATTCATGTCATGTCATGGAACTATAATTTCTCAAACTGCACTGACAGAAATACTGTCAAATGGTGCCTGTAACTGCAGCATGTCCTGTGGACAGCATAAAGCAGTGTATTTTAACGTATTAATTGAATAGTAGTAATTGTTTATGTATGTTGCAATGTTTCTGAGGCATTTGTGTAATTTTTGTTCAGTGTCAGTATGTACAGTGAATTTTTGGGAATTACCTCAGTAACATAAGTAAAGAAATGAATTCTTTGTCTTTCTTTATATCTCAGGAGACCTGGGAACCTCACCACATCCCCGTCTTATTTTCTATTTTCTGTGGCCTCTTGGTGGCAGTGTCTTACCACCTGAGCCGGCAAAGCGGCGACCCTTCTGTCCTCGTGTAAGTTCACTACATGAACCGTCTGTCATGTCTGTTTATTTTCCCAGAGGTATGTTTTGTAGAGAGAGTCACAGAGAAATGAATATTAACATGTGTACATGTGTGAAATGTCTGGCACTGGTACTACAAAGATAAAACAGGTCACCAAAAGTATTTTAAACGCATTGCTCGATTTCTCTGCCAGAGAAATCCATATATTCTCTACTCAAACATGCTGTGGATTTTCTAAGCACTTAAATAATGCTGATCTTAATTAGGTTGACTCTGCTTCACGTAATGTTAGTACTGTTATTGGATAGTGTTTGCAGAATCCACCTGAGACAAATAACTTTATTTATTATTTGTGACATTTGAATCAGCTAATATTTAGCTTCGTGGTCTATAGGTCCCTTATACAGTCCAAGATGTTGCCCAATTTAAAAGACAAGAACCCAGAGGACCCTCTGTCAGAAGTACACGACCCTTTACCTGAGAAGCTCAGGGCCTCAGTGGTGAGTTGAACGGTCACTTACCAAATAAAGTGAGGACCAGGCACTTGAAGCCGACTTTTCCTTTTGTAATAGAGAAAATAAAGGTTTAACAATTTTCTTATGTTTATTTCTTTTCACATCACAGAATGAGCGTCTTCAGTCTGACCTGATTGTCTGCGTGGTCATTGCTGTTCTTTACTTTGCCATCCACGTCAGCACAGTGTTTATTGCACTGCAGGTGAATATGCGTTTATTAAAATGTAATGCAATGTAATGTCTGCCATTTAGGGAAACGTACTACGTGCTACAAAGCTTTAAACACATAGAAACTAAATTGAAAGTAAAATAATCAGACAGATAATCTTGTCTCTGTGTTTCCACAGCCTTTCCTCAGTTATGTCCTGTATGCTCTGTTGGGAACTGTCGGGTTGATCACCCACTACCTGCTGCCCCAAGTCCGCAAGCAGCTGCCTTGGGACTGTTTCTCCCACCCTCTGCTCAAAACAAAGGAGTACTATCAGTTTGAAGTCAGAGGTAAGGTCTCGTCTCTTAAAAGCAAACTGATTTTGACATAGTATAATTACATTTCTCCTAACCTCACTTGTCTCTGCTGTTAGATGCGGCTCATGTGATGTGGTTTGAAAAGCTTCATGTGTGGCTGCTGTTTGTGGAAAAGAATGTTCTCTATCCACTTGTCATACTTAATGAGCTGAGCGGCAGCGCCCGAGAACTCGCCAGCCCAAAGAGACTCGATACAGAGTAAGAATGTAAAAATGGTTTTATTAACGATGGCAAACACTGTCATGTTTTATATGTTCGCTAACGGAGTTTGTTTCCTTTTGACATGTCCACCAGGGTCGGCGCTTTGATGATCACAGTAGCAGGCTTGAAGCTTCTTCGTTCCTCCTACAGTAGTCCTACCTACCAGTATGTGATGATCCTCTTCACTGTCCTCTTCTTCACGTTTGACTATCGCCATCTGTCTGAGACGCTGCTGCTGGACCTCTTTGTCATGTCCATCATTTTCAGCAAAGTAAGAGGACCTGGACAACTTGCGCTGTTCTGACTCAGTGGACATAGACATTGTGCAAATGTTTTTGGATACAATTTCGCATCGGATCCATGCAGTTGTCCATACATAAGTTCATTGCGGTTCAGTTTTGATGTACCGTTTTCTTGTTTTTATAGTTGTGGGAGCTGTTCTACAAGCTGCACTTCGTCTACACCTACATCGCCCCCTGGCAGATCACATGGGGCTCCGCTTTCCACGCCTTTGCTCAGCCCTTTGCTGTGCCTCGTATCCTTTTACCGCTCTGTTTTATCGTGACTGTAAACTGAGTCACCAGTTTTTTTTGTACTTCTTTACCGCTGCTTATGAGATGCTAACAATATTCAACTTTTGTTTTGACAACGTTTAAGAACAGATCTGACTCAGCATTCTTATTTGTATATAATAGTTGGTGTTTGGTTGGTTTAAATATTATTTAACTATATTTAACTGTGTTGAAAATGTAAATGAAGTGTATCTAAATCAAGCACTTAAAACCATGCACATTTTTTAATGATCCTTGACCTGAGGGCCTCCAGACTCTGCCATGATGTTTGTCCAAGCTATAGTTTCAGCCATTTTTTCCACTCCCCTCAACCCCTTCCTCGGCAGTGCTATCTTCATCACGTCGTACGTGCGCCCTGTCAAATTCTGGGAGAGAGACTACAAGTAGGGAAAAAATACAATTTCATGTTCGAAGATTATCCTTTTTTTAATGTGCTGTGTCAGTATTTGATTGCCAATCTTCTCTGTATGCAGCACCAAGAGGGTGGATCACTCCAACACTCGGCTGGCATCTCAGCTAGACAGAAATCCAGGTGATTAACCCCCCCTCACTATAAATGCTCTTCACACTGTTGCATTTTTTAAATAAGTTGAAATTCCTCACTTCTTCAGCATCATTTAGGCAGATTGGGAGAATTTGTTCTCATTCGTTTGCAGTGTAGCTGAGTGATGTCATGAGGTAATGCAGTCTTTTTCTATCTGTCTTTGCTTTTTTCAGGTTCTGATGATAACAATTTGAACTCCATCTTCTACGAGCACCTTACGCGCTCCCTGCAACACAGCCTGTGTGGAGACCTGCTCCTGGGTCGCTGGGGAAACTTCAGCACTGGGGATTGCTTTATTCTGGCCTCCGATTATCTGAATGCTCTGGTGCACCTTATAGAGATCGGCAACGGCCTTGTCACCTTTCAGCTTCGAGGGCTAGAGTTCAGAGGTGAGATGATCTATATGCACAAAAGTAGGGTTTATTCTTAACCAGCAAAGTGTCCTACATAAAAAATGAATCCGTGATAACAAGTGAAAATGTGTTCTTGGTGGTACCTGATGGTGTGGGCGTGTGCCACGTGCAGCAGTTTCCCAGATTCAGGTACAGCTGTGGCCCCGTTACATATCGCCCCTCCATTTTTTTCTGTCTGCTGTTAAATTTAATAAAGACAATGAGAGAAAATGCCTTAAAATAATCAAAAAAAGAATGAATGTTCTTTATTGAACCTGCAGTAACTGAAGGAGGGTTTTCATTCTAACATCAACGTGTTTACAACAGTTTAAACTTGGATTAGGAACGAATGAGGTTTATTAACCAGTTCTTCAACATTTCTCTGGGCATTCCACCGTTCCTGTTCAGTCATGCTTTATCCTCCTGCTAAATGCACATTTGTGCTTTATCAGCAGAGGTTTGTGTAGTTGAGCCAGTAGTGCTGCCACACAGCAACCTGCTGCATGTGACACAGGGTGACCTTTTCCACAGTGTGTCATGTGCACACACTGCAGACACTCCTTAAAGTCTGACAGTCTGTCAGCAAGTTTGCATCTTTCTCACTAAATTCAAAACGCATGTTTTATTGGTCACATGCCCGTCAACATAGAATTTAGGGCAAGCACACTCTTAAACTTGTCTCTCAAGTTTTAATAAACCAGAAACCTTAGCAGAAATCTGCCGTTTCTACAAAAATAGCATGTTGTTCTGAACCTGTTGACGTGCACTCCTCAGGAACGTACTGCCAGCAGAGAGAAGTGGAGGCCATCACTGAGGGGGTAGAGGAAGATGAGGCCTGCTGCTGCTGTGAGCCAGGTCACCTCCCTCACATCCTATCCTTTAATGCTGCTTTTGGACAGCGCTGGCTTGCCTGGGAGGTGCTGGTCACCAAGTATGTGCTGGAGGGCTACAGCATCACGGATAACAGTGCTGCCTCCATGCTTCAGGTCTTTGATCTACGACGCATCCTGACGACCTACTATGTCAAGGTTTGTGAGATGAAACTGGACTAGAGCATCGTTTTTAAATGTTCCTGTATATGACTCATTTACAGGTACAATCTAAATGTGTTGTGTCTTTTCTGGTCTTAGGGTATCATCTACTATGTGATTGCCTCCCCTAAACTGGAAGAGTGGCTGGCTAACGAGACCATGAAAGATGGCCTACGGGGATGTGGTGACAGAAACTACGTTGACCTGGATCCCACCTTCAATCCCAACATTGATGAGGACTATGACCATCGCCTCGCAGGAATTTCCAGGGACAGTTTCTGTGCAGTCTACCTGAGCTGGATCCAGTACTGCAACTCTCGAAGGGCTAAGGTGACCAACTTATGTTTACAGTACAGAGTTAGGTGAAGTGGTAAATCCATCACACTGTGGATCAAGCTCTGTCCGTATTTCAGGTCTGACATGCACATTCGTATTCTATATATAGATAATTTGGGTTTGTTAATGAAAATATCTCATGTGACATCACGTGTGCAGTTTTGACAACAGTTGGAGGGACTGTTTTGGAACTGTGCGAGTTTATGGTCAAAATTCAAAAGCTTTTAAAGTCTGTAAATGCCTCGCAGAAGTTTGATTTAATCAACATTAAGGAAAGACACATCTTGTTACTTCTCCCTTAAGGACGTTTGCATCTGTTGGAATACGCTCCCTTTGATCTCACATGACCCAAGATATGATGTTTAAACAAGTGAAAGGAGGCAGTGAAAATGTCAGCAACAAAAATAAGTTTGTTAAAATGGGAGATGAATTTGATGAATGTTTTTTTGTCTTTCCTGTGTCTGTAGCCACTGGAGAGTGAGAAAGACTCGGCTCTGGTGTTGCTTTGCTTTGGCCTGTGTGTGCTGGGAAGAAGAGCCCTGGGAACGGCAGCTCATCACATGTCTAGGTTATTTAGTAACCTTCATTATAATAAGTCAGTGATTTCTAATGCTACAGGGATCTTCTGCCTTTCGTGTTGATCTTTTTGTGATTGTTAAACTGTGTCTTTGTTTTTTCTTTTTCGTCACAGCAATCTGGAGTCTTTCCTTTATGGGCTCCATGCGTTGTTTAAAGGAGATTTCCGCATCTCCTCAGTGCGAGATGAGTGGATCTTCGCAGACATGGAACTGCTCAGGAAGGTTGTGGTGCCTGGAATCCGAATGTCTCTCAAATTACACCAGGTGAGACGTTACAAGTGTCATATTGTGAGTAAGACATCAATGAGGATTAATCTAACCTGTAACAAACTGCTTCGGGTAGGACCACTTCACATCTCCCGACGAGTACGATGAGCCGGCTGTCCTTTTTGAGGCCATCTCCTCCCACGAGCAGAACTTAGTCATCGCTCATGAGGGCGACCCAGCCTGGAGGAGCGCGGTGCTGTCCAATGCACCATCGCTCCTCGCCCTGCGCCACGTCCTTGATGAAGGGACCAATGAATACAAAATCATTATGCTGAATCGACGATACCTCAGCTTCCGCGTCATCAAGGTGAAATACAAAGTCTGATTCATTGGTTGGCAGTAGTTTTAGGAGCCAGGGTTAAATTAGAACTTTCTCCTTGTGCTGCAGGTGAATAAAGAATGTGTCCGAGGTCTCTGGGCAGGGCAACAGCAGGAGCTTGTGTTTCTGAGAAACAGAAACCCAGAGCGTGGGAGCATCCAGAACGCTAAACAAGCTCTCCGCAACATGATCAATTCTTCCTGTGACCAGCCTATTGGATACCCGATTTACGTATCTCCACTGACCACCTCCTACTGCAACTCACACCCACAGCTTGGACACATCCTGGGAGGCCCCATCAGTATTGGGAACATCCGCAGCTTTGTTGTCAGCACCTGGCACAGGTTTCTAATTTTTTGAAATTGGAACTTGGAGGATATAATATTTAGATCAGCAGTTTCATTCTTAATCAATTATACATTTCATAAATGTAATAGAAGAAAACTCTAAGATTATTTTCTCTTTTAGGTTACGGAAAGGCTGTGGTGCAGGCTGTAACAGTGGAGGAAACATTGAGGACTCAGATGCAGGGGCGCTGTCCTGTGGCAGTGGGAACGGGACTGGAGGGGACTCTCAGCAGAGCTCGGTGTCCCAGGGTGGAACCTCTGTCCCTGCCCCCCTTCACTCATACCAGCCACACACTCTGGGTGAGTGAAAACTACTAATACTGGGAATATGACAAATTAATTTTATAGTTAACTCCTATGGTTTGAAATTTTGTAACACATAAATATTTTATAGAAGCGCATTTGAAAAATGCCACATAAAGAGAGAAAGGTTTATTCATCATGGTTAAGTACCGGTCATTCTGCAGAAATGTGAAAAACACGGCGTGTTTCAGAATGAAATGCTAAAACACTGGAGGTCATGATGTTTCACTAGGGTGTTTTTTAAATGCTCCCTGTTTTCAGGTACCAGTCAGAGTTCCCAGTCAGTGCAGTCGGCTTTGGTGCGCCACTCTCCTGCCCGAGCCTCCGTTGCCAGCCAGTCATCCTCTTATCGCTACAGCAGCCGCCAATCCTCCCTGCGCACCTCCTCCACAGGTTTGGAACCCTGTCGGCGTTCCTCAACCAGCCAGCTCTCTTTGCGCGCACTCCCCACCTCCCTGCAGCTGCGGCTGGGCTCCACCTCTGACCCCGCTGGTCCCTCCGCCTCCTTGTCCAGTCACAGCATCCCTCCATGCAAACGCCACACACTGGTGGGCCTCCTCGGCAACGACGGCCCGTGCAGCACCACAACCGACCCCATGAGCCAGTTTCACCACCATCATCACCACCCACAACAACACAACCCCATCATCTCCACTGTTCGCAGAGATGACATCTCCTACAGAGTTCAGGTTTATAAATATTATATAATAACATTTAGCAACAGATTGTCAGTGTCCTGCCTCTACGTGAACCAACAGGGAGCTGTGCCGGAGATCTTGTAGTGGTTTTATTCAGTTCGGTTTTTCAGTTCACGCTGCCTTTTTTTAGATGCACCGACAGCAGCAATGTGACCTAAAAATTCTTTTAACTAAATGTTTAACTGTTAACAGTGTATACACGTTATGAAATTAGCACATTATTAATATAAGATATAATAAAAAATGCAGCTTTAGAAACATTTCACTCACTATGATGTACACTAAATGATTTGGTTCTGTAATGTTACCTAGATTGTGGACGTGAGTCAGGTGCTGGAGAATATTAACCTATCTAAGAGGAAGGAGCTGCAGTGGCCTGAGGAGACCATGAAACTGAGGGCAGGACGGACCTGCTGGAGGGACTGGAGCCCTTTAGAGGGCATGGAAGGACATGTAAGTAGTAACAACTGCTAACACATTGACAGAATTAAATTGACCATTCAGTCTGGGTGTCGTCTGTTGTGATGTTACATTAGTTTGTTGTCACACACTTAAAAAACATATACTCATAAACGGTCTGACCTATTTTGGGCTTGTGTCCTGTTTTTTTGCCCTCTTAATCCCTCTGTGACCTACTTCATCTTTAACAAATGCTCCATAAATTTGATTGTATGCTTCCTCACACAAAGCTGCCTCCTCTTTGCCCTCTGCAGGTGATTCACCGGTGGGTGCCTTGTAGCCGAGACCCAGCCAATCGCTCCCATATCGACAAAACCATCCTGCTGGTACAGGTGGAAGATAAGCTAGTGCCCATTATTGAGACTGGGGTCATTGAGTTGGGTGCAGAGGTCTGAGACACGCAAGCACACACATCACAGATGGAGCCAGACCTCCCTGGCTTTCAGCAGGATGGAAAAGCCTGCAGACAAATAGGAAATGGGAGTCCTTCCCCCTCCCCTGTTCCTTATTGCTGAGGGGGGGGGGGGCCTGGGAAAAGTGCAAGCAGAGGCAGAATATACCTTCATCCAGCATCCATTACAGCAGCGACACACATCCACAGTATCTGCCTTGCTTTGCGTCTCAGAAATGCTGCATGACAGTAAACAACCCTTAAATTAAGTTAGTTCTTGCTACTGGGAATTGATTTCTATGCATTTCATCAACTATTTAAGTTGGCAGGTTTGACAGAGATAAGTGTTTGGAGATTTTTTTGTGCATTGTTTATCTAATTTGCCAAATAAGCCTGGTATTAAATATCTGTCATGGATTCCTACACAGCTTTTTTTTTCCACTGCCAAGACGACAGAGAAAGTTGTGTTGCAGAACAGATTGAAGTCAGAGACTTGATGGTGCTGTGCTCAACAAACTCCTCAGTTTCGTTGTTGTCATTCCATTTGAATCTGTTTGAAATTTCAAATATTACTTTGCGCAAAGAAAAAAGAACTTGCACTATAATTCTTTTTATTTACAGCGATGCACTACAATCTTTAAATAATAATATCACCTTTTATTTATAACACACTCAGAATGGCCATGGTTACTGATGCCTTGGGAATGAAAAAATGCAATCATCATTCTGTTTTTAGCCATTTATTATTTTATGATTTTATGTTTGATAAACTTGAAAATAACTTTTTACTGTATATTATTCTATCTACATACATACATATATATATTTACACAAATATATATATATATATATAATGTCAGTGTATAAAATATTTTGTTTTCAATATTTATTACTGTGAACATGGTATGGACACTTTGTTACATCTTTTTTTTTTTGGGACAAAGGTAAATGTATTAAGGACCATTGGATGAAAACAAGATGCCAGATTTTTGATGGACTATTTCACTATTTAACCTAATTCTTTTCTATATGGAGAAATAAAAGTTTGATTTATTGCTGACATCTTTAATATGGCTCTGCTAATTGTTTTATTGGTCCTTCTAAGTCATTTCTCATATCTAACAGACAAACGAATGTCAATGCTTGAGCTTGACTTGAAGTAGAAGTTCAGGTAACCAACACGGACTTCTGCTAAATCTAACAAATAATAATAACTTTAACATTAAACCTGTTTTGAGTGGGTTTGGTGCCGTATTGAGAGATTCTGAGTCTCTCACTGTATTTTATAAGATTTGTTTATGACAGAATGGATATAAAAGTTCTGTAGTGCACCCAGCTTCATTACTCATAAGGAATGGTGTAATGTGACTAACATCACCTACATTTGAGGGCTTTTGAGCATAAAGTTTGGACTTTGACTAGGCCGTTATTTGTTTTTTGAGCCATTATGATTGACTTAACTGACATGCTGGTGTGTTTCAGATCATTGTCCTACTCTTTAACCCAAGTGCATTTGAGCTTTAGGGTCACAAACTGATGGCCAGACATTCACATTCAGGAGCTTCTTGTAGAGCACAGAATAACTGGTTCCAGCAATTATGACAAGTCGTCCATGTGCTGAAGCTGTAAAGCAGCTCCAGAAAATTACTAGGCGGGTTTGTACTTATGTATCTATTTGTAATATTAAATTTTTTAATATTAAAATTAAAAAGGGTCAGATTATCTAAAAAAATTAGATGTGACACATATGCAAACAAATAACAATTAGTGGGTAAGTACTTTTTTACAGCACTGTATTTATTATATATTTAAAACTGATTTTATGCCTGTTTGAAAAAAAATTTGTTTTAAAAATCATGGTACATTACCTTCTCTTTTAGTTTTCCAATGCTAAATGTCCAAAATGAAAATAACAGTTTCAGTTAACTATTTACACATTCCTAACATAAATACTTTAAGAGTATTTTGGAAGTAACTGTACCTTAACAGTAAAAGTGTATCCAGTTTTCACTTTCTCTGGTATTAACGGTGATAAATCAACAGGCTCCTGCTTGTTATTGCTCCTCAACCACATGACTGCTTACAGTTAAGCTCCGCCCCTGCAGCGTTCTGATTGGCTGCTGCCGTAGAATTCCCAGCAACGGCTTCCCGACGTCACATATAATGTCCCACTACTGGTGTTGTACATGTAGTCATTTCACCGCTGTCTCTTCTGAGCAACACGTCAAAGAACGGGTAAACTAATGTATACGTGTTTGTCTTTGTATTCTTCTTATTCATTCATGTGCTATTGAGTCTGAGTCTTGAGTTGTTAACAAATTTGTCTCATGCTCTGCTGTTAAAAACTCGTTTTGTAAGCTTAGCTAGCTAAGTGCCGAAAATGGGTACAGTTCGTCATGTGACATTCAGGCAGTCACTGAGATGCCACTTGCATGTTTGTGTTATTTCGCTTTAAGCTACGTTTTTTAAGCCTTACACTAATTGAAAGGGGTTTGTTGCATCACTCCAGGACTCAAGCGTAAGGCGAGAAAAGCATGTTTCCCTCAGTCCTCTTCGCCCTGTTCGGCTTGAGTCTCGGCCTGGTGACTGCGTTTCCCTCCCAGGAACCAGACGGTGGGAAACACTGGGTGGTTCTTGTAGCAGGCTCCAATAGCTGGTACAACTACAGACACCAGGTGAGAGAAGTGATGGAAGGGACTAACAGTGTGAACCATATCAACTGAAAACTCGACCTGGGTTGTTTTTGCCTTTTAAACGCTTTGGTTTCTGATAAGATCGGTTTTACTCTCAGATAAGACACTTCCCTTTCACAGTACATGTTTCCAGAGTTTTTCCCAGTTAATGATTATGTGCTTCTACTTATTACTCTCCCTTTCAGGCTGACGTGTGCCATGCCTACCAGATAGTCCACAAGCATGGCATCCCAGATGAGCAGATTATTGTCATGATGTATGATGACTTGGCTCATAATGAAGCGTGAGTTGACTTTTTTATTTCTGTAAAGCTTATCTCCACCACACAGTGACTTCTTCTTTCCCTTATAAGGGAAGCCACCATGCTGCCTTAAGGGGCATTATAGCTCTACCCACTGAGCATGATAGCTCAGAGGGTCCTCCACCCACCGCTCTACCCACTGAGCTATCATGCTCAGTGGGTAGAGCAGTCGTCTTCAAACCCAAGGGTGAGCGAGTTTGATTTCTAGTCCCACCAGGTTACATGTCGCGGTGTCCTTGGACAAGACACCGATACCATGTTGTAGCGCAGACACAGGTCTAGCAGCTGTCCAAACAATAATTTCCCCAAAGGGAATAATAAAATATTTATTATTATTATTATTAATAAAATGTAACATAACCTCACATTTAACAAGTTTTCCCTCTTTGCCAATTAGTTACTTGTAAAAATGAATGTCAGCAGTAGTTGTTTGCACATGAATAAATAAAAATTGTAACTTTTTCTTGCTAAATGTAAATTATTGGATGAGTAAAATGTAATTACCGAATAGTAAACACTAACTTAGGGCTGCAACAAACATATGTTTACATTAATCTGAAAATATTTTTTAATTTATCAAAATATCAACAGTGTTAATATCATATAACGCTGTTACACAAAACCTACCACTTCTCATCTGCAATCTAATAACATGCTTAGATACTTAGCTTAAAAAACTAGAAATATGAGTGAAATGATACATTTATTATTAATTTTTAAAATAAGATTTCTGTTAGTTTTAGCTCTAGCTGCTGCATTGAACAAAAGTTAATGAATTAAATTAAAGTATTTCTTTATAGGTTTAAGAAATAAAAAATATCCTATTCAACAAGAACCAGTTTCCGATGCCCATCCCTAGTTATGCTACTATTTTCACAGTATTTTCACTGCTTGAATAACTTCTTAAAGCAATTAGGCCAGTTTTGATGGTTTGAACTAGAGCTGAAACGATTAGTTATTCAAAGCAGAAACAATGATAAAGACATAGTTAGCAAATTAATCTACAATGGAAATATGTGTTAGCCACAGCCTTAGTGTGAGTTTGCTGTTTATTCCTTCCTGACAATATAGGAATGTATGAGTTTGTTGGGAAAACAAAATGTCTCTGGAGACTGGCATTATTATTTAAATGTTTTATTAGCTAAACTGTTAATTGAGGACAAAAGTAAAAAAATAATAATTAACAGCAAGCAATAATCATGCTTGTGTTGATATGTCTCATGTCACTGTGACATGTTAGCCACGTGTCAGACGTGGTAAACAAGCTAGAGACCTCATTTTTGTCGACTAAGGAAGTAATTTTATGCCTTGGGACTTTGACTTGGAGCTAAATTACTATTAAGGTGAAAGGAAAGAGGAGCAGTACTGAAAGCAGATCCATCCGTTTCAGAGAGTTAGGATCACTTACACACATTGAGAGACAATGGGCTAGCTGGGTGTATATCCGTTATATTTTCTACTCAGCCAGTTCCCACAGACCAAAGTGACCAAAATTGTATTTATCATATTTGAGGAGAAATCGGTTTGTGCTTTGTATTTGACAAAGGATGTAATGATTAATCCATTATCCATCCAAGCACTTAATCGACTAATTGTTTCAGCTTAGGTAAAATTAGCTGTCAGCACTGTAAAGCTCTATGAACTGACAAAACAAACATACATGAGTAAATGTGCACACACAGCTTAAATCTTTGTAGGATCGAGTGTTGATAGAAGATGCAGACCTGATTCAAACTGCTGGTCAGTTTAACAGACGTCTCCATATTTCACGGTTTGCTGATCTTCAAATACTTTAAACTAATATACGGCACAAAATAGCAATGTTATGCAAGATTAATTGTTTTATACCGTGTCAGGCTCTTGTATTACTGACATGATCAGAATCGTCTGATCTGCCAATCAATAACTTATTCGAGGTACTTTTAAAGCACTGGAAACAGAGAGTAACGTGTATGGTTGTCTCACGAGTGCTGCATCTGAGATCTTTCTAATTTAAACTTGAAATTTTCCATTGATTTCCTGATTCCCTGCTCTGTCACCTGATATTCGAGTCATTCCAGCTGTTGTCATGTCCATTGTGTTTTATGAATTATTTTCACTTCCTTCTGTAAATCAGAATGTTTTTGTTTCCAGAAACCCCACCCCCGGGATAATAATCAACAGGCCGAATGGCACAGACGTATACAAGGGAGTTCCTAAAGACTACACTGGGGATGTGAGTTTTTCAGCTCAAATATTTGTACAAGAGGGCAAATCGGAGCCCCCGAGTCAGTGTTTGGTTGGACATTGAAGCAGATGTTGATGGTAAAAGTAGACTTTAACGGGTGTTTCTCTGCAGGATGTGACCCCAGAAAACTTCCTGGCAGTGCTAAAAGGCGACTCCTCAAAAATCAAAGGTGGCTCGGGAAGAGTATTGAAGAGGCAAGTGACAAAGTGAAAACTAGGAAAGCTTGTAACAGTACAGACGTGTTTATTTGTGCATTTTTTCTCCTAACCTTGTTGTCCTTGTTTTGGCAGCGGCCCCAAAGATCATGTGTTTGTGTACTTCACTGACCACGGGGCACCCGGTATTCTGGCCTTTCCTAATGATGAGGTACGTACTTTTTTACTTCCTGCTCTGACGATTGTTCACTCATCACTTTCTGCAATGAGCATTGTTTGGTGTTAACCATAAACAGGAACCATGCATTACTATTCATATGTGGCTCAACTCATCATAGCACAGCGGTTTCTCTCTTAAGATTAGAGAGTTCTAGTTACATTCTTTACTTTGATCACGAAGCACATTTTGAAATATTCACGACTAAGGTTATTTACACAGAAGACAAAACAGACGGCTTATATTGACTTCCATTTACCCTTTATTACATATTCTTACATGATATCCATGTTCAGCCGGGGAGATAGAAAAGAACATGATATGGAGCAGTACTGTAAAATTAAAGCTAACGTTTGTCCTCTCTCTCTTTAGCTCAATGTTGAAGACCTCCAAGCAACTATTAAGTACATGCACGACAATAAGAAATACAAAAAGGTAAACAACAGCAACATGCTCCTGGGTACATTTTTCTTGTGTAAACGCATGTGACTGTGGGGATGTTGGTCAGTGATAACGTTTAGTCAGACGATGACGATGTAACTGCCATAAGATCAGATCATTAAACTTGTTTTTGTCATCTACAGATGGTGTTTTACATTGAGGCATGTGAGTCTGGGTCAATGATGACAAACCTGCCTGATAACATTGATGGTAAGCTGGACTTTACCGTGTCAGAAAACAGTAAAACTAAAGACAATGAACCTGAAAAGATCCATAAAAAGCATTGATGAAGTCCTTAAACCCACAACCCGAACTTGACTTTATTGTGATTTTGGAAAACAAAAGAAAACTGAGGAGCCAATCAACCATGTGAGCTCACGTGATTTCTTGAACTAGGTTAGGAGCTGGTTTATTAACACTTGTTTTACATCCTTTGTCATGTCTGGACTAGACTGAGGTTGGTACTGTGGTTTATGGACTTTACCTCAGGTTTAGCTCCTGGTCTATTGTCAAACACTGAGCTCAGCATTACGGTAATTTGTGAGCAGTGTCAGTCATGACTCACTCATGTCATGTGCTTGGCCTCATGTGATACACGTAATTGGACTTGGACAGGAAATGGAACATTCCTGTTTTATTGAGTTGTACATCCAGTTTCACACACACTAAATCACTGCAACATCTTAGGTATAAATGTACAATGAAAAGTCATATTGTCTTTTAACTTATTAACTTTATTCTCTAGTTTCTCAGAGCCAGTGTTTCTGTTTTTTCAGTGTATGCCACCACAGCTGCCAATGCTCAAGAATCCTCTTATGCCTGCTACTATGACGAGAAGAGGGACACATACCTGGGCGACTGGTACAGTGTTAACTGGATGGAGGATTCCGATGCGGTGGGTGATGTTTCTCCCGTTTGGTCACAGACGATTTCAGTTGTGATTTAAAAAACTACAATTCTGATCAACACTTTTTTAAAGGGGCATATTAAACAAATTTTATTTAGTCCTGCAAAGACTCCTGCTGTCGGTGGGATGGAGTGTGTGCTATCAAAATGAGAATCAGAAGACTTTATTTATCCCCTTAGGGGCAATTAAAAATGTACTCTAAAGCCCCTGTCATGTGCTCACTGATGAGAAATAAACCAGACTCAATGCAAACTGCACATACATACGTTCCTCTTACTGTGGCCGAAGGAAGGAAATCAAACAGATGCTACACACTTTTGCACTTCTAAGCACTATTTTATTGTACGAACTGTTCTGTGGGGCAACAAATGAAGGAGAGAATTACTTAGACACATTTCATTATTCAGCTTAAGCTTCAACTAAATTTTCATGTGTTTTACCTTTGAAGTCCTTTAATCTGTGACTTCTGAAGTGCCAGTTGAACTGCCTTCAGGTGCTGATTACTAGCCAGCATTTACATTTCTCTCCTGTGACATTGATTAACATTTCACGTGTTTTCAGCTCTTACCTCGTGTTTATTTAGCTACGTTATGTACCTGCTTACATAGTGATATTACTGCAACCAGGGCTTCGACATGAAACCAAACTCACATCTTACTGTTTCAGCTGATGCATCCATAATGTTTCACGTGGAAAGTAACATGAAAATAACATTTTTGCATCTTCTTTCAGAAACCGCTCTGTTGCTCATGTAAATTGCAAAACATGAAAGGTTAATTTGCTGTTACAAACATGTGATATCAAAGGAAGTGGTGAACATTTTCAGCAGCATTTGTGGTTTGTTGCTTTGTCTGTTTTTGAGCAGAATAATAAGATCTGAGGAGTTTGCATAAGCTTGTAGGAGCACCTGTAAGTCTTTAAACGAATAAGCATTCTGAAACACAAACTTGAACATCTTTGGCAGAAAAAGTAAAAAAAAAAAGCACTGATCATCACTTTATGGAATTCCTATAATTATTATTATTATTATATAACACTGTGACTGATGTTTCTTGTCTGAAATTGTGCTTCCAGGAGGACCTGGCAAAAGAGACTTTGCTGAAGCAGTTCAAGATTGTGAAGAACCTCACAAACACCAGCCATGTCCAGCAGTTTGGAAATAAGGTGAGAGAGACGAATGATGAGAAAACATCAGATGTAGAGTTGGAGGTAACACAGAACAAGACAAAAGCTGTGTTGTGTTGTTTTTTCTTTTCCGCACAGACAATGGCACACATGAAGGTGATCCAGTTTCAGGGTAACCACAAAGCAGTCAGCCCACCCACTTCTCCAGTTACTCTACCGCCAATTACAAATCTGGATCTGACCCCCAGTCCTGATGTTCCTCTGGCCATCCTCAAGAGGAAGCTGATGGCCTCCAATGATATCAGAACTGCAAGAGGGCTGCTGCTGGAGATCAGCACCCACCTCAAGGTAAGAAGTGACTTTGCCGTCTGCAGTATTTTAAAAACTGTTGGCATATAAACGAGAGACGTTTGCACTTTGAAAGCCTTTGACCTGGGCTTATGTGTCCCTTCAGGTGAGGGAGACTCTGGCTGAGACTATGCGCAAAGTGGTCGAGGGTGTGACTGGCAATAAGCTTGTGACGGAGGAGGTTCTCAATGAAAGAGCGGATCTGTCCCACTACAAGTGCTACAGGGCTGCAGTCAACCACTACAAACACAACTGCTTCAACTGGCACAAACCTGAGGTAGAGCAGCACAGATGCATTTGTTCTGCTCATTTACACGGGACTGTGAAAGTGTCGGTGGTTACTGTAATGGTTTGTCCGTCACAGTTTGACAGGATTCACCTGTAGGTTGTGGTTGAAACACACCCTCGTGTCAGGCGCCTGTCTAGTTTTGCTTAAAAAGGGGAAACCCCAGATGTTTTTTATATACTAATGGAAATGTATCAGATTGCTGCAGTCACATTTCATTTATGAGGATGGAATGATTGGAATACATAGCTATAGTATTAGGTACTTTCATGCAGCTGTCTGGGTTTTTTTCAGAAACTGTCCCCTTTCTCTGGAAATGCTTGACATTTTAAGTGCTTCAAATACAACGGTGGAAGATAAACATTGCTCATTAAAATGGAACTGATAACATACCATACCTCACAAGACACTTAATGATGTTTTATGTTTTAGTATGAATACGCTCTGAGACATCTGTACGCTCTGGTGAACCTGTGTGAGAGAGGATACCCTGCTGACAGGTATGGTCTATTTCCCTTTTACTAAAGCAGACGTTTCATTTTGATTTTTAAATGTTTTTATTTCTTGACCCAAATAACACAAATGTTAAATCGTCACGAGTCTGATCCTGTTATAGCAGCTGTCAGTACAAACAGGTAGAAAGAAAGGAATTGATCTTTCTAATTGTTGAAAATGATAAGCAATGATTTTTTTAATAATGCATTAATCAGTGAGAAATATCGTTACCGTGTTGCTTTGTATTACCGCTTATGAAAAATCATTTTAAACATTATCGTAGGCTCTAGAAACTTGTGACGGTCATTTCCTTTGTACTGATTTTGTTGTTTCTCTCTGCAGTATCCTGATGGCTATGGACTCTGTGTGTCATTAGAGCAAGTAAAAGGGTTTCCAACCTGACACCATTATACTCTCAGATGAGTCTACTCTTCCAAGTGGGAAAGCCTGAGGGTACAGCTTCTCTTTGCACTGCTTGGGAATCAATCTGCTGTGGAGTCGACAATAGTGTTTTGTCGAAACACTACAACACTTTTTTCTTTTTAATCTGTGACGTTTTATGATTTTTTACTGAGAATTTTGAAACTTGTTTTATGATGTCATACACTATAATGTAAATTGTGTTTGGATGATGTTTTATCTGCCTCTGATTTTTAGGACATAGGATAAAATGATAACATGGAATTAAATGCATTTGTTTGGCTGTCAGCTTTATTTGTGATACAGAAATCCGGGTGTGAATGTTTGATTAACATTCAAAGGGCATACCACTAAACAATGAATGTTTGCTAAACCTTAAGAGATTTGTTGGAACATGAAGATCTCGAAATAAAAATCTGACAACCAAAACTACTGAAAACAACTTGATCTTTCATTTTAAAAAGATTGAGGTCAATAGAATTTTATATTACTTATACATTACAGTTTTTACCTGAAATTGCTGTTATAGGCATACAAACATTTGCTGTTAGACCAACTTTACCCTCTTCTACCCAAACCACTGTCAAACCCTGGCCTCCATGCAGGTGTTAAGTCATAAACCATATACAACACCCTTAAGATTAATAGAGTGTCAGAAAAAACAATCAGTGAATTTGGAGTGCTAAATGAATATGTATTATAGTACTTTATATAATTAAATGACAAAATACCAGGAAACCTTAAGTCCTTTCCCGCTGTGTTTCCCGTACTCCCACAATGCACTTCAGAGAACAGTACCACCTCATGAATTAATGAGACGTTAAATAATAATCTTTTATAGTACATAGTGTAATTGCGACATCTATTGACCACATTTGAACTTTTATGTTGTCTAGATCAGGGTCATGAACAACCACAACACATTGCTGTTGTAGTAAAGAGTTGTTAATACAATTAATATTATCAACTCATTCATTTATTTGTCATCTGGCTAGGTTGTAAATCAACATTTTAATTCAAGAACAATACATTAGATATTAAATAATAATACGACGCATTCTCACGCAAGGAAATATGTTAGTGTACACATACACACATAACTTCATGCAATGTTTTACATTAGGTTTATATTGTGTGTTGTTTATTCTGGGTAATCTTCTCGATAATGCTAACACGCGTTCTGATAAAAGTGTATTTTTGTATAGAAATAGACATTTTAATTAGATATAATTAACTGACAATTTGATTTAATAGTGCTTTTTCCGTGATTGTCTAATGTTGTGTTAGTATAGTAAATTTTAGAGGTAATTTACGTTCTAACGTTTATTGCGCTGTTATGGGTGAATCTGCGTCCCTAACAGAACCGCCCCCTCTCCGTAGGTAGTCTTTCTTTTGCCTGACTGAAATAAATGTAGGCCTGGTTAAAGTCACTGTATTTTTGAATTGAAATATAACGGTGTGCGAGACGTTATGTTGGAATTCTAGGCAGGCAGGAATCGTGCTGCCTAAAACAGCGGGGTTGGTCAAGGAGGGGCACGGCCTCGTTTAGTGCTGCCCCCTGTCCACCCACTTCATATACAGGAAGAAAGCCGGACCAAACCCCAGTCTAACTAACTGGAAAACCCGGCAGACCAGAGAAAAGCTTCAGTACTAAACGAAGTATCCACCTACATCTCCGAGAGGACAGAAAAGGGACTGTGCCATAGCTGTAACGGTTGTGTTCCTGTCCAGCATCTTTCATAGATAAACGTCCGCAGCAACTGAAGCAGTTTTAGCTCGCTTCGTTAGCTTCTTTGCTAGTTCCAACATCGGCATTGATCGAAATTTTGTCTCAGCTGTGGAGGTTGCGCAAGACTGCTAGCAAGTCTGTTCGTGGTTTATAACCCCCGGTAATATTGCAACATGGGATCCAGAGCCTCCACGTTACTCCGAGAAGAAGAAATCGAGGAAATTAAGAAGGAGACTGGTTGTAAGATAAACTCAGAATCTCTTACACATTAGCTGCTAGTTGTACTTAATCATTAACTAACATGCTTGATTCTTTGCGTTTTGTCAGTTCCCTAAAGTTGAATATTTCCTTAGGAAATAAACTTTTAACGCAGGCGTTAAAAGTTATTTTTGTAGGAGAAAATAACTTTGCTGCTGCGTTCACTGTCACGTCTCTAACTGGGCACCGATGTAAATGGTCTTAATATATTTGAACTAACTACTGAACCAGAGAGCGTTTCATTTTCATGACTACTTCGATATTCTTCTGATTGCTGTACTCCAACACAGTTCAACATATTTAAATGACACCAAACTAATAGTTGTTATGTTGTTTCGTCTCTTGATGCTTCAATAGCCATTGTGCGAGCCCTCAGATTTATGTTGTGAAGCCATGGAAGGGCCTTATTCCTTAGCGTGGAACTGTTGGAATAAGTTATCTGTCTGTTACGCCCGAACAAGTAGTTCTGAGATAGTTTTAATAACTGAAGTATATTTTACTGATAATATGTATTAAGTTCAATTTTGAATATTTGTGTTAATCAATGTATTCATAGTTTAACTTGACTAAAGGATTTGAGAGTGTTATCTGTGTGATCATTCCGCATACACACAACACTGGAGATGACAGTGAAGTTTAGGTGAAAGGTTATCTAGTCAGGGACACTAGATATTCAATTTAATTTAACTTTATATATAGCACCAAATCACAACATAAATAATCTTAAGGCACTTCACGGTGTAGGCTTCAGGACCGTACACAGAATATATATATTTATTTAGGTCTGGTATTCTCTGGTCATTTTGTCTTTTTGGTCTTATTCCTGCAGTCTCCCACAGCCAAATAACTCGACTGTATAGTCGGTTCACTAGCCTTGATAAAGGTGAAAATGGCACGCTCAGGTAAGCAAATTCTAACAAGGGCATTACTATAAAAAAGCAGGACTGGGGTTTTTTTATTCTATGCTCAACATAGTTGTAGTGATAACATATGACTACTAGTCAGTCATATCAAAATAGTCCAAGAACATTATGTGTCGACACAGACAAGTCAGTGGCTTTAGGTGGACATTGGCTCATTTTAGTAAGACACCAGTCGCTGGTCATGACTACAGCAGTCTGTTGAAAGCAATTTTCCACTGGGAATAATAAAGTTTGGGGCACAGTCGGATTTTGTGTGCTGAGATAAATCTGGTTTGTGATTGGTATGTTTGCATCTTTGATGCAGGAGAACGATATTTCATCTCACTGTGTGTAAATATCAGAGGAATGAAGCTCGACTTGACTTAATTAACTTAGTTAAGTTTCAGGTCAGTCTCACGCAGCCATTTGAAGAAAGATGTGTTTACACATAACAAGTTCTTGGCTCTAGTTGTTCTTGATCCAGTGCTTTCAGTAACAGCAGCCAGTCAGATGCAGCCTCATTTAAGTTCAAGGTGACTTTTTTATGATGCAGTAGTTGCCACAGCAGTGAAAAATGTCAATCATTTGCATTTATTTTCACCACCACATCTGTTTTCAAAAAGCACGTCATCCCGATGTTCATGTTTAACTTTTGCTTTTAAATGAAGTTTACTTTTAAAGAGTAACGAATGTGTAGTATCATGTGCCCTGTACTGTCTAAAGTCTGTGACAAAATGGTTTAATTGTAAAATTGATCATATTTCTTCATGTTTGCAGTCGAGAAGATTTCCAGAGGATTCCAGAGTTGGCCATCAATCCTCTGGGAGACAGAATAATCAATGCCTTCTTTCCTGAGGGGTAAGTTGTCTCTGTTATTGGAGATGTTGTGGCTCTACAGCTGCAGACCTAAAAAAGCTCAGGGTATTCTGCCAAATCTGTGTAGTATAAACCGTTTTTTTAATTCACCGCAGTGCGTGTGTGTATATATATATATATTTTTTTTTTTTGGACGTTGTTTGGCCTGTTTTATCAGTGTAGAAGTTGAAAACCAGAGCTTTGCAGATGTGTCATTAAAATCCCAAAAAGTCAAACGTGTGGGCGTCTTAATTTTACCCATGGCTTCTAATGGTTTCACATGTGTTCTTGTTTGTGTAGTTTCAACTTTCCTGCTTCAGGACAACTTGAAAATAGCAGAGGGGGGATCAACTCAATGAAATGGTGTTGGGTTTAAACTAGTCGCCCATACAGTTAATGTTGGTTGTGTGTGTAAAAGTAGTCTGAGCCAGCAGTTTATTTTGTCTGTTATCCAGAGAGCTACAGTTAATCACTTTTCCTCTTTTATGTTTTGGGTTTGGTTTCTAGGGAGGACCAGGTAAACTTCAGGGGCTTTATGCGGACTTTGGCTCATTTCAGACCCATTGAGGACAATGAAAAGAGCAAGAATCCCACTGCCAGCGAGCCTCTCAACAGCAGGACAAACAAGCTGCTCTGTGAGTGTGGAGCTTTGTCACACAGTCGTGTCCGGGTGGAGCCGGTGACCAGTGCCTTGAGCATTTCTGAGATTTTGTAACGAGGGCTTATTGTATTTCTTATGACTTGCTTATTTTTATTTTCTCCAGTTGCTTTCCGTCTGTATGACCTGGACAGAGATGACAAAATCTCTCGGGATGAGTTGCTGCAGGTGAGTGGTTGGTTTTCATCTACAGTAAATAAGACACTGACTCAGATTCAGTCAAAACTGAATGACTCAGCGACATATTAAATAATTTAGTCATTTTTGGGACGTGTTATTGTTCTTACTTTGTTGTTCATTTTGTGTCTTCTGAAAAAAGTACAGAGGGGGGGATTTCTGTTGATGAGAAGACTTTGCCCTTATCCTGATAATAATGTGATATCTCACTTTAACTACAGGTTGATTATTCCCAGACAGTCTAATATCCTGTATTTTGGCTTCCTCTGTGTTATTTGTTGTCCCTTCATGAAGCCATCTTGGTTGTGGTGACATTGTGTGACCTGTTATTGCTATAAGCTCGGGTCAAATGACTCAGACAGATCTCGTGTTTTGCGCAAAACATTTGTGTCGCATGTTTCATGTGATGCAGGAGCCCGTAGGATTCCAAACATGATAAAGTAATGTTTGTATGCTTGTTTTTCATCAGAACTGTGTTTTTATATTTATAATTTCCACAGTGAAGTGTGGATGTTGTTTGCTTGCCATTAACCTGTAATAACTACAAATTATCTTGTTGAGTTCTAAATGCTTATAGCATTGTGGGTTTCACCGTATTGTTAACTGAAACATGGTGACTGCTGTAATCTAGGTACAGTAATCTTCACCAGCAGGTTTTTATAACCACTTTGTGTTCGTCCTTTGCAGGTCTTGCGGATGATGGTTGGTGTGAACATTTCAGATGAACAACTTGGCAGCATTGCTGACAGAACAATTCAGGAGGCTGACACAAATGGAGACAACTCAATTTCCTTCAATGAATTCATCAAGGCAAGTTGTGTGTAATGATTTATGCTCCTGTGGCACAGTACAGAAGAGCGTAAGTTCTATAATAATAATTATCAACATTATATTAGCATGTCGTGGTGTACCCCTTAAATTTAGGTTTTAAACTGTCATGTTAACTGGAAACCTGTTGCCTAATCAGGATAGAGCAGGACTAGGCAAGCCAGTTGAATTTTGACTAGAAGAAGAATCCACTTTATTGTCATTGATACATTTTTTTTACATGTTACAACGAAATTGGTCCTCTACATTTGACCCATCACCCCTGGGGGGAGCAGTGGGCAGCCACATGGCGCCCGGGGAGCTAGCGCTGGGTGTCTCGCTCAGGGACACACCTGGTATGGGGGGTGGGCTGGGTGACTGAGCTGGGAATCAAACCAGGGTCTGCTGCTTTCCCAGCCCTCTGCCTTAACCACTCTGCTACCAGGCCGCCCATAGTAATATCTTAAAAGATTAAAAAGGTCAATGTGTTACCTTGTGTTTATAGATATTTTTAACTGTAATTATGACAAATTCAATTGTAGGTATTTGAAATTAGACTTTGAGAATTAGAGAATTAGAATAGACTAGAAAGTCAAGTCTAATTTGACTATCAGATATGTCAATTGTAGATCCCGTGTACCTGTGAAAGGTTAACACGTTACTCTGGTTGTTTCAGTACAGGTAAACATAGTCATTGTAAAATTGGTAGCTAACCTTGTTCTTTGAATGTTTCTTCAGGTCTTGGAAAAGGTGGACGTGGAACAGAAAATGAGCATCCGGTTCTTGCACTAAGTTTCTTTCTTTCATTTTGAGCTTCAACATCTCAGTTGATGTGAGGACACAATCTCATCCAGCTTCTCAACAGGTTGCTGTTGCCCACACTACATGTATACGCTGTCAGATTGAGCATTGGGTAACATAGATAATGTTATAGATCTTGAGTTGCACTGCACTGTTAAAGGGAAAAATTGCGCGCCTTGGGTTGTCATGCATTGTCATGGATTTGTCCCAATAATAGAACAACATTTAATAGAACATTTCAAACGGTCACAGTTAGTAGAGCTGCTGTTCAACTTTTCACTTGAAAAATAATTTGTTATTACATTGTAGGGTAAAACATTTTGCTTTTGCGGTGAGTTTTACTCATGCTGTTCTATGGATATTTAGCACATGCTCTGTTCATATAAATATGCAGTGGTTCAAATCAAGAATTTAACATGTAATTTCACTTCACTTTTTTAAATGCTAATGTGAACTTGAGTCCTTTTTATTTCACCTAACACAGAAAGTCAGACCCACTCTTAAGTTTGAACCTTGAATCAAAGTAGGACCTGCTCCACAGATTTTACTCACTGAAGTGCCATTACTGGTTCTCATTTGTAAGTTACCTCAACAGTAAACATGAACCAGCGGTCATGTTTTTCCATGGGTTTTTTTTCTTCCCATATGGGCTTCTGTAGCTAATAGTTTAACTTCAACCAAGGCTTCAAAGCCAGTGACCATCTGGGGTCTGTTGGAGCCACTGATTCAGTGTGTTTACAATGTGATACTGCTTATTCCACTCTCCATTAAAAATGTTGTGCTGAGAATTATGATTTCACATAAAGCCCTGCATTCTCTTTGGCTATTATGTGGGTCGTCTCCTACACTTTTACTAAGAAATATTACAAAAAAAGATATCACAAGACTTTAGCTGCCACCGTGGCCTGTTTTCTGTTTTTCGCCTGATCAAGATTTAATAAAGCTGTCGCTATCAGTGTTAAGCCCTTTGGTGCAAATTTGATTGTGGACCACTTTGTAAATATTATAACAGCCAAGATAACATGCTTTAGTTTTATTTATATGATCAGTCTCACCGCAGCTGAGGTAAAATGTATGTGTTTTTTCTTTATGCACAGCTCAAATTGTGTCTTGCAGTTTCTTCTTTATTGACTAGATGCTAAAGAAAATGCATTTCACCACATGCCAGTGTATATGAACTGAAGTATACAAGTCTTACCCTTTAGTCTTATACGTGGATTTGTATCAAATTACAAGAACACCCTCCAGCAACTGAATGCAAGAAATACAAATCTACCATTTTATTAATCCTTATGTTATTGTCAATCAGCTGTGACAGTGACATGTTATGTGAAATGTGATGTTGGTCTAAATTATTCATGAATTTGATTTGAATAAAATAAGTGCCATGTTTGATTTGTGTCATTTGAGTAATTGTGGCTTAGTGCTGGACTGTGTCGTTTGTAGGTTGTTCACTAGTATTTAATAGATGTAGGTAGGTCAAAATGTTGGACTTCGGTTCTTGTTTAAGTAGGTACAGATACTCAATAGTTTCCCCTCTCATGGGACAAAGATTTAATTATTACTGTGCAATAAACTCCACTTATACTTTAACTTCGAAAAGATACAATTTATCTAAGTACTGTAATGGCTGTAATCATTGATTTTTATAAATAGGTTGATATCCGGCATGATATAAAACGTACATTTTAATTTTTCTATTTGTCAGTTACTACCACGACCAGGGAATCTAAAATACCACTTCTTGATTCATTAATAATTTGCTCTTTAAAAGGTTATTTTAACAATGCACACTTGTTCTTTCATATTTTTACTTAAATTAACTTCATGACTTTGTACACCTTTAGCTTGCTACTAGCTACAACCCTGTCCTTTACGGCTAACGGACAGGAGACGCACTTCCGGGGCGTCGTTTAACGCCGATCGACAGGTCTGCGGTTCAATCACCTTCATCCGCTTCCTCGTAGTAGCAGAGCAAAAATGGCGTAGAGCGGAGGGAGTTCGGAGAAGAGGACGAGGAGATCCCCTTCTTTCCCGGTGAATTAGAGGGGGAGAGAAGGGGGTCCGCATATGCCTGTGACATTATTTTCTACATGTGTTCTCAACTGGTGCGGCACCTTTTTATAAACCAATTTGTGAGACCTAAATGTGTCACCTTACAAGACGATCCCCCTGGTTTTTGTTTACCATTGTGTTCAGCTGCAGCTCATCGCATATGGGAAATATATCTGCATCAGTACGGACCAACTCACACCAAGGTCAGTGATCATGCTTCTAACCTATGCACCAGTTTCGATTGAAACATTAACATGTATTCCAGTTCTTTCTGGGTATGAAGTCAGTCTCTCTAATTAAGAAAACACTTATTTAGCTGTGAAGAAGAAAGACCATGGTTTATTATGTTATTAGGTGACACTAAGTGTACTTATTCCGTAATGTCCCCATATTCCAATTAAACCATAAGGACGGAGGAGCTATTTTCATTGATCCCTGACTTTTCAGCCTGCAGTAGAGATGAAATGATTGGTTGATTGATTAACTGGACTGTGGACAGAAAATTAATTCTCAACGATTTTTAATAACTTTTTTTTCAAGTTCCTACTCACCAATTCGAATATCTTCCGTTTTCATTTGCCCTTGAGTTTTGGGCTGTTGAATAGTCAGAACATTTCTGGCTTTAGTGATCCATGCCAGACATTTTTCACTACTTTCTGACATTTCATTGGCCAAGTGGTTAGAAAACGACTTAAATAAACTGGAACAATGCAAATTATGTTTATTCTTTATTTTAGGATGGGAATTCCACATAATGCAACTGTATATCCATCTGACGCCCGGATTGTGAGAACATTTCGCTTCAAATTAGCCATAGCACAACTGCCAGGTCCCTTCCACCACTGCCAACCAGATTCGCGGAGGTAAAGAACGACCTCTTTTGGGCTTTTGGGACACGGGTGCCCTCCTTGCTGAGACCTCGGTTCTTTCTCCTCTATCTAGCAATCCCCTCTTGTCCTGTTCTGATTCTGCAGCACGATCATCAAAAGGCACATCAAGATTTGGGATTTCATGCCTTCATCACACCTGACTGAAGTTTTTGTTTCTGTCTCGATGATCTGATCAGTCGTTTTGTTATCAGGCTGCATGTAAACATGGTAACCATTTTTCTAAATAGATTTTTAAAAGTCCTCACTCTTACTGTAATAAGATCTGTTTGTGACAATGAACAAATTGGCTGCTCTTATTGTCTGGGAGGGAAATAACGACACAAGATACTGTAGCAATGATCAGGGCCTGTGATTAAATTAGTACTCATGAATTTCTTTTCTACTTGTTTATTTTATGCACTACCTCATTGCCACAAAGTCCAACAGGAGTGTGATTAGTACCAAGTAGCTCAAAAACTGTCAAGTGCCACAGTAGTTTTCTGAATGGCTTATATGCGTGGTTGTTGACAGGTGAATAGGAAAAGACAGAGCAGCCCACAAGCACATTATGCCTGCCGTCATGTACTTTCAGTTTGACCATCTGGAGAAAAACACAGACTCACTCAAACTGTGATCTTCTATGCATGTGTTCTAAAGGAAGGTCACCAGATCCTTATTTTCCCTGCATGCTGTCATTTTACAGCTTTTTTAGTGCTCCCCCTTGTTTAATCTGCATGTATATTGGCAGTAAGATGAAGAACTGCCTACATTGCCTTAGTGACTTGATCCTTAAAATCCCAAATATTTCACAGTTTATATTGTTGAAAGTTTTTTTTTCCCCAAAAGTCTCAGCTAGTTTTTTCCTTTGTATTTTCGTTGATATAGTACGTTCTGTTTGTGTAATGTTTATTTGCCTTTGTCAGGTTTCATTTGTCCATGTTTTGTAACCATAATAAAATCGCATGTAATATTTTAATATTTTTAGCTGCATTTCCAAGATCTAGATTATCCGTGTGATTCCTTTGTGCCGCCGGTAAAATAATCTGAAAGTGAATCCTGTTTTCCCAGTATAGTTGATCAAACATCATGTTTCTTTAACTGTTTCTGTGTTTCCAGTATTTTAAGAGATACCAGCTGAAATAGGAGATTTCCACCCTCTGTTGGTCCCTACCTGAAGGATAACCCTGGTCTAATTCTTGTCGATTCTTTGATTTTCTTTGCTCGTTTTTATGGGATTTATGAACAAAAAAATGACATTTACCGGGATTTGTGCAATATTTGATCCTAACTGTCATGTTGTTGACCAAACTGTATATTGTATAAACAAGTGACAAGTTGTTTGAAAGCAACAAAATCACCAATGTCTTCCATTAAGATATGTATAGAATCATGTGCATTAGCTTATTTAGCGGGACTGTGGTGCCACCATTATAGTAGCCATGCATGACCAGTAGTGATGCCTGCTTCATGACGAATAGTGAAATCAATTTCTAGAAAAAGCTGGAACACAAAACTGTGGAACCCATAACAGTACATTTTAAATGATGGTAGACTGATGTACTAAACCTTTAAATATACAATTATAGACAACATTGCCCTGTCTCATTTTAGTCCATTGCTACAATTAAAATATGACACCATCAGCGCATGTAGTTAAAGTATAGTCATTTTATGTGGGCGTAAATACTCAGCATAAGTTAGTGCTTTCTCACAGAAATGCTTTAAGTTCTTAGGATGCTTATCTAAAAGTCTGAGGGTTAAGGTTAAACTATCAGGTGAATTATGTAGTTAAGTGCCAGCTGAACAAGTCTCATATGATACAATGATAGTAATCTTTAGAGAAATGTTATATAAAGGAGAGATAAGTTATATTAAGGGTAGTATTAATGCTAGATTTGAATCTGATTGGTAGAGATCCAACACAGTGTTTTAATCCTAGAATTAAGGTCCCACCATGACATTGTATTGTACATAATACCTCGTAGTTTTGGGGATTCAGAGCATTCTATTTTAATCTATCAAATTGTATTTGGTTTGAGTTTTAGAAGCAATAACCTACAATAATGCATGACTTTAGTGCCAGGGTGTAAGTCTTAAAAGGATTCCATAATGTTGTGTGGAAATGACGCTACCCCACACTCGCTTTTATGCCTCTTGTAGGTATCTATAATCAGTTTGTTCTTGTAGCATTTTTAAATCCACAAAACCACCCCTTCCTTCGAAATTCTAAACTACTCCATAACTCTGTGGCTGCAAATGACTTGCTGAACAAACTTGACACTTGTTTGAAAAGCACTTTCTATGTGTACTGACCTGCACCATCATCATCTGCATCCTGTCTTCAATACTGTGTTCTACAAAACCCTGTAATGCTCTTTGTGGGGATTTATAATCCCAATTTATAAGCAAGTAGGCAACTAGCAACATGAATATATGGGTTAAAAAATATGCATGACTTAGCAGATTAATGAATGATATGTATTGCATGCAATAATCCAACTTTGTAATGTGAATGAGTGTAATTAAGATATTGAAATGTTCATATCAGATGTTCTGTGACAAGGTAATAATCTGAGGACAGTCGTTTGACTGTACAGCAGCATGTTGAAGTAGCTTTGAACCATCACTTGTGGTTTTTACAGACTGGACAGCACCAAAAAAGCAGTTTTAAGTGTTCTTGTTCTTACTGTCGGTTATGTTGAACTCGACCACAGCAGTACTGTCAAAGTGCAGCTTGAATAACACCGCTGAACCTTTGTTCCTCTTAAGAAAAAGAAAAGTTTGTTAAGACGATTTATGACATTTCTTTGTTGATCAAGTTTACCACTGAGCAGGTGGACTGTGTAGAAACTATGCACTCCAGAGGGAGGAAATGGGCATGCTTATTACGTGTAAGCCTCTTGTCTGGTTTTGTATTAACTTAAAAAAAACATGTATCAGAAATTCAGCAATAAAATGCAGCATGGTGCCAATTGGACTGGTTGTTGATGTTTCACTGTTATAGAGAGTCGATGACAATGTGCTTATTCCAACCTTTACATTAAGAGCAGTCACCTTTCTTGTGTTGTTAATTTATTATAAACAGATTTTATACATTATAAAGAATATTTTATCACTTAATTTTGATTATGTGCAATAATAGTTTTAGTCCATGTAACACACTAAAGAAGTGGAATTTCTGCTGCAGCACAGGATCTGTGCTAAAGTGTAAGGATCAATTAAAATGAATAAGAGATTGGTTAACAAGCGGCAGGGATGTGTATAGAGACATCAACACCTTCATCACCAAAAACTACCTAACACACATGAAAACAAACAAAATACACTAGAAACACACTAGAAAACAGGAAGCAACACACTGAATAACACATGGTCCCCGAACCCAGGACCAGGTATAGTCTAGCATGCCTGTGCGTGCTACTTCTCCAATTCACTAGTAACACTCCCATTGGCCAGTCTGCTCTTAATGCGTGACATCTGATGCAGGCGTTCTTCAATCTGCTGTCTCAACTGCAGAGGAAAGAGAAAAGGGGATTGTTTTTTTCAGTGAAAAACACTTTTGTTTGATGCTTCCTGTCTGGGTTTTTTACACAAAGTGCTTCTTTACATTACAAATACATCTTGACATCTAAAAGTACAAACAGCCCCATTTGCTGGTTTGTCACCGTCTCACCTCATCCATGCCATCGCTGAGGGGCTTCAGATCAAATGTGAGGGTGGATGCTTTCACCATTGAACTGCTGTTAAGGATGTAACTGCAGTAAAAAAATAGAGAATAAATATAAATATAAGATTTCAAGTAAGCTAACTGATGACACAACTGACACAAAAAACTTTGCTGCGTTTAATTTGACATAATTAAGTCACACAATGGATAACACATAAAGAACTTACTTTAGCCTCTCCGGGCAACAGTAAATCTGTATTTAATATGTTCATGTGCTCAGCGGAAGCAGCAGGACTCACCAAGTGATGTTTGCTTTGTGGAGGAGAAAGAGTGAGCGAATCATGGCCAAACGTGTCGGAGCTGAGTGAATAACTTTCCCCACAGCACTGTGGCATTCTTGGCATTTTAGAGAACTGTAGATGCTGGAAGCAAATCAACATTATGAGTGATGAACAAATTCAACAACAACAACAGGCTACCGATGGTCATTAACCTATCAATGAATTATGCGTGACTTCTGCATATACACAGACCTATATAAGCACTATCTGTGTGTCATTAAAGCATTTTGTGATGTTGTTGAAAACAAAATCAGCACCAGCAATGTTCACTCACCAAGTAAGCAATTCCCCCTTATGCCCCAACTCCACTCCATCACTGACAACCACATTATTGGTTACTCCTTAAGAGAGACAAACAGCAACGTCACTTCCCATACACATGAGGTACTAGGAGGTTGGAACACACAATTGCAACAGAAAGTATAACAAAATAATATTCTCCTGTTCTATGTTATGAATAGATCAGCCACGCCAGATTTTGTATCCAGACTTTGAACAGATGCATTAGGATGTTGTCAAAAAAGTATGATACAATATTTAAAGTGAATCTGGCCTCTGAAATGCCTTTTGTGTCTAATGTATTTTCCTATTTCTGTTTGGCACCTCTAGGCCACCATACTCTCAACTATCACCAACATGAATCCAACACTCAGCACAAAGTACCCACAAATAAGGGATTTCTTAATATCTGTTTTGAATACGAGTTAAAAATCTATAAGAAATGTTAACTAAAAGATGGAGTGAACTCACGTGAACATATGATGGAGTCCATACATTTAATTTCGCCACAGACGCTGAGCGAGTCCCCCAGGACAGCGTTGCACTGCGCGCAGTGAAGAGTCATTAGCTGTTTAGCCAGTGTTTCTGTGAGTTTTAGGTCGTCGATGCGTTTCATTAAAATGCTTTCGTCGTATTCCATGGTAACAATTTTTTACAGAGCCCTGTCCGGCATTAGCTCCAACTCCGAGTGAGAAAGTAGGTTTTCCCTTCTTCAGTTTCACCTTGGCGCGTTGTAACGTCATTTCCCCCAGAGTAACACTGCCACCGTCTGGACGAATGTGATATGTGATTTTATACTACCACAGAGCAGTTCTTAACAGGTGCTAACATCTAACATAGCAAAATAAGTGTATTCTAGTTACTACAAATCTTTTTTTTTAAGTTGTAATCATATTAAGTAAATACGTCAACTAACCGAACCTAACTTTCCCCATGGATAGAACGTTAACAAAAGAGGGGTCTTCACTCTGATTGGTTGCGAGGCACATCCGGTAACACACAGAGGCCAATCAAATGGCTCCCTCTACTATGTTTTGAAACGGACGCAGTTTTAACCGTCAGGCGCCGTCGCAGCCCACTTTGCACGAGAAACAAAACGAGTGCGTGTTGATTTCTTTCCTCAAAACGGAATAAACTAACACCAAACATGGATTTGGACTCAAAGACATATGCCGAGCTGCAGGTTATCGCTAAGGAGCTTGGACTTAAAGCGAACATGAAGGTAAGGTGGCTAACCGCACTTTTTCAGTGAATGAATAACTTAACGTTAACGGTAACTACAAGCTTACTACACTAGCTGCGTTTGTGTAAAGCTAACGTTAGCTTACGTGTTTGATAAACAGGCACAGAAGCTCCTGAAGGCGATCAAGCAACATTATCAACAAGAGAAGAGCAAAGAAAATGAAAACCAGGTAACGCTAATTTAGCAATTACTGGTAACTCATAGCGTTTCGTTGCAAGACCAGACTCGAGCACTTAACCATTTTCATCAATACTTTCTTTGTTTCGGGGACAACAGAAGGATGTGGCCGTTGTCCAAGAAGTCCAGGATACAGAACAAGCTGAGAAAAATAAAGATTTAACATGTAAGGAAGAAGTTCCCACTACCACTGTTTTTGTGAACATACGTCGGGGCAAAAGACATGGTACCAAGAGAAAGATCTCTGATACCGCGGGAGTGACCGAGTGTGATGCCAAGGTACGCAGAGATGTTACACAACATATGTCTTCCTTAACTCAACAAACTCTACCAACCAATTTAAATAAAGTCAGTCCAGGTTGCGTCCTACAGCTGTTTTGCTCTGATACGGACATCAGTACAGGACAGGGCACATATGGTTAATAACTAATTCATTATGTACAGTATGAGTGTGTGAAATAATCAATTGACCTTTGTTTCTTTTAAGGGTGAATCTATAGTGGCTGTGTCTAGTCCACGCGGAGGTGCAAGGGGAGTGAAGCAGCAAAAGGTCTCCCTTGTCAGTGATTCTGACCAAACTGGGACCGGACCTCCTCAGAAGATCAAGCCTACTGAGCCTGGTATGAAGGGTGAAGACCATGTACCCAGAGATCCAGGTCAGAAATGTCTTTTCTTTTTAAGTATTTGGCTGTTTGAGATTGTTAACATTACGTTATCACGTCACCTTCCTATTTCATTTTTTTCTTCCAGAAAAGGCACCCAAAGTGTCCAGAGCGGGTAAAATCCCTCGTTACAAAGGGCTCCAGCAGAAAAACAAAACAGTTTTGAAGCCCGTCACTCCTAGTGAGTTTTTTTGTTTACTACCTAATTTGTGAAATTCGGGGGCCATAAAACAGTAAGAGCATGTGCCACCACTCCACTAACTTTTTTCTTTTGTGTAGACTTCAAAAAACTCCATGAGGCACATTTTAACAAGATGGAGTCCATTGATTCCTATGTCCAAAGGAAGACCAAGCAGATGGATGTTTACAAAAATGTAGCAAAGGAACTGAAGGTACTGAAAGGCTTCAGTTTATCCAAAAAGTATGCACGTATGCATAATTTTTTATTGTAATGTTTGTTTTTTCTTATTTAGACACTTTCAGAAAAAACTAAAGTGCAGGAAGTGGACATCAAAGCCCAAGCTGTAAGTGTCTTCATCTGTTTAATGTGCCTATCGATTCAGATATTATAGTTGTAGTTAGTACATGTATTAGTTTCAGAGTGAAATAAATATCTCACCATGTATATGCATCTTTTCTACAGAAGGCAAATCATGCTTCCATGTTCAGCCCTGTTCCAGAGAATAAAAGACTGACTGAAGCAAAACGTAGACAGACTTTGCTTTCAGGCAGTAAAGCACCTCCGAATAAACCTGCTGGGAAGGAAGATGGTCCGTTCACACCATCTGTGCTTTCCACTCGCAGGATTAATGTTCGGCAAGTCAATTTTCCTTGGGCGAGAAACAATTTAACTAGTCAAAGACATTTTGTTACTTTTGCTTAAGAGTAGCCTTGAAGATATAAAATATTTAATGCATTGCATGTGTATTATTTGATGTGATGCTATAACGACCAGATGTGTTTGTGTTCAGGTTCTCAGAAGCCACATGTGACAACGAAAATAAAAGGTCCTTGGTGAAGACGCCAGCACGCATGTCACTTTGTGTGTCCTCGAGCACCCCACAAAGACACACCACTGATGCAATGAAGCTAAAAAGTGTCAAGACGTCCACTCTCTCTGCCACAAATACTCCAGGTACCCTCAGGTTAAATCATTGAATGCGATCTGAATTTTGTATAGATATAAAGTACATATAGCTGAATATTTTTGTTTTTCCCCCCTCTAAATTTGAAAGGGCCATTTGTTTTCACTGGTAACACAAGCATTTCAGTGACCCCTGGAACACAGAAGAAGCCAAGCTTTGATTTGAAAGCGAGTCTTTCTCGTCCACTCACCTACAAGCCTCATAAAGGTATGAATACGTGTCACTTGTCTCTGTTTGACTGAAATATACTGTCGTTTTAGACAAATCATTTTATTTATTTACGTGTGTGTGTGTTTTGTTTCTCTCTTTAGGTAAACTGAAGCCATTTGGAGAGGTCACAGAAAACGCAACAAAAGCAGAAAACACATCTACAATCTCAAACTCGCATCAGAAAAATTATAAACAGCACCAAGTCAAAACCAGGTATGTGGAAGTTTATCATCAGATCAGCGATGCGTCTTTCAGACTCTTCCAACGTCATTCATTCTTCTTTTTTTTTTCAGGGAGGACAGAAGAGCAAAGCACACAGAGAAAAGGAAACAGAAGAAAGAGAGCATGCTTGGAGCAAGAAGAGGCCTTGTCATGATGTAAAAACATCATACTTGTTTCCAGGTGTTTGTACAGCCTGTTCATGTAAATATTTTATCTTCTATAGTTTGGTTCTGCAGTCTTTCAAAGACGTAGAGAAGGTTTTTTTCCCCACTCCTATCAACCTACTGTCAGTTCTAAGTTTGATTCGTGAATTAAATTAAACTGCTTTTTCTGAAATAATTCATTATGAATTTGATGTGTAGAAAATTGATAAAAGGTTGTTTAAGGTTTTGCTGCATGTGAAACTTCTTAAAACGTGTTTTATATTACAGGTAAGGTAAAGACATTAATTCAAAAAATTTCATCATCTTCATTTGAATTTTTAAATTAAACTTGCTATGACAGTTTACCACCATGTGAAGGTGTATTATACCAAATAAAACTATTCAAGAATAGTTTTTTTTAATTGCACATATCACAAATACAGGCCTTGGGGAAAACTATTAGATAATGTAAAAAGGCAGCATGATGGTCTTGAACTGTAATTGAAAGGTTGAAGATGTTTCAACAAGGGCTGTTTCTTCTCAACAAAGCTCTGACACCTTTTCCCCCTATCCTGCACAAACACACTGAAAGTGAGGTGTGCCTATGTGTATAATAATCAAGGTCTTACCAGGCAACACAAGTGATTGATCAGGTTACTGGGAGAAGCTGATACACATTTATTTACAACATAGTTAATTTATCTGCAAAGGAAAGGTCAAACTTCAGGATTCTTATTGTACACCTCATACGCAAAATCCTCTGTGTGCGCATAATCTTTGCAGACACCAATGTGATCAATCTCAAGCTGGAATGGACCATCTGCTTTGTCTCCCAGTGTAAAACCAATGGTATTAATCTGTAAATGACAATTGATAAAGTAAATATAAACTAAGCAAACTTAAAAAAACAATAGTATGCTACAGTTGCATGTTAAATTCTTAAGGCAATAATCAAAATACTCTAAGCAGAGTAAATACATCATGGTTTGTATGTATTTGATGCAAGTTTTGTTTTGGCCTACCCTGTCCAGCCAGAGAGGATGCTGGTCATCTTGTATCCGTCCTCGGTGTGTGAGGAAGAACTTGGAGAAAGGTATCTGGAAATAGGCAACACCTATATGAATGTATGGTAACTTACATTTCATTCAGGACAAAATGAAAACATTACATTTACTTGAGGTAAAAGAGGGTGCTCCATTTCTTTTCAGACATAATACCTTGATGTCTTGCCAGTAGGGTCCTCCTCTTGTATACAGGAAGTAGTTGTACATGTCATCTTTCTGGTGTGAGAAGTATGTCTCTGTTGCAATGTTGATCATCCACGGACGGCCATCTCCACGCACACGCAAATGCAGAGTGTTGAAACTGGACCAATCATAGTGCTGCTTCCTGTCAAATGAAGCCTAGAAGAGAAAAAGGTTTAGTGGTTAACTTTTAGTGCAGCTTTAGCTGTGAGCTGCCACCAAGTTAAATTTAAGTGGTTGAGAGTTTCAAAATTACAGAGGAGGAAGAGGTCTGTAAATTCAGCTTTCAGATGACAGATTAAAAATATCTTCTTTGAATCAGTAAAATAATACAATAGAAGAGTTCTGAGCAGGGCACTAACCAGTGGTTGTCTTGAGCGCATGGCGCAGTAACCGCTGTAGCGTGTTTCTCCATCCCTTGGAGGAGTTGAATTCAGAGTTCCATACAATAAGCAGGTGTTATCATTTCTCCCAAGCTTCAAATAAGCTTCACTTTGGCCTCCTATCTCACGATCTGAGGACACTGTCCACTGGTTCAGACTCTCTAGACCTCTAAACTCCCACACCACTCTGTTCTGCTCAAGCATGTGCTCGAAGATTGGTTTTCCCTCTGGACCGACCCAACGGTCAGATAGTTCCTTTTTCATCAGAGTGAAATTCTTCTTAATCCCTTCCAAACCCTTTGAGAAGCTAAAGTTAATCTTCTCCCATGGAAACTTGTCTTCTTTGGGCTGGCCGGGCCTCCTGTATTTACCCTGAATCACAGCTCTTCTGGGTACAGTGTGAGGAGCGATAGAGGGGAGCAGCAGCTGGTGCTGGTGGATGGAACTGAGCAGCCTCACTGAGGGAAGGCGTATGAGCTTAGGCAGGGACATTTCAGTATGGATCTTGCGATTTACTGTTGAGATACATCACATAGAAAAGTGGTATTATATACATGGTGGTGCATATTCTCTTATGAGAGCGTCATAAGAATAAAAAATATGACAAAAAGGGTTTATCAGTGGAAACTGGACTTGTTTTGGTTCCTTGGAAGACGTTGTAAGACTTAAGGGCAAAAACTACTACACTTACTTAGTAATATGAATATATTTGGCGAGCTTTTGAATGGAATATACAATATGTCTAGTACTGCTGAGTAAATTCACAATTTACAGTTTATAAAGTATTTGAATCTACGTTGGTTGTCACTATAAAACCCGTGTAAACACAGTTATCATAATCCGTTACTACTCTGACCATGCTGTACCAAAACGAGACGGATGGATAAATCACCGATTTTCGTTCGTGTTTGACTAGACTATGAACTTATCTACCGAAAACACCGTTAATTATCGTATACATTAATTCACAAACCCAAGGTTTTCCGGATTCACACAAGAGAAGACATGACGGCACTCGAGTTACATTCAGGACACACACGACTAAAAATACACAGAGAAACGAACCAAACGCGTGGTACAACGGATAAATAACTACATGAGATTGTGGAACTTGAATGTAACGCTAGTGCACCAAAGATTCCCTTCCTGACTGCAGCACTCACTAAACATATATAGTTCCCATGTCAGCGGTCAAATCTTAAAGTCTTTACTGATTGAACCAATATTTTCTAGGTTTAAGCCCTGTTAAGAAATTATAAAAAAAACACACAGATAAGTACGAATTTGATTCAATTTACACATATATATAAAAAGACATTGGTAACGACGATAGCCAAACGAGCGCGCATGCTCAGTATAGCCTTTGTGTGGTTGACTGCAGAGCCAACTAGCTAGATAGCAGCAACGGCTAGCCTAAAACGTTTAAGCTAGACGACACAGAGGTAGCTAGCCAGTTAGCGCTGCAGCTAATCATGGTGAATGTAAAGAAGCGGAAAGGTCGAGTCGTGATTGACTCTGACTCCGAAGACAGTGCTAGCGACGACAATTTAGATCAGGTAGGTGCCAGTCTTTCTGATTGTTGTAACCAATCGCTTGTTAGGCTTCTAACACCTAAGGCTTGAAGGGTGAAGCTAATGTACGCTAACTGTTTGCGCCGTGCTTCGCCTCGCTTGGAAAAGCTGAGAGGGGGCCGTCGTTGTTCAAAAATCATTGCTTTCTTTCTACATAAACACACAATGCTTACAGCCAAATACATTGTCGAGTGTTCCCCAAAGAAGTCTGTTAGGTATTCAACACCAGTGGTCGCATTTGCGTTGATACGGAAAGACGTTTATTAGCCTTAACGTGCTTAGTTACCTAACGTTAAGGTTTCATTCCAAGAGATTCACTCGCAGTCATGCAATAAGATATGTTGCCATGAAAATGCCGCGCCATTGGCCTCATATTGGTTTAGAGCAGTAAGATCTTTGGTCTAGGGCCGTGAGCGTTTGGATCATTTGTTTGTTAGGAGTAAGTGACTGAAGCTGTAGCGGAGTCGCACTTGTTTTAGCAAACTAGAAGAACCTTATCTCCTGAATGACGTCAGGGGCGCGGAGCTGAACTTCTGTTTCGGTGTTGTTGTCAAACAAGCAAGCTGAATTAGGAGCTTCCCGGTGGAATATACCTTGCAGTGCACTGCCAAATAGGCGCATGTACAATATGCAACATAGTGCTGAGTATTTCTTTAAATATATGAGTAACAGACATATATTTGTTTTGCACCAATAAATAAATAAATACACGAAACACCAACAAAGATTAACTCAAAGTACAGCCTCACAGCTGTTCAAATCTGTCTTGATAAATAGTCCACAAGAACAGTCTCTTCATGATGCATTTTCTGTGTAAGTGATGGGGGACACAAAGTATAAAATTGCATCCCTATGTTTATCTGTACTTAATATGAATCTTTAGTGAAAATGTAAACAATTCAGCTTTATTTGTAAGTTTTGCAGTGTTCTGATTTTTTGCAATTTTATAATTATCTATTATCTTGAGGGCTGTGTAAAGGTTGAGTTTAGGAAATGGGAGAGCTCATATGAGCAGCGTGGATTGATTTTAAGTCTCAAACTAGCGCAAGCTTAAGTTGCATAATGTAGCCGTAATTTGTGTTTTACTAAAACTTTTAGAAGGAAATATCTCTGCACATCCACCCTGCTATTTAGGTATGTGTGACCTTATGTGGTGTCTCTGTTAAGATAGATTTGTCATTAAATAAAAATAATCACAAATTGTTGTGTAATTGTGCATATATATAAATGTTATGTTAGAAAGTGAGGACTGAGGTGGAGATGCAGTTTTTCTTTCTGTTAAAGTACTGCTCTGACACCATTGCTTAAACTGAGCCAGAATCCCATCATGAGTGAAAATAAAATATCCACCTATAAGTACTGCAGCTTTTGTTGTTCTTGTGTAGCTGCTCACATCACCATCAGACTGTGGCAGTCACGCAGTAGTGAAATATTGCCTCCTTTCTTACATGTAATCTTACCTGTGGGAAACTGACCAAAACGCATGTTTTCCTGCACATACTGTTGGTCTGGATTAGTATGTTGATTAATACTTTGCTTGGGTACTGCATTCAAACGGCTGTCTCCTCCTATCCTGCTGTGTGAGAGTTTTTGTTGTATGCATATTACAGAGATGGTGTTTAAATCTGTAATCTGCATCTCATCTCTGAATGTGACTTGCATTTGCTTTCAATGCATTCCACATGTGCTTGTGGTTTTTTCACACCTTCACTACTTATGGTTTTTGGTGTCCTCTTTGAACCATGTCACTGTCTCTTCTTCAGGAGTTGTTGTCTTTGGCAAAGAGGAAGAGAGTTGATTCAGGTGAGCAGGAAGAGCCTGTTAGCAAACCAGCAGCTTCTACAGACTCTGAGACATCCGACAGTGATGATGAGGTTTGTTCTCAAAGACTTAGCTTTTTCAGTGTCAGAAAATGCACTTATCTCTGTCTATTGCAACTATTTGAAAACCCCAACCAAGTTTTTCCATCCTTTGTCTAGTGGACTGTTGGTGGCACTAAAGGCAAAAAGAAGGTTAAGCAGGGGAAAGGCTCTGAGAAGAAGAGTGCTACAAAGAAGAAGGTTCATAAAGCGACGGCGTCTGGCAGCTCAGATGGAGATAGTTCAGCGGAGAGCTCTGCACCTGAGGAGGGTATGTGACATTGTGCACGGGAAAGATGCTTCTCACAACAAAACTCATATATTCATATATATAATAATTTAATATAGTGTGAATCAGAATGACCAGACACTACAAACTGTAGATTACATGCCACCAGGATGCCGTGTCCATGGGTATTTTAGGTGCCTGGGATTAGGTTACTCACTGACTCATCCCCATCATCTCAACCGGTACACTGTGTAGCGTCTAAGCTGTTTATTTGTGTTTAGTTGTTTTGCTTTGCACCAGCTCCTGGGAGTTATGGAATAACAGGAGAGCAAAGAGAAGCTCTGGAAATCTGAAAGTGGAGTTCAACAGCCCAAGATTATGGAGATGAGCTTAACAAGAACGAGACCAACATCATCATTGTCTCTTTGAGTTTAGCAATATGACAACATAACTCATTGTTCTCACCTAGATAATAACTTTATATAACAGTGTAACACATTAGACTGCTATAGCACAGTCAAATGAGATAATGGTATAATTTGGTCACGCTTTTTGTTAGTTTTTATCAGTCTTAACATTGAACTGAAGTCATCTGAGTGTTTGTGATGTGACTTGTTGATTTCAGGTGAGGTATCTGATTCAGAAAGCAACAGTTCATCCTCCAGCTCAGACTCAGATTCCTCTGAGGTGTTCAGGGATGGCTATGACGACGACATGATGGGAGACGCGGAGGACCGAGCTCGTCTGGAGCAGATGACAGAAAAGGAACGAGAGCAAGAGTTGTTCAACAGAATTGAAAAGCGAGAGGTGCTAAAGAGACGGTAAGTAAAACAAGCTTTGTTCCAGTGTCATATTAGTAGACATTGAAAGTGTTATTTTGTCTATTGGTTTTCATTCAGCACTTCCTTTGTTTGTACAGGTTTGAGATTAAGAAGAAGCTGAAGACTGCAAAGAAGAAGGAGAAAGAGGAGAAGAAAAAGAAGCAGGAGGAGGAGCAAGAAAAAAGGAAGCAGTCTCAGGTTCAGGATACACAAGTGGTGAGATCAGTTTCACAGACATTCATTCTTTTGAATCTTCTATTTTAGTCCGTTTTTAAAATTTGAATCAGCGGGGAAGTTACAGGTTGATATAATTTCTGACCGGCAGCATCAGTTTGTTGATCTCTTTGTGTGTATGCAATGTTCGAAACACTTCAGGTCATGTCACACAACAAGGAGAGAAGATCCAAACGTGACGAAAAACTGGACAAAAAGTCCCAGGCCATGGAAGAACTCAAAGCTGAGCGTGAGAAAAAGAAAAACAAGACAGGTGAGTGTGCTTTTACTTGATGTGAATGATCAACTGCTCTGCATGCTAATGTTTAATCTTTTGGTTGAGCAGCTGAACTGCTGGCCAAACGCCAGCCCCTGAAGACAAGTGAAGTCTACTCTGATGATGAGGAGGAGGAGGAAGAAGATGATGACAAGTCGTCAGTCAAAAGTGATCGGAGTTCACGTTCATCATCCTATGATGAGGACGAGTAAGAATAATTCGGTTTCTAGTATTATAGGTGATTTTCTTTGAGGCAAACTTTTTCCAGTAACCGTTTAATGTGTTCCTCTAACAGAAAAGAAGAAACTCCACCAAAGTCACAGCCCGTTTCATTACCCGATGAACTTAACAGGATCCGTTTGTCCAGACACAAGCTGGAGCGCTGGTGCCACATGCCTTTCTTTGCTAAGACTGTGACTGGCTGCTTTGTGAGGATAGGGATCGGAAACAGCAGCAGTAAGCCTGTTTATAGGGTGAGTTGGATGCTGTATTCAGCAGTGCAAAAAGACTAACGAAAGGCTCATCGGTAAAGGTTGATGGATCTTATTTGTTTTTGAAAGGTTGCTGAAATCATGGATGTGGTGGAGACGGCAAAGGTTTATCAACTTGGCTCGACACGAACAAACAAGGGCTTACAATTAAGGCAAGCGCTCCGGCGCTGATATTACACACATTGAAGTACTAGTAGTAAAGATTTTCATTTTACCCTCGCCTCCAAAGATGTGCCAGTTCATGTTATTTGTATTCCTCAGGCATGGTGGCGACACGCGGGTGTTCAGGCTGGAGTTTGTATCAAATCAAGAGTTTACAGAAAGCGAGTTTATGAAGTGGAAAGAGGCGGTGAGTTGAATTTTAAGAAATAGCAAAACAGTAAAGTAGCAAAAGTATCTAAGAGGCAGTTAAAGAAAATATGTTCAAAAGTAAGATGGTTTAAATTCATGCTTCTGTTGTTGATGCTCTCCTCAGATGATGGCTGCCGGTATGCAAGTCCCAACTCTCGATGAGATCACCAAAAAGGAGCAGTCAATCAAAGAGGCTGTGAACTACAAGTTCAATGACAAAGACATCGAAGATGTGAGTGTTTCTCTACATTCTCCGTGATTTCTCAGGCTTTGTGCATTATCACCTACAACAAAACTCTTGTCTTTTATTCACTGCAGATTGTTAAAGAGAAGGACAGATTTCGAAAAGCTCCACCAAATTATGCCATGAAGAAAACGCAGTTACTCAAGGATAAGGTGAAGCAAAACATCTGCCTGAAACGTATGCATAGAAGATGTATGTGAACCCAAAACGTGTTATCATTAATTTATCTCTTTTGATTGAAGGCCATGGCAGAAGAGAGTGGGGATGGTGATAAAGCGAAAGTGATCCAGGATGAGCTGAACGAGCTCGAGGAAAGGGCAGAAGCACTTGACCGACAGAGGACCAAGAACATCTCTGCCATCAGGTACGCGGGCTGGAAAAAGTTTTGAAATGTCTTTGCAGTTACTTGTACAGTTCCCGGCTCTAGATGCATATTTTAAGGGTCGAGGCAGCTGCAATGGAGCAGTACTGCAAATGTTGTTACTAATCTTGCCTAAATGTTTTATGTTAGAAGTTTATTTCTTACTTTCCGGGTCCAAATGTAGCACCTGAGCTCCTCCCACATGCAAATAGTATAGTATCAGAACATTCATGTCATATTTGTGATATGTCATATGTCTTGGAGCTGGCGCTACATCCACACAACGTTGTCATTGGTTCTTATTGATCCTTTTTTTTCATCTTCCAGCTACATTAATCAGAGGAATAGAAGCTGGAACATTGTTGAATCTGAGAAAGCACTTGTGGTAAGTGTCTGTACTGTGTCATTCACTTTCATATTCCTGCTTGGTTGACTTTGATTTTTTTTATTATTCGGGTAAAGACTGAGATGGGAAAAAAAACATTACTAGTTATGTGCGGGTGTTTGAGCTCCTTCCATTTAAAAGAAAATGTGAACTGTAATCATTGAAGTGTTTTAAATTGATTTGTTAAAGATCCACGTTTCACCCCATTCACACTTGAAGGGAGGAATGTCCCCATAGCATCAAATGTGTCACCATGCATAGGAACAAAATATAATTTACTTGATAGTTATCTTGCACAACTATGTTTCAACCATGACAAAACAGTGAGCGGGTCGAGCTGTACTTTCTGTTATTGTTCAAATAACTCAAATGCTCTTCTCTCGCAGGCTGAAGGACAAAATGCCAAAAACCAACAAATGGATCCTTTTACCCGAAGGCAGTGCAAACCCACCATGGTGTCTAATGTAAGATGTGTATAATTATTTCATGGCTCATCTTGTGCATGCACAATGCAGGAAACACTGAATCTACACTTCCTAAACCTAACAACATTTTTTTTTTGCTGTTCTGCAGGCGAGAGACCCGTCGGTCCACGCAGCTATTCTTGCTCATCTGAATCAGAAGTACGGCTCTGGGTCGACACCAGATCCTCCTGGTGCTGAGACGAATAAACTGGTGAGCTGTCCTCTGACGATAAACACAATTAGAGACTTGAGATAGGGTTAGAAATTATTGCCAAATTCGGATTGTGGTCCTGCGAGTTTGTTGTGCTGTTCAGATCTGGTAGATTTTACATCATCTGCAGCCAGCATAAGAACGAGTGTGACTTCGATCATTTGTGTCAGTGACCTTTATGAAAGCGTAAACTTCAGTCAGTGTAGTGTGTGTCAGTCACGTTAATTTTCCAGCGTCTCAGCAGATAAAGAAAACTATTCTGAACTAATCTGATTTATTGTCAGGTGATAACATGCAAATGTAAAGCATCAGTAATTTGTTTTGCAGATAAAATTTGTTTTATTCCACCTTTTGAGAACACAATTAAATAAACTAAAACTGTGGTTCAAAATGTTAACAGGAATACACACTAAACACACTTGTATCACGTATTTTAACCCCAGTGAGTTCTAAAATAGTTCTTGTTTGTTTGTTTGTTTGTTTGTTCTAGGATCAATCTACCCTGAAAGACAAAGATGTCCCCAAGCCAACAAATGACCTCTCAGAGGACTTGTTTAAAGTTCATGATTTTGATGTTAAGATTGACCTACAGGTTCCTAATGCAGGTGAGGTTTCCAGGTGGATTTCCATGGTTGCAGTACAAAGTGGTGAAGGCATACTCAATATGTTTTGATTGATATTGCAGAAGCGAAGTCTCTATCTGTGAGCTCCAACGCTCTGCCGGTGAAGGACGGCGCTCCCCGCAGGTCCCTCAACCTGGAGGATTATAAGAAGAGGAGGGGGCTGATCTGATGTGGCGAGTCCATCGTTTAGAAACCACGTTGCATGTGTACTTAGTTGTGCAAGAGGGAGAGTGTGTGTGTGTGTGTGTGTGTGTGTGTGTGTCTGTGTGTGTGTGAGTGTGTGTGAGTGATGGCAAGTGAGCAATGAGTGTGTGAGTGGAGGACATATGTTTGAATGTTGATACAACGGACTCTTTACCTGAACACAGAGAAAATACTGATTAAGCAACGAAACATTTTTCTCAAAGGATCTCTCTTGGAAGAAACTCCTCCAGATATTTGTTTGTTATTTTTGCATTATCACACACTCTCATATATTGAGTTGTGTTTTTTATGTATTTAACTCCTCCCCTTCTTTTGGATTGCCTGGAGTCCACTCGTTTTCGTCTTTTTCCCTCTCTAAAAGGACATTGCGCTTCTGGATTGTGATTTTGAACACAGACACCGTCTCGGAAGAGTTAGATTTATGAGGCATTTTGGAATTACTAGGCATCTAAAGGAGTTGACTGGTTTGTCCTCACAAACAATGAAATACTGTTGTAAATGTTTTTCCCCCTTAGTGTGTGGTTGTCTGCCCTTGCGATCCATCCTGAATTTTTCGCAGCCTCGTGGATTTTTTGCTCAGTGTGGATGATCACTGTCTAAGTCAACTGTGATGCCAGCTCTCCATGACAGGTTTGAGAAGTTCAGTTCTTGTCAGCTGGACAATTATCACTTTTTAAATCGTTGAAACAGTCCAGTTTAAGAGGAACATTTTTCTATGGCTGACCTGGTTATAAAAGTGTTTATTTCTGTAATCTCTTGGTTGGTTATTCATAGGATATCTTCCTTACATTTAACTCCCAGAGCAGATTCTACATGTTATTGATTGTGTCCATAGTCAGTTCCTGTATTGATGTGGCATGCCATGTAAATATGCATTTTGGAGTGAGTGTGGAAAAAATAAAGAGGCACTGTTTCATAACACAGCAGGTTATCTCCCTCATTTTTGTATCTGAGAATGTGGCAACACAAGTGTCCTGTTGACATAATTTAAGTGTGAAAGTATTGAAAATAATAAACCAAACTGATTACACACATTTAATTAAATTTTAATGTAATTAAGTTCGTTATGTACCTTTATACATACACAGTATGTATAAACACTTAAAAAATTCCTTTTTAATAAAGCTTATAGTTAGAGATGAATCAGGTGACTCTGAACCATCTTTTAGTTATGCTGCTATAAGTTTAGTCAGTTTTCTGCATTATTTTGTATACATATACACTTATATTTTTGCAAAGTCTAAACCTTGCTATGTAAAGTGCCCTGAAATGACTTTCGTTATGATTTGGCGCTATATAAATAAAGATGATTTGAATTGAATTATATTATACCAAAGAATGGAATAAAGCCATTGTCATAATAATTTGTAAAATATAATATTTCGGTGTAATTTTTAAAGTTGTAGTGTTTAAATGCACTACATTGTAAATATACCAGGGTACTTTCAACACACTTATATAACTTAATAAATCGGCAGGATGTGGATTCCACGAAGTAGAAGCGCAATTAGTTAATTTTTGATCAGGCCTTTCTGTGCGACGTTCTGTTTTGGGGTCCTTGCTAGCAGCGCTTCCTAGTCCACGTATTGAGAAGATCAGGAATATCTTCCTTTACAGATAATGAAATTTGACTGCTTAGTCGAACGCAGTATTTTGTCTTTTTGTGTTCATGGGTTTATGTAGTAAAACCTCGCCAGTAGTCAACTGAACGGAGACATTTCACATTTTTAACGTCGCTTTAAACGGTAGGAGGTTTTTATTTAGTAGCCAGCTAGCCTGTTAGCTTTAGCAGTGATGACATTTCTCCTAAATACCTGTCTTGAACCTGGAGCTCAGTTGTCTGTGACCTATATCATAATAGTTTTATGGCTATGCATTTTTACTACGAAAATGTGAAACTAGCTTTCAGCTTTTACCTTTGGGTAATTTCGTGGTTAGCTAGCTGTGCACGAATTGTATATTATGGGAAGAGTTTTCAGTCCTGTGTTTAGTAAGTTTCCCACGTAGCCTTAAATGTTATCGTAGCCTTAATTATAGGTCGTTAGTTGTTGTCATCCAGTTAATTAAAATATATGAATCCATACTGTTGATGCAATACATCTGTAGATAACGGTATGTCTGTCAATGTAGCATAGCAAGTGCTTGCATAAAAAAAAACTTTTAGTAGTTTAGAAGTACTTCATCTCAGAATCTCCATCCTCATAAGATAAAATGTAATCTACTGTAAACAATGTCACCGAAAGCCTATTAATGTATGGATAAGGCAGGATTTAAATTTCTACACCACACTTAAAATTGGCTTTCATACTATTTGAGATGTCACAAACTTTTTATGGGTGAACAAATACCTTTTCATTTTTTAGCAGAAGGATTTCTAATCAGTCCTCTTCCAATTTCAAATTCTTCACATGCTCAGAATAGTGAGAGTCAAGCATCCAATATTTATGTTAAAGGCATGTAAGTAAAACAAATGTTAGTAGATTGTTTAAGGTCCTGTTCAATGCAACAGCCAGGTTGTTACCTGTATTTGAGTATTGGGTGTGTCATGACTCATTGACTTCAAATTAACATCTATATATTTCTATGGATGTTCAATAAGTCTGTCTGTTATTACAGTCCTCTTTTATTTAAAACAATTTCATGGAGAACCAAGTTCTCCTTTTTTTGGAACGCCCTGATTGCAAACACACAATAGCGTGTGCATACACGGACACACACAGACACTGATCTACTAGTTCAATAGCAGCTCATCTTGAGCAGACAGTGTGTGCCAACCTTAGTCCTCAATGGCCACTATTGTGCTTGTTTTCCAATCATTTCTTTACATACGGCTTCCAATTGGCTGAACACACCTGTTCTACGTAATCAACTGCTGTAAGTAGGGCTGGAAAAAGGAGCAGAATAGGGGTCCTAACAGGGAGTGGCTGTAATGAGAAATTGTTGCTGCTCAACCTTCCCAGCCCAGATTTAATGTGCCAGAAGAACATTGAATCTGTGATGCTTGGGCTTTCACTGTCCTTAACTTGTCTTAATCCTTGCAGAACAGAACTCTGTTTGTGGTGTTATGTTTTGCCATTAGAATCGAAAATGTCCTGGTTTACTGACTTGGCTGGGAAAGCTGAAGACTTCCTGAATAAAGTGGACCAGGGAGCTGCCACTGCGCTCACCAAAAACCAATCAAGATCATCGTCATTTTCAGCATCCTATGAAGGAGGGGCTACTTTCATCACAGAGTACGACACTGCAGGGCACAAGGCTGATACAACTGCGACTCAGCATGCCTATACATCCTCACATGAAGCATCAAGCTACATCTCTGCAGCAGCTGGCAATATAAAGAAATCCAATGTAACTGCAACCCCCTCTGGTTCTGGCAGCACTGTTCCCAACTCTGCCAAGTCCTCTTCTAGCTTTGTGAGGCCCAAAAAGAGTGAAGAGAATGTGGATGACGACATGCTTTTTGACTTTCTGAACAGTTCAGATCCTCCTGTCGGCAGCAGCAGCTGCAGCAGCAGGAGAGATTCTAGACGAGAACTTGTGAAAGCGGCAGCACCAGGAATTGAGGCCCAGAATCCAACACCTCCACCTTCTGCAATTCCTCACACCATTCCTTCTGCCCCATCCACACCTCCCTCAACCCACAGCGTGTCTAGAGCCTCAAGCATGAGCTCATTGTCTGCACACAGTATCAAAATATCAGATGAGAGCTCTGCTAAAGAGCCAGGCCAAGGTACAGTTAACAAAATCTGTAATACAACACTTGTTATCACAATGTTTGTGATAATAGCAACATTATATTATAGTAATAGCAGTGTTTTTTACTTAACAACAGATACGAATATTTGAAGTATTATAGGAACAATGATTTTAAAGAAGTTATTTTATGTTGGCTGCTAATTTTTACTTCTTCTGCACATGTAAAATAAAAATACTTACAAAAAGTCTGCATTTAAGTATATAAGTATAGTATTGTATATAATAGTATATAAGTATATAACAGTATATAAAAACATTTATCTAGTCAGGTGTTAATGTGAATGATCTTTTCGGCCACCACAGACACACCTGTGAGTTCAGACTCAGGTTTGGCTGTCCCTCAGGAGTCTAGCAGGCAGGAGCCGCCTCCTTCCACAGAAGAGCCACAGAGCCAGATCCTTTCCAGTCTGCGTCTGGAGAACCAGCTGTTGCGCAGTGAGGTAGCTTCCCTCAACCAGGAGATGGCTTCGGTCATCCAGAGAGCAAAAGACTTACAAGATGGTGAGAGAAAAGACAAAACGAAAGCAGTGACAACCTTTCTTTGTCCGCCTCTTTAGTGATTCTGTTGCTCTGTTGCAGAATTGAACCAGGCCAGACTACGCGCAGACAGACGGAACTCCGAGCAGTCTCACATTGATCGGAGCTTACGGGAACTTCGGTCGCAGGTTGATGACCTGACAGAGGCTCTGTCAGCCAAAGATGGTCAACTTGCAGTTTTAAAAATCAGACTGGATGAAGCTGATCAACTGCTGAGGGTCCGCAATGCTGCACTAGAGGAAGCACAGAAGGAACAGTCAAGGTACATTTTGATCATCCTTTGAATCAGAGATCAGAATAAACTTTAAAAAAAATTTAAGATAGTTTTATATTTTCATTTTTTAGAATTTTGCAAGACCACACAGAAGGTAGCAGTATGCAGTCCAAAACTCTTCAGACAATACAGGAGAGATTACGAGGAGCTGAACAGGCCCTGAGGAGGGAACAGGACAGCTACCGGCAGATTCAGGTACACCAAGCATAAATAATCCTGTATGTATATAATTGGTAGTTAAGAAAATCTCGTTTAGCTTCATTGAGGGTTCATCTGTAGATGATAAGACTTCCTCATTTTTTGTGTAGAGTGAGTATTCTGGCCGACTGTCCAAACTGGAGGCGGAGAGGCAGACCCTTGCAGAGACAGTGACTGCAGCAGAACGACGAGCTGCAGAGGAGAAACTCAGGTTTGATGAACTCCAACAGCAACTGAAAAGTGCCAAAGCTGCAGCTGAGTCTGCAAAGCAGGAGTTACAGGACTACAAGCAAAAAGCTTCACGCATACTACAGGTAAGGCTTCCTGCTTATACATTTCACATACAAGTCAGCCCTCTTTACATGTTGTGGATGTTATCTTCTTGTTGTGTCTCGGATGCTTGTGTCCTTGTTTGTGATTAGCTTTCTTTGACAACTTAAAGCTGCTCCTAATAAACTTATAAATGTCTTTCTAGTCCAAAGAGAAGCTGATCAGCAGTCTGAAGGAAGGATCTGGTCTGGACACACTGGACGGCAGCGGGACCATGGCTCTGGAGCTGGAAGAACTGCGTCACGAGAAGGATATGCAGAGGGAGGAGATCCAAAAACTACAGGGGCAAGTGCAAACACTTCGAACAGAAATACAGGTGAGATGCTGTATATGCTGTTAGTCCACTCTGGAAACTCTTAGGCGATAACTTTACTGGAATGTTTCTAGACACGTTTTTGTCTGTTGTGTTTGTGTTGGTGCTTCGGCTCTATAAGCAAGCTGTGTTTTACTCTCAGGATTTAGAGAATCAAGCCCTGACAGAGGCAGAGGCATGGCATGAGCAGCAGGCGCATTTACTGGAACAACAGGCCTTGCAGAACAGAGCTAAACAAGAGGTGGAAACTGAGGTCGAGCGCTACAAACAAGTAAGTAGTCGTAAAATAGCACCTACAGAAAAGGATACGTATTTGTTTTTACATAAATGTTGCACATCTGATTGAATTGAAATTTTGTATTTATGAAATCATAGGAACTTCAGTACCTTGAGGAAGAGCAGCATCGAGCCAAAGCCACTCTGCAAAGTCGGATCAAAGACCGAGAAAATGAAATCCAAAAACTCCGAAACCAGGTTTGTCTCTTTGATAATCAAACTGTTTAAGGGTCTCTTCCTCCAGGCTTGTGCAGCATCTCATTTCCTTTGTGAGAGTGAGATTTATGGTAAATGTGGACTTTGGGAAACAAACAAAAAACATATGATAAACTTCTCTGTTTACACTTTGTCATAGTTACACATGCCACCTAAAGCCCATATCCTGCTATACATTTACTTTTCCAGTTGACCAACAAGACGCTCAGCAGCAGCCAAACAGAGCTGGAGAATAGGCTCCATCAGCTGACTGAGACGCTAATCCAGAAGCAGACTATGCTGGAGGCTCTTGGCACAGAGAAAAGCTCCCTGGTCTTTCAGCTGGAACGTCTGGAACAGCAACTAAAGAATGCACAGGGTGGACAAAGTGGAGGGCCAGCCATCAACATGAGCAGTCTGGAGGGGCCAGGTAGGCAGGACCGTATGGTATCACATTACAGTCACGATTTTGTGCTCCTAGTTTAGGTTTGTACTTGTAGAAAGGATTTGTACTCATTAAACATTTCTCTGTTCATAAAAAACCATATTAGGGACAGACTACATAATAGGACCTTTTCGAATCTTGGCTTGATCTTAATAATTTATTGCTGCGGCCGACCAGATTGGAAAATGTTAATCTAGAATGAATTTGTTTGTTTTAACTACTAGGTACCTTTGTTCTCATAAATTTATCAAATCTCTTTCTTGCTCTTTTGATTTGTTAATTCATAATATTTTTCCTGCACGTTGTGTATAGCTCGACAAAGAAACACACCTGTCCTATTCAGCGATCAGGACAGTCCAGGAGTGTATGGCAAAGTACGCAAGGCAGCCAGCACTATTGACCGCTTTAGGTAAGATTTCACATTCTTTCTTATTTCATTGTAAAATGGTTTCCCCAGTGCTTAATGAAAATCATTTAATTCTAGCATCAGACTGGGAATCTTCCTGAGGCGATACCCCATGGCCAGAGTTTTTGTCATCTTGTACATGGTGAGTATTTATTTTAAAATGTGTATGCATTTTTCTTGTTGAACAGTGGTTCATTGATGAGGTTAACAACCTTCTATTTTATCAACAGGCTGTATTGCACCTTTGGGTCATGATTGTTCTCCTGACTTACACACCGGAAATGCATAATGGGCAACCTGGCGGAAGATAGAAGGCTTGAATTTAAGTTTTCAAACATGAGGGTTCTGTTGCCTTCTATGTAAGGATGGTAAAAGCTGCTGGAATATGGGCTCTGGGACCTGACTTTCCCTGTTTTGCACAACAATGTTATTAATGAAAGATATTTGTTCTTGTCATTTCCAAAAGGAGATTGGTACCTGACAGCTTGATGACAAAGTGATGAATTGCATTGGTGGTCTGCTGAATGGACATTAAATCAAACATGATTTCCTAGAGGTTTCTGGAGAGGATGTATTTAACACTATGTAAAAAGTAATTTTAATAAACAAGTTAGAAGAAAAATGTAAGTGTCACGTTTCTGTGCCACAAGCAGTACAAATTCTTCTGTACAGAAACTGTAATATTTCATTATACAGTTTCTGTATAATAATATTATTATTATTCAAAAAAATCCTGTTCTTCTAAAGCAATGTTTTCCAGTTTGAAGGAAATAGTGATGTGACTAAAGGATGTACTAGAAGAAAAGATAAAGTAGCAATAACTATAATAATGATATAAAATAATTTTAAAAGATTCTTGTCTTACCCAGAATAATTCATGACAATTCATTCAGTAATTATTTTTTTCTATTTTTAATTTATAATCAGAGTCTGGATAGAAACTTGCAGCTAAAGTTAACAAATAAATGTAATATTTGTAATGTACTGGACTCTATAAAGTGGCAGAAAATATAAATATTGAAGTAAGGTGTATTCAAATACGACTGTAAAGAGATGTATCAAAACGTTTGAATAGAGTCAGAGTTAACCGGACTCTCACTGCCGCTCTTGAACGCACATTGGTTTTGTTGGTCCTCCAGTATCCCATAATGCACCGCTGCTGTGTTCCGTGTCCACGTCAAACTTGACAGCCATTGCCACCGCAGCCTAACTGATAATGGCTGAAGTCGAGGTGGCACTTTCTGGACGCTGTGTTGTCTTCACTGGCAAATAACTGGTACAAATGCGACTCTGGATTAGCATCCGATGATACAGACTTCAACATAAGGCTGAAATCTAAAGTTTTAACTGTTTACCTCGGATATAACGCGCCGTAGTTCGCTTGCCTTGTGAAATTCTCGCAGTCAAACGATCAGCTGTGACCAGCCGGGGTTCGTGGTAATTTCACGTGTTTCGGTCTAAAAAGCGACCTCGTTGCGGGAGATTAACATGGATTTTGAAGCTAATCGTTCCTCTGTCATTTAACATGTGAGCTTGATGACCGAGGCGACTCTATCACCTGTCGAGTTAAAGCTAGGCTAGCCCCCTAGCCACCCCCCGTCCTGTTCGGCCCTGCTTTGTTTTTGTTTGGTCCTTTGAGCCCCTGGAGATGTCATCGTGGCTGGGGGGACTTGGCTCTGGCCTCGGCCAGTCTCTGGGCCAGGTCGGCGGAAGCTTGTCCTCTTTCACTGGACAGATATCAACCTTTACCAAGGACATGTTGCTGGAAGGGGTAGAAGAAGTAGGAGGTGAGTTCCTGATTTTATGTTTTTGAGGGTCACATCATATTTCGATGGTCACACTAACCCTAACCCTAACGAGACTTAAGTTTGTAAATTGCACCGTTACACCATTCAAGATTAGATAACTGGTGGTGGGCAATATCTTCATGTAGTGACTAAATCGGACTCGAATACAAAGCCAAATAATGTTAGGGGCATAATAAACAATCCCTCAGTTTTGGGTCATAGTGGCAGCTAGTGAAGGTAGTCTAGATATCTCGTGGAAAGTGTTAATGGGGAGACCATTAACACTTTCCAGTTCCTTCTAAGGCGTTCCCAGCCCTGAAGAGAAATAATCTCATATATTAATTGGATGTGCCTGGAAATCCTTTGAAGCAGGGGTGGTCAAGCCTGGTCCTCAAGGGTTACCATCCTGTTTGCAGGACAGTGGCCCCTGAGGCCCAGGATCAGTCTCTCAACTGATTAACAAATAATTATCAACGTAAGTCATCACCAGTCTGGATTTCTTACTTTACAACATTTTTGACAAAACCTTAAATTTGCACTTTATTGTGGTGATGTACAGAGCCTGAGAATTATGTCATGTCATTGTGGGTCATCAAGGAAAGTAAACAAGCCATTACGCTCTTAATTCTGTCATTTACTGTATTAGTAGAGCCAAGAAACTGCTAGAACAGTTTAAAGAATCTAACTGAGCAACTTTTATTATGTCAGTCAAAGTGGACCAAGCACATGTCGCGTATTGTCCCTAATTTAGTCTCAATAATTTCCATCCAAAAAGGCTCAGTCATCTAAATGTAAAGTGAATTTTACTGTGTATGTTTCACTATAAATGTGACTACAGAGAACTGCTTCAGGTAAACACTTGAATGACTAATTGCTGATATACTGAATTGATTAATACGTGCTGCTTCTCTTTCTATTTATTTGCAGATTATCTTAAATTGATTATTGGGTACATGTAAACATTACAGCATCTCGACGCTGAATCAGTTTCTCATTTTGCGTTGCAACCATTTGATCAGCGGTGAACACAAAAACAACTTTTATAACTTGGTGAAAGCTTAAATGTTCACGTCTTTCTGCACAGTTATTCGCCATGAAAATCTTATAATAAAACAGTTAGTTTTACTGCATTTCCTATTTCCTCACCACTCAAGATTTCAGTGTCATTTTTTGATATAGAGAGCAGATGTGTGAATAGACTTCTTTAAGCTAACTGAACAGACAGGGTTATGCATAATACTTAATAGTTAAGGTGCTCTTGACAAGTATGAACAAACCCCTATCTGCTTTTGTTTTTAAGAACCTTTGCTCCTGTTTTCTTTCAAGCTAAAGCTTTTTCTGTGTAAACACTCAAGCTGACATTCTCAGTCAGTGCAGTCACTCCCTCCCTCATTCATTGTCAGCAGAGCTGCACGCAACACCCTCATTGTTTAGATTCCAGATTCAGGATACACAGCTGCTCATTCGGATGTGTTTGAGCTCAATTATTGTCATTTAGCAATATTGTATGTCAAAAGTTTGAGTAGCTCATAACCACCAGGTGTAGGTCTCTCACGAGTATTTTATCATGTAGAAAATGAAACGATCGCAGATCTTACATCCAAAGTTTGGCATCGTAGTTTTTCAGATATATTCAAAAACGTCATTGCTGTAAAGTAAACAGACTATAAGTGAAAACGCACTGACACAAGGAGAACTTTGGCCACAGGTCTCCAACTCACAGCTCCAGCCAAAAGAAAGGATAAAGTACAAATTCCTAGCACTGTGTTGGGGAAGAAAAGCTCAGCTGTGAAGCATTTTGCATCGCAGATCATAAACCCATCTTTTAAGTAAAGCTTTGAAAACCTGTTTTCTTGAATGCTTGCTGCAGTTAAGCTTGTGCCGTGTTGAATGTTCGTCCAACTGTTAATGATCACATGGCTCAGACAAAATTTCAGGAAATGTTGGTCTGTTCAGACATGTGATGAGTGTGTGAGGGAGGGAAGCCACGGTACCTAGACCTGAGAATCGGATTATTGGTTCTTTCCCGCTTCTTGCTCATTTTCAAGCGTGACTCATCTTCTTGTTGTCCCAGTGTCTGTTAGTAATATTTCTCTGTGCTATTTATTCTATGTGACTACAGATGCTGTCACTGAACTGCATGTGTCCAATTCCAAGTTGGCTGAAGTCGAGGCTGCGTTCACCACACAGAAATCTGAGGTTAGATTCTTTGTTGACTTCCTCGGGTCTGAACGCAAAAACTATAAAAAACACAGGTCTGTCTCTGTCTTGGGTCACAGCACGTCCTGTACACCTCCATGTTCCTGACCTCCTCCCCCCCTTTCTGTGTTGCAGTATGACAGGTTGCGAAAGTTGTATGCAGAGCTCGAGGAGAAGCTCGAGGCCTCAGAGATCCAGATCAAACGTCAGTCTGCAGAATACAGATCTGTTCTGCAACAAAAAGACGTGAGCCGTTCACATTTGGAATTATAGCAATGAAATATGCATTTGTCATATAAGTTGCAGGATCTGCTGCAACAGGAGGCTGAGTTGAGCCCTCTGTCCTCACAGGTGGAGATCAGTCACCTTAAAGCTCGGCAGAGTGGACTCCAGGAAGAAGTCCAGAAGCTGCAGCGGTCGACCCAGTCTGCCTCTGCCGGCCCCGCTGTGCACCCCGTCACCACATCCTCCTCGATCACCACCTCCTCTTCGGTTTCCTCTTTCCTGTCTCGACCCTCGGGGTCCCACCAGGGCTTCCACGGTGACGAGGTGGATCTCAGCGATGTGATATGGTCACAGCAGGAGATCAATAGGCTGTCGACAGAAGTCATGCATCTGGAGTCAGAGGTGGCCCACTGGAGGCAGATATCCCAGGTTAAAAATAAGAAGAAGTTGTTGATTTACCTGGAAATAACGAAAAGATAAAGTGTTACTTACTCCTGAGTCAGAGCTCCAGTCTTCATATCAGCATCCGTTGATATTATTTATATCACTGGGGTCACCTAAATCCTTTTTCTCATTTCAGGCATCAACAGTGGCAGGAGCTGGTAATGGTGACCAGGGGGAGATGGTCAAACTTCAGAGGACAATTAAGGTAACTACTAAGGCTGCAGGTTATTTCTAATGTAAAGGTAAATAAAAGTCTTATACTCTATGAGCTCACGGGTTGAGAACAAAACCCTGATGTTACTGCTGCTCTGGAACAGGAGCTGCGAGAGGAGATGAGTCGTGAGGTGGACGAACACCAGCACGAATCGGCAGCTCTGCAGGACGCCCAGCGGCAGAAGTTGGCCGACTTCACCCGGCGACACAGAGAGGAGCTCTCCGAGTATGAGGAGAGGATAGAGGAACTGGAGGAACAGATCCAGAGTGGTTAGCGTCATTTTAGCATCTGTTATTATGAAATGATATGGGGGAAAAAGTAAAGAAATCATAGCTGTGTGAAATGCATCTGAATAGAACATTTGGCTTCATTTATCTACAGTTTAAAATGTCTTTTACTTGTTTTTCTTTCAGGTGGTGGACAAACCACTTCTACCTCCGACACCTCCAAATTGTCTGAACTCCAGAAAACCATAGAGTCCCTGGAGGAAGCAGCAGAGCAGAGGGAGAAGCAGCTGGCTAAGCTGTCCGCCAGCCTGCAGGAGGCAGAGGAGAAGCAGGCCTCACTGCAGCTGGAGAAGGATGATGTCCAGGAAGAAAACGCCGGCCTGCTGCAGAATTACACGCGGCTACAGGCATCTGTTGCCGAGCTCCAGACACGAGTGCAAGGGCAAGAGGAGAAGGCTCTGCAAAAGGCCCAGCTCGACCATGAGATCCAGAGGTTAAGAAATAACCTCACAGGTATTTAATTAAAGCTTCTTTAAGCCGACTTCTTTATTATAATAATACAATTATAATGTATATTAACTAAAATTTCTACCTTCCAGCTGCAGAAGAAGAAATAGAGAGACTGAAAAACTTGGCTGAGGTCAGTGTTAATATAGGTCAATAAGTCATACATCAATAAGTAAATGTTTAAACTGCATGTTTATGACTTTTATCCCATTTTTAATTTCTTTACTTTTCTTATAAATCAGACAGAACCAAAGGAAGAAGTTGAGCATGCCGATATTTTAGAGCTGAACACCATTATTGGGACATTGAGACAAGAAAAAGAGGTCCTCGAGCAAGAGAAGGTTTGTTTAAAGTGTGAAATTAAGAAGACTTGTAGTAGGTTTATTTATTGATTCAGGCACCCTATGTTCTGCGTGCGTGTGTGAATCTAGATACGTGAGGCCTGTTGATAATTCTGGAAACGTAATTAAAAGCTTTTTGTCGTCGTTGTTTTTTATAGTTAAAGCTACAAGAAAGACTAAAAATGGCAGAGGCACAAACTGTAGCTGAAAAGTTGGGAGAATCTGAGTCACTGGAGGATGTGAAGGGAGAGTTGAAGAGAAGAGAACAGGCCCTGAGAGCCACTGAAGAGGAGCGGGACACCCTGATGTGTGAGCTGGAGGAGCTCGACCGGCAAAGCCAGGAAGCAACGCAGGTTTGCCTCGCTCTGTTCATCATTGTGTTGTTGGCTTCATACCACCTGGATTATTCACATGCAGGTCTCTAGACGTTTGAGAATACTGCCATCTCCCATGTTGTAAAATGATACATACCTCACCTACATGATTTTAGGTGGTATCAACAGAAATATTAAAAACATATAAAGTACGGTTCAAAGAAGTAGCAACTGTTACAATATTACAGAAAAAATATAAAAGCCCTTCACTTAGAAAAGTGAACAGACTATTTACTTTCTCTGTTCCTACATTTGTTTGTTTGTCTTAGCACATGATCTCAGTGAAGGAGCAACTAAAGGAGGCCGAGGCAGCGTCGACAAGACTGGCTGCAGAGCTGAACACGACCAAAGACCAGAAAAGGACACTGGAGCAAGAGCTCGAGACCCAGAAAGAGCAAACCAGTCAGAGTGCCTTTACTCTTAATGACCTCCACATGAGCAAACAGCAGTTGGAAAGAGCAGTGAACGAGCTGAAGGACAAACTGGGACGTGCACAGGAGCAGAGCAGGGACTCGCGTAGGGAAATCGCTGAGCTGAAGAATATTTTGCTGGAGAAAGAGGAGCAAGTGACTTCTGCCCAGGCAGAACTGGATCGGGCAAGGGAAAGAGGAACTGACTCCTTAGATGCTAGAGCTGAGCTGGCAGCTACAGAGAAGGAGCTGACAGACCTCCGGAGAGAGTTGAACGAACTGAGAAGCTCGCAGGAGAAGGTGATGTCTGAGGACTACGAGCTGAAGATGGAGAATAAAAAGCTGAAAGCGGAGTGTGAGCAGGCTCTGGTTAAGGTTGAGGAACTAACTATGCACATGACGGAAGGCCAGAGCGCGATTAACAGGACGGTACGAGAAAAGGACACACGCATCGAAGCTCTGAGGCTGGAGAAAACGCAGCTGGACGGTGAGTTGAGACAGGCTGAGAGCACACTGGCAGAACAGGCCAAACAGTTCCAGCAGACAATTGAGGACTTGACTCGAGCTCGCTCCATGGACGCCTCCACGTTGCAGATGGAGCACGAGCGCGCCATCCAGCTCAACCAGGGGAAAGACCTGGAAATAGCTCAGCTGAAGCGCGACATGGAACAGTTGGCGTCCGATCATCGAGACACCAATGAGATGCTTTCAATCACAGTTGCAGGGCAGAAGCAGCTGACGGATCTGCTGCAGGAGAAGGACGTGTTCATGGACACTCTGAAACAAAATGCTGCTGAGTTACAGACGGAGATGGATTGTAAAATCTCAGCAGCAACCAAAGACACTGAAGCGCTCAGACAGGCTCTGGAGGAGAAAGACAAACAGCTTGGAGGTATGAAGGAGGAGAACAGCCATTTGAAAGAGGAGATTGATCGCCTCCGGGATCAGCAGAGCAGACCGCAACCTCTGGCTGAGCCCAGGACTCTGGATATAATTACAGAACTGGAGACGGAGATCACCCAGCTCAAGTCCTCCAGGAACGGCCTGGAAGAGGAGGTCAAGACTCTGAGGAGGACCTTGGAGGAACAGCAGGCCTCGCTCCTTCTGTCGCAGCAGTCCCTACAGACCCAGCAGAGCGAGCTGGAGCAGGCTCATGCTCGTCATCAGCAGACCACGCTCAATTACGACAGACTTATCCGTGCCCGAGACGAAGAGATGGCACGGCTCCAACAGATGGTAGATCATCTGAGTGAGAGTCGGGGCCATGCGGAATCGCCACCTCTGCAGGGAGAGGTCATTCTGCCGGACGACAAGACAAACAATATAAATCAGGAGAATGGCAATGAGAAACATGACCTGTCTAAGGTGGAAATCGAAAAACTGGTGCGGGGCATCAAGGAAAAAGAGTCTGAGATCAGCCAGCTCAACGAGAAGAACCTCACGCTGGCCAGAGAGCTCGACCAGCTGGTGGTGTCTCGTGATGAAGTAGGCAAACTCTCCCAGATGATCCTGCAGAAGGATCTGGAGATCCAGGCCCTTCATGCCAGAGTCTCCATGGGTGGAGGCGGTGGACACAGCCAGGATGTTTTGTTCCTACAGCAGCAGCTGCAGGCATACGCTGTGGAGAGAGAACAAGTGCTAGCCGTGCTCAATGAAAAGACGAGAGAGAACAGCCAGCTTCGCTCCGACCATCACCGCCTCATGGATATCATGGCAGGGAAGGAGGTGGCCCTGTTGAAGCTCCAACAGGAGAACCAACGCCTCTCCAACATGAATGACCCCTCAGGAAACCAAGAGATGTTCAAGGAGACCATCCAGAACCTGTCCCGCATCGTGAGGGAGAAGGACATTGAGATTGACGCTCTAACCCAGAAGTGCCAAACCCTGGTGACAGTCCTGCAGACCTCAGGAGGGGAGTCCAGTCCCGGCGTAGGCGGCGTCAGCAGCAACCAGTTTGAAGAGCTGCTGCATGAGAGAGACACACTGAAGCAGCAGGTGAAGAAGATGGAGGAGTGGAAGCAGCAAGTCATCACAACAGTCAGGAACATGCAGCATGAGTCGGCTCAGCTGCAGGAGGAACTGATCAAACTACAGGGTCAGGTCTCTGCTGACAGCGACTGTAGCTCCAAGCTGTCTGTGGACTACACTCGACTTATCCAGAGCTACGAGCAGAAAGAGAAGAGGCTGGGGAATCTCAGTCAGGAACTCGCTCACGTCCAGCAGACCATCACTAGGCTCAGCACCACCAAGGATGTCCTTCTGGGTAAACTGGACAACGTTGCACAGTCTCCTGAAGTTACAGTTGTTCCGTCTAGTGAAACTTCTCTCGCAGCTGACGCGCCGAGCCACCAGACATCCTCACCTACAAACAATGAAAAACTGCACGAAGAACTTGTGCAGTTGCGTGTTCTGCTAGCCGAGAGGGAAAACGTCATCAGGACTCTTCAGGAGAACAACCACAGGCTGTCCAACTCTGCTTCTGCCTCGGAGAGCGAGCAGAGGTGTCAAGCCGAGGAGGTTCGGCAGATTAAGGAGAGGCTGGAAACCTTGCAGAGATCTGTGAGGGAAAAAGACTTGCTCATCAAAACCAAAGGTGACCAACTAATTCAGGTCAGCGAGGCGCTGCGGAATCGCGAGAATGACAACGAGGTGCTGAAGCAGGCCGTGACCAACTTGAAAGAGCGCGCTCGCATTCTGGAGATGGACGTGAAGAAGCTGAAAGAGGAGAACGAGCTGGTGGCAGCACGCTCTCGAGAGAAGGAGTCCGAATTTCGAGCTCTGCAGGAAACCAACATGCAGGTTTCCCTCCTGCTGAGAGAGAAGGAGTTCGAGCTGAGTGCAATAAGTGAGAAGGCTGCAACTGTGGAAAGGTTGCTCAAGGATAAAGAGCAGGTCAGTTCCGTCGTTCGTTGTGTTTAGCATTTTATTACGTTGTTATGGTGGGGTGAGAAATAAAGATTTTCTTTTGCTGGCTCTTGTAAACTGAGATTTGTGATTCGTGCTGTGACGCAGGGCAAGTCTGGTGAGCTAAATCAGCTCCTGAATGAATTGAAGTCGATGCAGGAGAAAGCTGTGGCGTTCCAGCAGGAGAGGGATCAGGTGATGATGGCGCTCAAGCAGAAGCAAATGGAGACAACAGCAGTACAGACGGAGGTAGGATGTTTGATTTTAATGGTGCAGCTTCTGCACCTTTGTTGTCTCACTAACATGCAAGACAAATGGATAATAGATGTGTATCTATATCGGCCAATCACTTGATATGTTCAACAGTATTTCTGCCTTGTTGCTGTCACAGCTGCAGCACACAAGAGATAAAGAACAGCGTCTCAACTTGGAGCTGGAAAGGTTGCGTAATCACCTCTTGGAGATTGAAGACTCCTACACGAGAGAGGCGCTCACTGCTGAGGACAGGGAAACCGATCTCCGCAGGAGGGTTGCGATGCTGGACGAGAAACTGGCAACATCGTCAAGCGCCGTGGAGAATGCCAGGTTAGCATAAACTATAAGTGTTGGATATGTCCCACACATGTCACGTCTCCCTGACAGTACTGCTCAGTGACTGAAAACTTCCTGCGGCTGACGGATTTAATGGAGGGTTAAAATAGTTTCAGCAGAGCATCAAAAGGTAACTTACTGTCTTTTCTACTTGCCGGCCGTCTGCCTCCAGCCAACAGGCCAGTATGCAGGTGGAGTCTCTGCAGGAGCAGTTAAATGGGGTGATGAAGCAGCGGGACACTGCACTCGCACAACTCAGGACGTCCCAGGAGCAGGTCAACCAGTATGCAGTGTCACTCTCCAACCTGCAGATGGTGTTAGAGCAGTTCCAGCAAGGCACGTCGGCCACTTTACCTTCGTCACTGATTGTTACTGTGATAAAACAGTTGTTGTGTGTTTCACACGAAACGTGATGATATCAATCACAATAATAACGTTGAGTTTTCCACCATTCAGAGGAGAAGGCCATGTACTCGGCAGAGCTGGAGAAGCTCAAGAGGGAGAGGGAGGAGTGGAGAAGAAAGGCTCAGCAGCTGGAGGACCAGGCGTCTGCCCTCCAGGTAAACCAGCAATCAATGAGTAATTAGAGGATCCGTTCCATTAATTCCTAAGTGACTTATTTATTTTACCTGTCAACACCATCATGTTAGACTGGATACACACACACACACACACACACAGGTCAAACACATGTTCCTCTTCCTGGCAGTTGAATGAGAGCCATCATGCTCTGTAACGGCTCTGTTTCCTCTGTCAGATGAACCTCGACGAGGCCAACGCTGCTCTTGATTCTGCGTCTCGCCTCACGGATCAGCTCGATCTGAGGGAAGAACAAATTGAAGAGCTGAAAAAACAAGGTGAGGCGCAGCTGTGTGTTTTCAGCAGCCAACATCAACACGTCTGCACGCTTTGTTTTTTTCCACTACAAATGCGAACGGCTTGAACAGGAATGATTGGATCATCATAGAAAACCCCTTACGAACTTTAGTGCTAGCGCTTTTACAGCGATATAAAAGTGTCCTCGTGCTACAAGTGCTACTGTGAAAGATTGATTTAAAATGCTGGAGAAGTGATGTGCCAACTTTCTCTAGGCTGAGTCTATTTTAGTGTCTTTATCACAGGCTGATTAGCAGACTAAATAAATGCTGCTCTGAATTTTCACTGGTTTCACGGGTCTCTCGTATTATTTTGTAACGTCACACTCAGAAGATTTCATTGTTATCACAGTCAGATATGGCAAAGTGCAAATTCTCAGACGCTTTCTTTTTTCACCCCTCCCTGACACTTTTTAAACGTCATGTGAGACTATATATTTGCTTTAGAAATCGAATCCCTATGGAAGAATGACATGTGGTCTATTAATAGTGCATTGACTGTGGGAATGTGCTGATCAACAGTCTTACTCTGACTTATCGTGCCTCTTGTGTATTGCCATTAAAGCCACAGACCAAACAGTCTGATATTGTGCCAGTAAATACGCAGAATCCTCTTAAAGCCACATCTTTTAACATCTACCAGTGTTTTCAGGGTATTTTCCTGAATCCTTAAAGACTCCTTCTGAGCATCTGTATGAGATTGCTGTGCGGCTGTATGGATTTTTCATCCCTTTCACAAGTGTAGCACACTAGTGTAACGGAAATATGTTTTTTCTGGCTCCAGTTGAAATAAACTGGTAATGTGTTTTAGAGGAAGGATATGGAAACAGGTAAAAGATGATCTTTATTATGTAGCAGATTAAAAAAAGCGACTTTATTACAGTGTGTGTTCGACGTGTCTTTGAAGATTTTGGAAATACCATCAGAACAGCTGGAAGTGTTCAAGGAGTTTATTAGATTAGATGCTGATTATAATGTTAATAATGTGAGGCACAAACTGGGGCTATGTGCAGCAGAGACATGAACGTTACTTCCAAAGATTAAAAACATCTCCCTTCTATTTTTTGTGTGTGTGCGCGCGCGCAGTGGATGTGAGACAGGAGATGTTGGAGGAGGCGCAGAGGAAACTGATGAACCTTCTGAACAGCACAGAGGGAAAGATCGATAAGTAAGTTCAGTGCTGTTTGGGTGGAATCATATGATTAAGTATGGTCGTCATTGCATGAAATACCAATTAAATAGATACCAGCGGCCTGGTAGCTCAATGGGTTGAGCGTTAGACTGGGATGCAGAAGGTTGTGGGTTCGAACCCCGTCTGACTCCTAGTCCATCCACTACCAGGTGTGTCCCTGAGCCAGACACCCAGCGCTAGCTCCTTGTAAGTCGCTTTGCATAAAAGCGTCTGCCAAGCAAAGTAAAGTAAAGATTCCTAAGCTAAAGCTAACTTTGGAGATCAATAAGAACCATGTGTCTGTGTATCATTTGTGTTAATGTCATGTTTTTAGAATTGATGACGCTATTTAAAAACTGGATCATATCATCTGAACCTTACACCACGTTTTTTCTATTGACAGAGTCCTGATGCGTAACCTGTTCCTGGGATACTTCCACACACCTAAAACCAAACGTGCTGACGTGCTGAGGCTCATGGGGAGCGTCCTGGGACTGAGCCGAGAGGATGTGGATAAGGTATTTAGTATTTGCTTAAGCAGTAATAGTAGTGTGTTTATGCAGCAACGTTCATGAAGAATAATGTTTGGGATCGCAGTCAGAGAGGAATATTTATGTTGTTGTGTCACACTGGATCCGTGACACCATGCCAAACCCCAGAGCAGCTATGTCGCAACACTTGAGTACTTTTCTTGTGTATTTCAGTGTTGTCACTGCTTCTTCACAAACAGATCTATCGCATGTCTGTGGGTCTCTTACTTTGAAATCTGATGTTCCTACTCACCAAGTTCCTGGCTGCATAATCAAAGAGATTGATTGTCATTATTACCAGATCAAACTGGAAATTCAGTTTCTGTTTTTTAAAGGAAACATTCTTATTAGCTTCAGTTTCTGAGAGGTAGATAAGAATACGGATGCTGCCGTCGTGTCTTTTCAACAAATACCCAGCTGGAGCCAGAAAACTGTTAGCTTAGTTTAAGGATGAGAAACAATCGGAAACACGTAGCCTGAGTAACGTTACCAAGACCAAAAGCACCCTCCCCCCCCAAAAAAACTGTTCTTTTAACTTCTCTAGGTGATTATAAGCTGGGAAAAATCATTTCATCACAGTCTCGAGTTGTTAACTACATAGAAAAGTAGTTCTTTGGCAACGCTATAGAGTTAAATCAATGCAGCTGTATCCTAACAAAAAATAAAACCTACGTTACGAGCTTCACAAAGCTGTAACTCACGCTGCCAGTTTCTCTGACACGGTGACCAACAAAAATGCTTGGATGTACAAACGCGTTGTTGTGTAATTCGATTCTACCAGATAATACTCGCAGTTCAACCTCTACTGACAGACAATAGACCTTTCTTCAGTTTCTGAAATATATTTAATTAGTTAAACATGTCGTTGAGAGAAAAACAGTCAACTTTATAAGTCACTGCCCAACAGTTACTTTCAACTCCAGGAGCCCCTGAAAGTCGTCTCGGAGCTGAAAAAGAAAGCATTTCCTTATGCAGATACTTTGGCAGGAGCCCTGTGGGATTCCGTCCAGCAATTCCCAAGTATATTACCAAGTACTCTTACAGGAAAAAAGAAATGGGGACAAATGCAGTTACAACTCCTCTGAAGACTTCTTTTTTTTGTGTTGTATCGTGGAGGCCATTCCCTTTTTCTTTCGTCTCACCCACATCTCCTGTTATTCTTTAAATTTTCCACTCAACCCGTGTTTACGGCAGCCAAGTGTCCCACAAAACCGGCAGAATTTTCGGAACCTGCCCAAATGGAGCTGCTAGTATCGTCTTTCTTGTGCCTTTTATCCCAGAGCTGTGGTTCATGCAGCGTATATACAGTCCCGCCAGGGCATCTGAGGCTGATGATTAGGGAGTGTAAGTGACAGTGAACGATAAAGCCATGTGTTTCTTGTAGTGGTGTGCACTGTCACTAAAGAATCAGAGTACATGAGTTTAACCAGTGAGTGTATCCACAAAATCATTTTCCAGAAAGTGGTGGCAGGCAGAAAGGAAACCAAGAGCAATTAAAACCAAAGTAATCCAACAGAAGAAGGTTTGCTCTTCATAAAGGGGTTGAATAGATGGCACAAGACTGTTCTGTACCTGCACCGTTCATCCCTTTGGTTTCGTGTACATGATCACAGTGATGATTTGCAGACTTCATCCATTTTAAGACTCTCATGATCTTTTCCTACCTCCCATCTGCAGATGTTGGAGGAAGACGGACAGCACGGCGTCTCTGGGTGGATGTCAGGCTGGCTCAGAGGCAGAGGAGCACAGAGTGTCCCAAACACTCCACAGAGACCCACCAGTGGCCAGGGGCTCAACTCAGTAAGACACGCCGTTAAGTCTTACCGCAGACGCTCGTCTGGCATCGAAGATCACAGACGAGCGGATTAGTGTGACGGGTCAAGTTCAGCTTTGTTTAGTGTAACGTACAAGGGCAGTTACAGACATGCATGCACAGGATCTCTGCGCTATGCCGGGAACATTTAAAAGAGACGATATGAGAATATAGGAAAATATGCACTTAAAAATATAACATTTGTGTGATATAGATTTATACTATGCTCCTGTTAGAACATATGAAAAAAAGAATATTAAACTCGATCGCTTTATATTACCTTGCTTAGATTAGATCGGTAACACTTCTCAATATTTTGTCGCAGTCCTTCTCTGAGATGTTCGTGCGCTTCCTGGAGATAGAGTCGACGCCTTCACTTCCTGCGCCGAAACTTCCGGTCCATGACATTAAGCCCCTGAGCGCCGCACCTCAGAGAAGAACCACCACTGCTGCCTCCAGCACCCTCGCAGGTGAACAGCACATTTGGGAAGCCTGTTGCCAAATGTTGAATTAGTCATGTCAGGAGGAGTTGGTCGAATCTTCCCTAAGTTTGAGCCTCTCTCTTTTCACAGGACTGGCAGCAGCCACCAAGCGAACCAGCGAGTCCAGTCTTTTCCTGGCCCCTCGCTCTGCAGCGGTGCCACTGCTGGCTGGTTCCAGCTCCGGCAGCTCAGGAGGTCACTTGCTGATGAAGCCTATCTCTGATGCCCTGCCCACGTTCACACCTGTGCCAGTCTCAGCAGAGGCCAGCGCCGGAGCTGTGCTCAAAGACTTGTTAAAGCAGTGATCGGCCCGTTACTAGGCCCAGTTAGATGTGTTGAATCCTCCAACATGACTTATACACTAAACAGACTGAGGTATTTGGGAGTGTCTACTATCTGCTGCTGCTCTTTTTCCCCTTGAAAATGATATGGTCAGATACTTAATAAAGACATAATCTCTTGTCTTGCTGGGGGACTAGAACAAAATAGTTTTTTAGAATAAATCAAATTTGCAATTATTGTTCTATGCAAGAGTATTTCCTGTTCTCCGTGATGGTTAAATGTTGAAAGAACTGACTCCACATGCAAAAAAAGGAGGTGGGATAAGAAGATTTACAAGTTATGGGTGGTTCAGAGTGAGAGCAGCACAGTACATATTCATGGAAGCTGTTTCGATTAGGAGTTACTTGTCTTTTTATTTTTCTTCATTTTACTAATTCTGAACACAAGTGACCTTCAAAATTCGCTGGGTGCAGTGTGACAAATGTGGGTTGAGTCTACTCATCAGTTATGTGTGCAAGAGAAAGCTCATGTCCTTCAGTCTGCATCCTTTAACGTTCATTGAACACATTTTACATGTTGTATTTCGAGCATTATTTTTCTTTTCCACAACGCAGTCAACTGTTTCTGATCCGGGACTTACCTACAAACTCTCTAGCGGCAGCAGGCTGAATAGAGATTTATGTGGTTCTGTACATCTGTTAAAACCATGATGACTTTTTTTTTACTAAATCTTGTGTTTTCCAGACAGCCAGACTGTGATATGCAACAAGCGTTGTAATTATGGCTGCGACTGCCGACTGTGGTTTATCAGAGGCTTGAGACTGCTCTTGTGTTTAAGTCAAATACTATTTTATAGTTATATATATATATATATATGTAAATGGATGGCGTTTTCCTATTTATAGGCACAATTGAAGGTCTGGAAGTCAAGTGCCTGCATTATTGCTAATTAGAGAGTCGTCTAATTAGAATTTGTTGTATAGTCATGATTGTAAATGGTTAATATGAAAATATATATTTACAAAATGTAAAAACTGCATATTTAAAAAGGTTCTACTTGACCACACTCTGGGTGAAAATCACTGGGTTAAATGTGGCCATTGGCAGAAAATCACCCATGATAAGGAGTTGTTTGGCTCTGGCAGTAATACGTGTAAAACCAGCTCTGGGTCAGAACAACCCAATGTGCATGATAAAAATTAACACGGTATTGCATTAGTGCTATATTGATGGGAAACGGTTTTACCGGTTTTACCCTTTACTGATTTGCAGTGTGCAGAGCTGGTCAGTATTAACATGAGCTGCTCTGCATTTTTGTATAGACATCAATCAGCCCGGCTGCAGAAGGAATGTTACAGGGTTTCTCCAGATACTGATAAAGTGTATGAACAGTAAATCCTCATTGTAAGAGATTTATTCGTAGATTAAAAATCTGAAAACAAAAAGGTGAAGTGTTGGGTTTGGTTTTTTGTGGAGTGTAGTAAAGACACATGTATATTACTATGCTAGCTGTTAGCATTAGCGCTCAGCGTGTGCAAGTGCCGAGGAGAACTTTAATATGCGTTTTCTGATAAAGAGAGATTATAAAATTTTACCTCGACCATTGTTTTCCAAGCTTCTCTGTAAGTATTATATTTATTACCAATATTCTGGTCTTTATTTATTTGCTTTAAATGAACACTGAAATGCCGTTGTACCTTTCAGGGCCCGTCGCGCGCCAAGGACACTCAGAGGGACACTCTGCCGTGTGATTGGATGTGACTGGCCACGACTGACCAATCAGATTAAAGCGTCAGAATTCGCGCGCGCGTGTAACGTCGGTGTTGTGCGCGCTGTTGAAAGTGAAACACTGATACGTACGAACTCAGATCAGTTTTACACACGCACAAACATGATCCCTACAGGTACAGATGGACAAACACTGTTTTACGTACAAATCCTCTAAATCCTTCCGACGTTGATTTGACGTACGCAGCACCACAGCAGTGGCCGTCGGTTGGCGTGAGTGCGGCGCGCTGGGGCCGCTGTCTCCGCGGAGGGGGCTGGCTCTGGATGATTGAATCCAGCTGTTGTACAGGCGCTCGGAGGGGGACTGGGAATTTGCATTGCTAAGTAGCCAGTTAAACCGACAGAGTGGGGCAGAAACGCAACGGTCCATTTTGAGAAGCCATTCCCGCAACGTTTGGTCGATGTGCCGAAGCCTCAGCTCGACCAGACAGAAGTTCATTAGAAGCTGGCGTCGGCTCTCGCGTCACGGCGCATAGTTGGGGGGCGGTGATCGGTAGTGGTGTGAGGATTTGGAAGAATTTACGGGTCGTCTGCATCTCTCCTTTGAGAGAAGCCAATAGAAAGTATAAACCATGTTTTTTGATGTACGCGGCTTTAGGTTTTGCACTTCTGCAAGGTCAGTTCTGTTTATTGTTCTTCTCATGGTTTGAGCTTCGTTCAAGCCTTGTTCTTGTTTAGTTTTGCCTTTGAATGAACACGAAGAAGAGAAATAATCCACTTTATCATTGATACATTTTATATCTAGCTCTAGTGGAACTGCATCTGGTTCTTGAGTTTTCAGAGACGCTGCATTTTAGAAGAGCCTAAACTCAAGCTTGCCTCTTTTCAGGATGTTGGCAGCTCTGGTATTTATTCTGCTTTGTATCCATCCAGGACACGGACAGGTAACACAACACATTTCTGATTTTTGTTCAGCTAGATGAAGGTCATGGTCAAATTTAGCAAATGTTGCACCATTAAACAATCAGAGAGTCGTAAAGATGGAGAGATTTGATGAAACTTGGCTTATAAATGATTGGTCATTTCAACTGCTCCCTCCTCTGCAGACCTGCACAGAGGGTTTTGCATATGACCGCAGGGCCAGACAGTGTATAGGTAAGTGGCCTGACTTCTACTGTTTTCTATTGGATTGAATGTGGCATAGATGCTCTGGATGCCGGAATGCCCTTATCAGTGCGCAGCTCTGTGTTCCAGATGTGGATGAGTGCCGTACCCTGCCAGATGCTTGCCGAGGAGAGATGCGCTGTGTCAACCAGAACGGAGGCTACCTGTGCATCCCGAGGAACTTGTTCAACCAGCCCTACAGGCCGGAGGTACCGGCTGCACCGGAGCCAGCTTACCCGGACACATCGGTTGGACTATCGGAAACGTTCTTCCCACCTCCGCCCAGATCGGTGGAGCCCAGCTACCCCAGAGTGAGGAGCACGGCGCAGTGTCTTCTGGGGTACACTCTTGCAGAGGATGGTACCTGTAATGGTGAGTTAATTAGAAATATGCCCCCTGATCTCTGGAGCATTCAGTATTCTACTGGAGTCAGAAGCCTCATGTTCCCAGGATTTTGCTTTTCAGTACTTTGCTTGTATCAGCCCATCACAGTAGGTCAGCACGTACTCCCGATCAAGTTAGAGGTCAGATTGATTGTTCTAATTTACATTTTTATGAACAACGATGATACATTATGTAATGATCCACGTATAAAATGTTCTAAATATAATGTCTACCGAACCTTTTCCAGTTGGATCTCCCGAAATAACTTCTCCAGCACATTTAATATAATGGCTTTCTTATTTCCAGTCGCTACAAGAATGTTTTGTTGTTACTTACCAAATGTCACAATGCAAGGCTGGGTTGTGTTTATCTTCTTCTGCAGCTGTTTGAATTTTCTGGCTCCATTGCCGAATCTCTTCGGTGATTCTGGTTGAAAGATGTCAGTGTTTTTTAAAAAGGCAGTGCCAACATCTGCACAACCCCCCTGCTGTTTTTCAGATGTTATAGTGAAACATCTAAAGATGACAGAGGCCAGAAATTCAGTGTCATTAAAGTCATTACAGATCGTGAATGAACTCCAGGGCAGTGCAGGAGTCCATCAGATCACATGAGAAGTTGTGTTTTTTTATGCTTGTCACCGAAGCCAGAGCTTCAACTCTTCACGATAAAGACATTTTTGCAACTGCAGGAGATCACAGCTGTCAGATGAACGTGAGTGATGTTCTCCCCAGTCTTAAATACATCTTAACATATTCAACTAGCCAAGTCTAGACCCGAGTCCAGCAGGAAAAACGTTTGAAAGTCTCCTTCTTAAAGTGAATTTGTGGTGATTTTCTGTCATTTTGGATAAATCAGCCGTGACCCTGTAATGAGTGGAAAATGTACACTACAGTACAGTTTCCTCCCTCTAAAGAGACCTTTAGACTTCAGCTCATGCACAAGTACGGACAACTTCTCTTTGTAGGGGAGAAGGCCTGTCAGGGAATCGGCTCCTTGTTTGGGTAAACTACACAACCATAGTGCCAGAGATGAGGTCATATGTTGCCAAATCTGTGCCCGGGGAACAGGCGAGCCTCTGTGGGGGCCAAACGTAACGAGTCTTAACACCCCTGAAGGCTGCTGTGCGTCTGGTGAAGTAATGGGTTGTTGACTGATGCTGCTGTGGGTTAGAAACTACACAGATGGAGCCCTCCTCTCCGTAACAGACACAGCTTTGTCTGCGCGCTCTGTTATTGGCACTACACTCCATCACTGTCACTAATGGCACCAGTCTAGGAGAACAATTGACGAAAGCAGCTCTCAGTTAGGTCTCAGCCTGGATCTGCAAACCTCAGTTACTCACATCGTATCTATCATTCACGTTATAAACGGGACAAATTGGCCACATGGGACAGAAACTGTACATGCTGGTGTATGTATTCTAAGTGTACAGGTACGCCTGCTGTAAATGCTTTTCATTCCGCCGTTACTGTTCATCTCTGCTCATAACTGCTGTTCTAGGGATTTCATGCTTCTCTGTGGCTTGAGAAAGTTTTCCAGCCTCGTGGGCTTTTAGAACCCATCAGATAAACTCAAGAATGCACCAGGGTTCACTGGAAAATAATGCTATCTGGGAAATATGGCTCAATCTGCAATAACAAGCACCTCATGTCATGTATTTTTCATTTAATTAGACTCAAACTATTGAACACAGCTGACAAGTTTATCTCCCTTCTAGCCACGAGGAGTGGATCTGTTTAGTTCAAACCAGTTTGCGTACCAGCTTGGTGGAGTTCACGTTCTCTCAGTTTTCCTACTCATGATCGACATTCAGGCACTTCCAGCATATCCCATGTGTCATGCCTTCTCTGAAGCTGATCAGGATTGTTAGCAGAAACCCCAGAGCTTGTGGGCAGCTCATGAAACGGTCTATATAAGGAACTGAACTGAAATGCTGCTGCAGCTCATGTGTATGTTGGAGATCAGCAGTGGGGCTACACATGGGGTGCAGCTGAGGGTCGTCCGATGAGGTTTTGACCGGTAACTGCAAGCAGGTGCCAGGGCCGTGTAACTGTTGGCCAGTGGCCCAGCGCTCCAGGTCTGCCCCGCCCCTGTGAAGGACCAGTGGTCCAAGTTGGCACAAAGGCCAGCAGCCCCACTGATAGATATCGCTTATCACAGGCTGCCTGTTCAAACAAAAAGCCAGACTCCCACCCACTCCCCCCACCACTTTTCTGGAGATCGGTGACTTCATGGTCTGAGAACCATAAACAGAGGTTGGGATTTCTGAATTGTCATATCCTCATAAGGAAATGTGGCTGATATGAGGTACCGTGTGAGCTGCTCCGGGGCGTCAAAGGAATTCGGATCGTAATCTAAGACATCACTACTTGTGCAAAAACAACTGTTAGATGAAGTTTCAGCTGTTGTGTTTAGTGTTTTTAGAGACGGGGTGTTGAAAACCAGACTGTTGGAGAAACAACCCTTTGACTTCACAAATGGTGGCGTCCCTGAACCAGCAGGGAAACTCTGGTCTCTCTGCGTTTCTGTGAGGCAACTACAAAGTGGGTCCTTTAGAAAAAAGCAATTACCGGGAGCCACATGCCTATCCTAAATGTGTGCAGGTGCAGGATAACAATAAGCTGCCTATCCAAATGCAGTTGAGCATTTCAAGGCCAAGCAGAGTGAACGAGATGTGTAGGTGCTCGTTGTGTTTTGTTAGAATAAAAGTGAGGATCAGAATCACTTTGACGTTGAAATCAGTATCTTTCCAGCCTGCTCCTGTCCCCATTCACTTAACTAATGCATGTATCTAAGTAAAAATACAGCCCACCTAATACTAATCATTGGGTTTAACATCAGCAGTGCTGTAGTTTATAACTTTGACCTCTGACCTTCCCGCTGAGTTTCAAAGACAACACTATTTCTTCTTCTCTGTTGCAGACATTGACGAATGTGAGACAAACGCTCATCACTGTAACCCCACCCAGGTCTGCATCAACACATCAGGTGGCTACACCTGCTCCTGCACTGAGGGATACTGGCTTATTGGTGGACAGTGCCAGGGTGAGTCTGGGTCTGTGCCTTTAGACATGAATATACCTCTGTCAGGTGAACTGTGAAGATCAGTGAGATCCATTAATTAAAATGCATTCACAAATATTTCCATGGGAATAAGTGTTAACAACACTAGTGTATAGACACTGATGTATTTAGTGTTAACACTGAGGACATTGTCTTATTCGAGAGTCAAACATTAGTTGTGTTCACAAACTATTCTGCATAGATTTAAATAATGGGAAGACAAGTTTTAATCAGGACATTGGAAACTATCACGTGTGATGTTAATTACACATTAAAGTCTAGTTTAATTACAGCAAACATATGAAACAACTTTATTTCAGTGCTCTGGAAAAAAAAAGCATTTTATTTTCACACAGATAATAATCTGCATTCTGTATCTGAGTGTGGATTGTCTGTTGCTAAACTTTTACAAATGTGAAAGTGCCTAATAATAACGTAGGTGCTAACGCGGTGCTGAGAAACAGGGACACTAAAGGAAAAGTTGTAACCAGAGTCATGTTGTCTTTGTGCTTCTGAATCCTTAAACAGCTACTGTGTTTACTGTGCAAACATTTGTAACTGTTATGTCTTTTTTTGTTGTGTTTGTTTTCTTTCTTACAGATATTGATGAATGTCGCTATGGTTACTGCCAACAGCTGTGTGCCAACGTCCCCGGTTCTTATTCCTGCTCCTGTAACCCCGGCTTCCTCCTCAACCCGGACAGCAGAACCTGTGAAGGTACAAGCGCACAGGTTACACACACGTGTCAATGAATGCGTTCCCGTGTTGTGTTAACTGCCATTGAGTGTTTTTCCTGCAGATGTGAACGAGTGTGAAGAGCAACCATGCAGTCACGGATGCTTCAACACCTACGGCTCCTACATGTGCAACTGTGACGAGGGGTTCGAGTTGGCGTCTGATGGCACTTCGTGCATTGGTGTGAACAGAGCGCTGTGTGGTCTCAGAATAGTGCATTTAAAAAGAGAAACTCCTTTTTTTGTCTTTTTATTGTGCTTTCAAACCACTCGTTCTTCTCCAACACGTCCTGGCTCCAAACTAAATGTCTTTAAAGATCCTTACTATAGGGCAGTCAGTGGGTAGTTTCCTTATAAGAAACATCAAGGTTTGACTTTTCAAATGAATCATTTTAAATAATAATTTACTAAAATAGATGTCTGAGGCCTGTAGGACCTAAAAACCTTATTTGATATTTACTTCTTTAGGTATATAATCATTATTTAAGTGGAGATCGTGTGCAGCAGGTTACACCGTGGCCAGCAGTGAACACATTCATACCCTCAGTCATAAAGGTTCAGTCTGTGGACTGTGGGATGGAACCTGCGGCACACTCAGTCAGCAGAAACTCTTTCCTCCTGAGTTTGAATTCAAAATGATTTCCCTTTTTTTGATTCCCTGCAGACTTGGATGAGTGCAGCTTCTCAGAGTTTCTGTGTCAGCACAGATGTGTGAACACACCTGGATCTTTCTCCTGCATCTGTCCACCTGGATATTATGTGTATGAGGACGGCAGGAGCTGTGAAGGTAAAGTTTGAGGCGTCTGTCCACACAGCATTTCAGTTTGTCTGCAGTTCAGATATCGTGTCATGGAGCACAAATATTTCCTGTCTGTTTTCATGCTTCATCTTTTTAGCTGTTAGCTGTTGCATCATGTTAATCATACTTTCTGAATGTTGTTTTTCTGATGATGATCATGATGTGTTCACTGACTTTGACTGTTATGTGTTTGATTTTGAAGATTTCAATGAATGTGACACTGGTAACAACACGTGTACAACAGCACAAGTATGTTTCAATTTCCAGGGAGGCTACACGTGCCTGAATCCATTACAGTGTCACCCTCCTTACGCTGAAGTTAGCGACAAGTGAGTTGTTCCTTCTTCATTTTCTCCCTGTGTTAGGCATCCTTTGAATGTTTGTCTTGTGTTGCATGTTCATCTGACACAGATTTACAGTAAACCATCACTTAATGTCCTAACCACACCTGTGGGTCCTCCACCTGTGCAGCCAGTGCATGTGCTCCGCTGAGAACCCCGCCTGCAGGGACAAGCCCTTCACCATTTTGTACAGACACATGGACTTGTCGTCGGGGCGCAGTGTGCCTGCAGACATCTTCCAGGTGCAGGCCACCACTCGCTACCCCGGTGCCTTTTACATCTTCCAGATAAAGTCGGGCAACGAAGGACGAGAGTTTTACATGAGGGTGAGTACTTGAGGGACGCAGAGCGTGGCACAGGAACAGCAGCCTTCTGCAAGGCGAGACACTGTTTCACAAAATGCTGTTAGACCGATCATGTCATGTGGTGTTTAGTGGTTTAATGGGTCGTTACACGTGGTGTAGGAAACACTACGTTGTGTTTTCAATATGCAGAGCGAGAGCGGAGTGGCACACAGGAGTTGCAAGGGTTAACAGACCGAACAAGAGCACAGTAGAAACCCCACAGCTGTTAATACTTAGTCACTAGAGACCTGGGTTGGTCTTATTATTGAGGTTAATAGTCATCGACTTATTTCATTACACAAATATGACCACATTTCATCAGCACAAGCGTTCAGTGAAGTCTGGGCTGAGTACAAGCAGGGAACATTAGTTTTATTTCATGGAGCAGGTGTGCAACACATTTATTTTTTGTGCCCAAACGTACATATTGTGACTCTATACTGTACTTTAGAAACACAAAGTATCTGCCTGTCCACCTACTCGATAAACACCATGAAACACTTGAGCTTTTATGGCAGAAAACATCCAGCAGATGGCGCCATAGTTCAAACAAATGAAGTTGTCCTTTTGTCATCGTTGTTCAGCCAAGTGCTGATCTGACCTCATGCACCATGGAAAACACGTGAACCTTCCTTTACTCTGTACTTGAAATGATGGCACTGTGCCGGGGATTTTGCCTGCTACGTGCAGCCGTCAGATTTCCCTGCTTCCTCACATTCCTCTTCTGTTTTTGTCTCCTCTTATTTTTATAGCAAACCAGCAATGTGAGTGCCACGCTTGTTTTGACACGACCGATCAAGGGACCAAAGGAGGTGGTGCTGGATTTGGAGATGGTCACGGTCAACAATGTCATCAACTTCAGAGGCAGCTCCATCATACGTCTGACGATATTCGTCTCCGAGCACCCGTTCTGAGTGTCCAAACAAATGTCATCTCCCCAGAAAAATCTCACTGCACTTATCTGCTGCTGATTCAACGACGTGTTTGACACAGGTCATCAAATTTCTTAAAAAAAAAAGAAGAAGGAAGCATTACGTCACCTTCGTCTTCCGATAAACACTCAGCAAAGATCAGCTGAGGGGAAAACATCCCTGTGGTCAAATCAAATCCCCGCTTCTGGTTAATGGACACTGAGCATTATATGATGGCTATGATATGGACTTTCAACACGAGGGGATGTTTATGGTGTACAATTTCTGACATCTTCTGTTTAGAAAATGACCTGAAGGTGATGGAAATCACCTGGAAGTTACCCTCTTGACGCTGTACACCTGATACAGCCCCCCCGGTTGTCTGTGAATCTCCATCCCTACAGATAAGCTGTGAAAGTGACTTTTATACTGTCTTTGCATCATTTGTACCATTCGTGCCATCTGAGCATTGTGCTTTGTTTAATAAGAGGAGACGGGAGGAGAGCTGGTAATCTGGGCAGATGTGTGATTTTGCATTTGGAGAGGCAATATTTGAACTGATGTAACACGCAGTCATTAACTGAATTATTGCTCACTGTGTCTTTTACAGCAATAAATGTCTTCACCACACGACTGTCCCTCGTACGACCACGCCGCTGTATTTCTGTCACAGCAAAAGCTTTTCTATTGGGATGCATCAAATATTTTCTGGGTGCCTCCAACCACTTTGCATTAACAATTCTTTAGATTATAACAGAGCATTTTTCAAAAATAAACATGGGAGATTTGAGGAGACGCTGGATTTCTGGTCTTTCTGAGTCTTCCAGGAAGTTTGGGTTCACTTTTTTAATTACAGCAACAGCACACGTGTAAATGAACGTCATCTGCGTTGTGTGCGCTCTGACTGCGGGGTTTTCTGGAGACGCCGCAACAAAGTCGAGTGGAAGAAAAATCACTTTTTGGCAGCGGGTGGCAATAAAACCAGCTCATGACAGAGTGTGCAGCTGGGATTTGGGATTGTATTCATCACTTTTTTACAGCAGGCATGTGTCGTGATGTCTTTCTTGCTTCCCTACATAGTGTAGCCACCGTTTGGCAGGTGTAGACCGTGTGGAGAGGATTAAAATGAGGAGCGGAGTCCGCGATGCGCTCCGCGCTGTTCGCAGAAGGAAGCAGCGCAAACACGCAGCGTCGGTCCGGGAATTAAACACGGGAGGGGGGGTGAGCACCATAAGCCTGAACACGGTGGAGTTTCTCTCAGTCATCCCGTGAGGCTGGATACACACAGTCCTCCTCCAGAGACATCGCGCAGGTAAGTTTGCGTTTTTGGCTGTTTGCTCTTTGGTTCACGGAGAAATTCCTTCATATGTCTGCAGCACAAAGAAGAAGAAGCGATGTGATTATTGACTTGTTAGTTGTTACCCACCCAATAAAAAAAAGATCATATTCCCATATTTGAAAGATTTCAGACGTTATATGTTTGAATGTTTGATATTATTAGTGAATGTTTATCAGTTTTCTCTATATGGACACAACACGTCAAACCTCGGGGATTAAATGAAAAAGAACTGCAACAAAGTTTGTGTTCATCAGATTTTCTAACCAAAATTAAGGACCTGCATGAGTTCAGCGCTACTTATGTGTTTTTAGTTTACTCAACCCTGATTTCAGGGTAAATGTCACTACACTGCATTTATTTGTTGATCAAAGTTTGTTCATGTCCAAATTCTAATAGTTAGACTCAAAATGTCATAAAACTGCCCCATTACAAGCTGACGTCACTGATATGAAATGAGCCGTCCTCTACAAAAATGACCTTTACTTGTGCTAATACCTTTTATTGTTACTTATGCAGCATTATTTAGGATCACATTTTGTCATGTTAGCCTTTACTTGGTAGCTTGTGTAGCTCTGCACACAACAAAGGTCTCCAGCAGGACTCGTGCCATAACCAGCAGGACCAGCCTGCTCCCAAAGCAACACTTTGAGTGTTGTTACTTGTAAATTATCAGAGCTTCTTTTTTCTGTTGCAGTTTACTGGGCAACTTCGACTTGCTATAACACCGAGGTGTTTCCAGCTGCAGCCATGGAGTGCCTCAAAAACTGCTGCAAGAGCTTCATGGATAAAAAGGGCAAGGAGCAGGAGACTCGAGGTAAACTGACGTCCTGCAAAGCCGCACGTTGTATCAAAGAGCTTTGACGGACGACTCTGTTTCTGATGGTGTGATTTCCTCTGCGTTCAAGTGGTCACACTGAAGATTCCCCCGAACAAGGCCACAGCACCGGGCTGGGATGAAGGGAAGGGGTGGGTCACAGAAGACTATCTCCTATCCAAGCTGCCCCCTGATGGCAGGGAGGTGCCGTTTGTCTTGCCCACCTTCAAGGCCTCTTACATCCAACCCAGAGGGTCGCAATACCCCAACTTACAGTCTGGGCTGCAGAGTACGTACTTACTGAAAGATCTGCTGGCTGTGCTCCTTTTGTTTGCTTTCTCTTAGGTCTTAACTGTGTCGGTGCACAATTTAAATCTGCCTGTTTGGAAACTTCCCTCCTTTTACTTCTCTTAATTTTAACCAGCTTAAGTCTGATTGCACAGGAGACAAGTAGCAGGATATCCTGTTCCTGAATGAAAGCTGCAGTCCTCTGGACGACAGACTGAAAGAAATAATGGAGTCAAAGGGGGTATGCTGACCTTTAGCCCTGCTTTTTGTCTGCAGGTTCAGCCCGCTGCGCATATGCACAGAGGAAAGCAGAGCTGTTGGGCTCCAGTCACTTCACCTACAATCTAGAGTCCAGCTTACATCCGGGTCAGATGACTGAGTACATCTCCCCAGGCTCAGCCCGGCGTGACACGCTGAAGAACAGAAACTCCGGTCTGCAAAGCCCAGGTAGCACAGGCCATTTATACGAAGCCACCAGAGCAGCCATACGTCTCAGGCTCTGATTCTGGAGCGAACAACAACATGTGCAAACCTGTATTTTTCTTCAGAAATGTACATTCAGGGATTCAGCTGTAAAGGAACACTGAAAGTGAATATTATTCTGTTATGTAATCTGAGTAAAACGTGAGAAGAACCTGGGGAAACGCAGAACAAATGATGATCTTTACCATGTTTCTATGATTGATCACAGCCATCGAGTCACAAATCTACCACCTCACACTACATATATGTAATATATGCGCCCCATGTTCCTCCCAGGTTGGGCTCTGAAGCCGAACGGCCAGCAGCGTCTGAGCAGCTCCATGTTTGATCTGTCCAGCCCTCAGAGTCACATGCAGGTGAGACTGCCGTTATCTAATCTGTATTCGCGTACTGTTTCTCACCATGTGTCAAGCCAGACTAAATATAGTTTTATAGTTTCCACTGTTCTCACAGTCGCAGCAGAACATTGTAAACACACCAAAGAAGTCCTCAACAGAGCCAGGTGTGCCGAGTGTATTACTATATGCTGTTGTACCATAAGAAACAAATTAGAATTATAAAGTAATACAATAGGTTTTACACCAGAGGCTCTGAGGATGCGAAGCAGCCTGTTATTGATTCAGTGTAGCTTCACTGGGAAAAGCTGCAAAGAAGTTAGTTATGAGAAGAGTTTCAGCTGTTTATTACAAGGCTCTGAAAGGGATTTCTCTTTGTCACGTGTCCTGCCTCTTTCATGTGCAAGGTACCAGCTGATTGTCTTCGATTAAGTTGTATTTAATGGGTAATATAATGCAGTGAGTAACGCGGGGCGTGTTTCTTTGATGTATGTGGGATGTGGTGTGATATGCCCATTACCGGCTCCTTATTACATAACACGAGTGTGTATGTGAATGTAACATCGCCCAAAACCTCGATAAACATCTCCTTATCTCATTCAGAGCTCACACTGTGAGAAACATTACAGTAATCACCACGCTGAACAAACCTGGACGTACAGTAGCTCTGTTCGTCCCTCACCTGTGTCTCTCAGCGAGGGTACAACTTGTTCACTTAGTTCAAGCGTTTATCTTGGCAACATTATGAATAAACAGTAGTAAGTAATTAAAGCATGAAAGGCAGCACCTTGGTGATATGTTTTATCAGTAAACAAATGAATTGACTTCATTACTGGTGATGTGTTATTAAAAAAAAGCGCAGGCGAAGAAGGAGCCAGCAGGGACAGATGGTGTTGTCAGTGCTGCGGCAGATAAAGGGACGAGGACGTGAGAGAAGAGGATGCCGCGTGATTTTTATTGGCAGTGTTCACAGTGACTTTACAGATAGCAGCGTTGGTTTGTTAGTGAGGGGTGAAATGCTTCCACCGCTGTGGTTCGGATTGATGGTGCAGACATATCGTGTTCCCCTTTACCCACTGTAGCAGCTGAACACCAGCATGTCATTATGAGCTCAGCTCACAGAACCGCCTCTTACACGGTTTGGACTGTAGTCCTGTTTAATTTGACGAATGTTTTTTCTGAGTTTCAGTGGGAACTAACGGGAGACTCTCTCATGCTGTTCTGTTGTTCTCTCTGTGTGTTTGGGTTTTCCTGCAGCGCTTTGACTCTGTCTCCAGTATCCTCAGCAGCACATCCTCAAAGATGGGCTCCATGGAAAGCAGCTTGGGTAATTACTGATTAACTTGTCTGTACTAGTCTTCCTCTCGGCTGGGGAAAAACAGAAAAAGCATGTTCTTACCCCTCCACACTCCTAAATGACAAAGCCAGATTCGGATCATTGTGTACTGTGCAAACATGAAAGGACAGACACACAAATCACCTCCAAATGTTTTCACAGTCCATCAATCAGAATGAGAGATAAGCCCTCCTACATTCAGATTGTGTTACTGCGCGAAGAGAAGCAGCTTTGTTATGCTACCAGATAAAGCGTCTGCAGGCAGATAAAGGTGTTTTTTCTTCTGATTCCAGCTGATGTTGCTGTTACAGCATAAACCCACTTATACTACCAACCTATGGTGTCTACCATGCAGTAAAGTTACATTGATGTAGCTACGTCACGATACTTTCGCTGTGACAGAAAGAGTGCCTTATTGAATGCCGCCAGCCTGACAGACTCTACATGTCTCGCGTCCTTGTCGTCGTAGATTCCATCACCCTGTCTGGGGATGAGCGTGAGCTGGGAAAGGTGTGCATCCGACTGAGCTACCAGGAGGCTCTGGAGCAGGTGTGGATCACTGTGGTTCAGGTAAGGTTACATACCAACAAAACAGCCTTTTGTTCTCTTCTGCAGCACTCCTCAAAGGACCCTCTGTGTGTCCACAACACAGGTCTGTTAGCTCCTCTCAATGTTACGTTCGGCTTGGATGCTCAGGAGAAGGTTTCAGTGTGTGTGTGTGTTTGTGTGTTCACTAAAAAGGCAGCAGCTACGACGCATTTTATTTGAATTAAAGGTCTAAACAGGTGAACAACAGTTTTCTCCTGTGTATTGCTGTGATTCTTGATAAGCACTTCGTCCCGTTAACAAATCTGACCTTGCTTCAACTTTTATTTTCCTCCTTTCTTATCAGTGTTCTGACCTCAACCTTCCCCCGGACGGAGTGGAACAGCAAAGGGTTGGATTAAAAGGCATCATCACCATCCCTAAACCCATACAGTTCAAAAGTTCGATAAAAGAGTACTGTCAGGTAATGAAAGTGTAATGACACTGTTTACTGTACTCTTAGTCTTCCCAGCCCTTCTTGCTGACTCACAGCATGTACTGTATCTGTTGACGCCTGTCTGTCGAGGGAGCAATGGAACAGTGAACACTGTGCATCATATCACACACATGCATTGTCATGCAAACATTTATATATCAGCCTCTCACTGCCTTTCTTAATAAGTAATAAGTAAAAAAAACGTGTAACTATAAGATTATTACAGTACAACTGAGTAATTACAACAGAGTATCTAACTAAAATGTGTAATCTTGACTTCTTTCTTCCTCTGCTCATTAGGATGTGTCGTTCATGGAAACGTTCGTGTTCGCGCTGCGTCTCCAGCAGTTGCACTGCAGCGCGTTGGTGCTGCGGCTGCAGACGCACAGCCCCAGGAAGCGAACGGTAGCGGTGTGCGTCCTCTCCCTGCGACAGCTCGGTTCGAAGGAGACTGAGCACTGGCTCAACTTCAACCCTCCGTCCAAATCCTCGGTGAGTGTTCACAAATACGCGAGGGAACCAGGAATGAAAGAATTATTATCTAAAACCAGATGGAAGCTTTTGGGCTTTATGTTTGTGTATATAGTTATTTACAAATGTATCGTCCATCTTTAACCTGGTTTAATTTCCTTTAGAGGAGAATCTTCACACATTATATTTTAGTTCAGAACTAACACTGTTGTTTATTAAATTAAACTTAAGCACAGAATTAGATATTGGGTTCCAACTCAGTGAAAAATGAGTGATGTTGGCGGACTCAGCCCCCTGATAGACCTGTTCAGATAATGGATGCGTGGATGGACGACTGCTGACTCACTGTCTGATTCAGCCAGTGATTTAGCTCCATTTAGCACCCGACATTCGTAATGGCTGCTCAGAAATGGACCAAATATTTTTTTCTATAATTCTGAGTTATGGTATTGTCTTACTTACTGTGCAGCTGCTAGTTGCAGTCATAAAAAACTCTCTCTGTGGGAATGTTCCCAACCTTTACTGCTCATCCTATATCGCTCCCTTCGCTGGCTGCAGCTTTATCACCCCTTTGTATGTGCACAGTAAATAAGAAAGTATTGTGCACGCCTCATAAAATTGTCTCATGACCCATGACACATGCAGTCTTAGCTCTCACATTCTAACGTTGATGCTGAGGCAAACGTTGCGTTGCTGCATAATCACAGGGAAAAGAAAAAAGGGACGTTCAGTTAAATCCGGCTTTTAGTGGAGGAACGAAAGCAACGTGTGGATTTTGGAAACGTAAGACATGGAAAATAGGTCAAACCTCAAACGACTTCAGCAGCAGAGAGTGGTACTGTTGATAAATGGCTGTCTGTTTGACCAGTAACAGTAGAATGTGAACTGTTTTTGCACTTAGGGGATCAGACAGTGAATCATCATTAGTTTCCCAGAGGGACAATTTGATTCAGTCAGTAATTTTTTCCATCTGCTGTGCACAAATGCCCCAAATTGTCCAAATCACTGTCACTCGGCAGAAGCTCTTAAGGGCCAGGACAGGTAAACTCGTGGTCTTGAACATGGTCAACAGTCTGCAGTATTTGGAGGAGACGTGGTGGAGCGGGCTGTCTAAAGAGACAACACTGGCACGCTGATGCTGGCAGCAGTTTTCCACATTAGCCTAATATAAGATAACTGGCATCTGATATAAATTCACATACACGATTATGATAAATCACAGAGAAGCGCCTGAACAAGGCATCACTTCAAAAGCTCAGTCTCATCATTAACTCATTATTCGATGTTTTTTTAATTCAAATGCTCTTAGTTTGCACAAAATCTAAATAAACTACTTATCATTCTCTTTCAGGTTTGTCACTCTGAGGTGCATCTTACCACCTGCTTCCAGCCGGTCAACGGACGCATCCAGCTCCAGATCCTCGCTGCCCACAGTCTCCCAGCATCCTCCAGTCCACTCACTCAAGGTAAGCGCATCGGGAAATGGGTTCACCGACTGTGATGAGTTACTGCGTGCTGACCTGGTCTTTTCTACTCCTTGGAAGGATTTTTCGTCAGGGCGGAGATGCACCAGCTGGGCCAGGTGGTGATGAAGAAGAAGACTCGCGCAATGAAAGCCTCAGAGTGTCAGTGTCGGTGGTCAGAGACTTTTCACTTCCACTTGGCTGCTTTAGACAACGCCTGCTCGCTGTCAGTTAAGCTCTACAGCCGCAGCTCAGTCAGGAGGAAGCTGTGTCTCGGACAGGTGAGAAATAACACCCAGCTTTTGATGCAATGCTAAGAGTGAACTGGACATTTCAAGATTAAAGCAGCATTTCTGACAGTTGCTGTAATGCCTACAACTCAGACACCATCTGACGCCGCCTGACCTCATTCAACATTCAACAGCTCGAACAATCGAATTCTCACCCACTCACACTATCCCAGGTGTGAGTGGGTGAGAAGCAGGGTTCACTCCGGACAGGGTCTATCACAGGGGGGCTGACCAATAGAGTCAGACTATTCACACTATGGGCAATTTAGTGTCACCAGTTAATGTCTTTGGATGGGGGAAGCTTCAGAGTAGCCTGAAAAACTACGCAGACGAGGGGAAAACATGCAAACTCCACGCAACCCAACCTTCACTCCTAACATTTTGACTTTATGCTTGAGATGCAAACTTCCTTTTTGTCCTAATACATCATAGATTCATGAAACATCATGTTTTTGTGGCAGGTTCAGCTGGGTTTTGACAGCCCTGTCCCAGAGGCTGTGGAGCAGTGGAAGGACACGATGGCTCACCCAGAGAAAGTGGTGGCAGCGTGGCACAGGCTGAGCCCTCCTTAAACAGCTTTTCCCCGATATACATAACGCTGTTGTGCTGCAGCTCCAGCTGTGCCGGCTTGCTTTCCCAGTTGTCCGACCACTGTCCTGAACACTGACAACTGACGACTACTGAGAGCTGAGTGCTTTGGGAGACATGTCGAGTGCCCATGGTCAGTTGTAATGAGGGTTTTGAACAAAGTATAGGTGCTGAAAAACATTTTTATGTGTTTTTGTGTAGAAATAATATATAACAATAGTCATTTGGCTGTATATAGTGCTATATTCTGTTAGTCACCTGCCCTGTGTATATGTAGCTGTTTTTATTGCTCTATTTAAGCTGGTTAGAAAGTTTACAAGCAGAAAATGTGACCATAAAACCAAACCTAATATAAACTTCATGTTATCAGTCTGTAAATAAAACCCAGGTAGACACTGAATCATTAATAATATATATATATATTTTATGTTAGTAAACTCATTTAAAGTCCAACACCACAGTATTAGTTCTCCTTTCTTTCCCTGCTTGTTTCCAGCTCTCTGTCTGAACCCAGTGACTCTTTGACAACCAGGGATGGAGCTTTATGGCACAAAGGAGTCTCTAAGTTTGACTTCTTTGTAGCTTTAATTCGCCTTAATTTTTTGGTCCTTTTTAGGGGAATTATTTGACATAAACACTCGAAACTTACCAGACCTTTAATTTCCCAAAAGGAGAGCTAGGTTTTATCTTACCTAACTTTATATGAGGTGATGTTACTTTAAAACACAGCGGCACATGTATTAAACCCTACAAGCACTTTTTAAATGTACTAAACGTTGAGTGATTAAAAGTAAGTGTCATTTAAAAAAAAAAGTGGTTGAAAAGGGTGTTTATTTAATTGGAATAATAAAAACTGTAAAGCGTTTCTCAAGATGCAACATTTAAACTTAAGGTAGAGCTTCCAGCCTCGTTTAAAAATGGGTTAAGAATGGAACACCTCTGGCTGTTCTGACCTCTGACCTCGTGCACAGTTCGACAGCGCCTCTCTACATTAGCACATTTGCAAAAAGCTACATACTGAAAAAGAAATGATCTTTTTTTGTGGCCGAGTGCTGCATGATAAAAAAAAGTTCCCCAGCATGTAAATTACACACAATCTGCAGGACTTGTAAAATAGGTCAACAACCATAAACCAGTGCGTCACCATATCACTTTTTATTGAAGACGTCACTGATTGAAAAATCACAAGACAAACAGAATGAGAAGCTGCCATGATGTTTCTCCTCCTGACACCCGAACATCCTGTTTTTCTATTTCTCCTCTTATTATAAAGGGACTCCTGCTCACTGCTGCATAAAGCCAATCTCAACATTTGAGAAGTAAATTTAGAAAATGACATTTGTTGACTGCAGAAAAATTGATTTCCTGCAAACCACAGCAATTTGAAGGTAGAGTTTCAATAGAACGTGTCTATGTTTTCACTTGGAAAGAAACAACTTACTCATCCGCAGGAAATGTGCAGAGTCTAGAGTTCTTTGGACGTGTTTAGCTTGAGGACACCTTTAATCGATTAATGACCTTTTGAATATGCGCTCACATCTAGAGAGACGCTTCTGGGCTTAAAGTCCTCGGGTTTCTCTGTTTCTCTTTCACTCTCAATTGCGTGAGACTGACCTGCAACGTGTTCTGTGTAACCAGCTGTGGAGTTGGACACACAAACACACACCCAGAGACAATAGTCTATGGACCAAGAAAACAGAGTCCAGAAAGTGTTTGCGCTTTAAGTGTGTGACCAAGACAACGAGGCGCTCCACGTGAGCTGACCTGCGTCAGAGCCCTTCATATCCTGCCATGCCAAAGTGCCATCATCTTTTTTTTTACATAATTAATGTTTGATTTATGGTTAATGTTACACAGAGGACATTCCAGACACACCTTAACTTCCAGCTCTCCGCTCCGAAGGGTTTGTTTGACTCTCACTCAAGAAAGGCGCTTGAGAGTCAGAAACAGGATTTTGGTTTATTGTTTCCTTTATATGTTTAACAGATTCTTTTCCTGACAGTCATTTGGCAGGTTGTCACTCTGCACGTGCAACACATCTCAGCTGCCTCATAGCTGTGCGGGCAGGTTCCTTCTCCTGAGAGACACGCAGAGTTTTACAGGAGTCTTACATGAGGGAGTGCTTGACGATCCTTCTCTTATTATGTGACGGAGTCATATGTCATGGCACACACCCCTTTAGGCTTATTAAATCTGGCTGACAACATGTTGGAAAAAACTCAAAAGTCCCGGGAAAACACTATCCCTCTAATAAAATAAACCCCTTTAGAGTTAGAGCTGAAGTAACAATCAGTGACAGGAACATTTTAGTGTAATGAGGAGAATGTTTTATGGTAAAAAAGGAAAAGCAGCTTGTCAGTGCTCTGCTGTGGAGAAACAGTGCGTGTTGGCACCAAACAAATGTGTTTGCACTGATGTGTGAGGTGTAGTGTGGCTGATGTAGTGTCCTTCCTTAGCAGTCCTTCTGAGCTGATTTTCTCATGAATCATTAATATTAGTAGTAGTAGTATCCGTTGTGTGGATCCAGCTCTGGAAGAATGTCTCATTCTTTTAGGTAGACACATGGATTGGATTTTAAAGCATCACGAAATGTTTAATATTTGGTAGTTTTAGGCTTTTCGCGCAACAATGAGGATAAATATTAAGACTCAGGAAGAAACGACAGGGTAGCCACAGCAACCAAACAACCTTTTGACTGCAGACGTCCTGGCTTCTCACGGGCTTCGCTGCAACATTAACAATGGCTCTTCTATGTGCCGTTAGGCCACCGCGGTGAGGCGGTGAGCCAGCATGCTCCGTACCAGGACCCTGGAGTTGAGGCAGCATCTTTAACTTTATTATTTACATGTGCTTCTTTTACTGTGACATGTCAGACGGCTGTTCTCGTACAGGCCTATAAACACTTGTGCTGGCTCCAGAGTAACACGTTTATACAGTGAATTCCAGGGGAAATTGGTACAGCCTGTGAACTGTTTTCACTCCATTCACCAGGATCCCAGGTTTCTGTTTGCTGTGCTGCCATTGGGAGGAGCCAAAGTCTGAGTCGCTGCATTCAAATATTTCACGGAAAATAATGTCTTTTAGAAATTCCCAGCAGTGCTAGTTCAAATGTAAACACAATGTACAACTGAACCCAAACCAAGTCATTATTACCAGATTTTTTTTAAATGAAAGATGAATTGTAAAGTAAGGTAAGTGGAGCGCTGACAGGATGTTGCAGTCTTTTCTGTAATTGAAAGAACCAGGGACCAGGAAAAGGAGATGAATCAAAGGAACATTCCCAGCAGGGTCACATGTGGTTGCAGAACTAGGACACTCGATAACAATCATTTTTTTCTTTCTCAACAACCCAGTTTTCTCATTAACTGTTTCTGAGGGAGTCCTGAATCCAGCTGGGGGGGGGGGGGGGGGGGGGGGGGGGGGGGGGGGGGGGGGGGGGGGGGGGGGGGGGGGGGGGGGGGG
>JAUMTR010000014.1:3054474-3147401 GCA_032270685.1 Microctenopoma stevenorrisi | reverse complement strand
CCCCCCCCCCCCCCCCCCCCCCCCCCATTGGGTACTGCTCTTACAGGCTGTGCTTCACAAGCAGCTGCTGGATTTTCTTTAAAACAGGATGAAGATCCTTCATCCGCTTGGAGGACGTTCCCTACAGCTTCATTTCCAGGATGTGAATTTTTCACATACTGAAACTGATAGAGAGCTTGTGAGGTGAAAACAACAACGTCCTCAGGCGAGCTGAAATGAGGCGAGTGCTCCCTCATGTGACGGTGGTTAGAAACTGCGAGGTCAGACAGCCCCCTGATCTGTGGAGCAAGGTGTGTCTGTGTGGGTGTGAACAGCCTGACACATTCAATGACGCAAAAAAAAAAAAACCCTTTTAGTGCAACGGAGCTCATCAGCTGGGATCACACTGCACAGCATGAATGCAGACAAGGAGACCACGAGTTTAAGAGAGGGATTCCTGGTGAAGAGGGTAAGACGTTGGTCAGAGTATCATGTAATGAGGCAGGTGAAGCCTTTGACAGATGAAAGCGTATATGTTTTAATATGAGGTGATGTATTTACAGGGTCATATTGTACACAACTGGAAGGCTCGGTGGTTTGTGCTGAAGCCTGACCAACTGCTCTACTTCAAGTATGAAGGAGGTCAGAGGGACTCGTGTCAGCGCGGGACGATCCAGCTCAAGGACTGTGTGCTAACTTGTCCTTATCTGGAGCACGAAAATCGGCCGGTGAGTTTTTCAGACACGAAAGTTTCCAGATGAGAGAAGAAAACTTGCTGATTTCAAAAGAGTTATTTCACTTCATTTCAGAAATATTCAGTGAAATGAACTGAACTGAACTGATAATGTGAAATCTTTTCTTTGTTTGAAAACAGAGGTACAGTCTCTGATGACATGGGGTTAAATCCTAATTCACAACACATCCTGCATTTGATTTCTGACTCTTTGATTATGTATAATAACACATGAAGCACGTGTCCTGGCTGTTGTTTCTAACATGGAAGCAGTCCAAACACACTAAAGGTGTTGCGTCACACCTCGGTGCTCTAAAGCCTCAGGTTACGGTTTTGTCAGGACCTGATCTACATCATCTCCAGAGAGTAATGTGCTCTCATCTGCTTTCACATAGCTGGTGTTCAAGCTCCAGACAACAAATGGAGTGGCTCATTTCCTAGAGGCCTGTTCCCGGGAGGAGCGAGATGAGTGGGCAGGTGACATCACGGCAGCGGCCGACAAGCTGCGGCTGGATAACGGCGAGAAAGTGACGAGCGAGCGGGACAAAGCTGGATCTAGATTACGCAACATTGACCTCAGGTAAATCAAAGCATCTCCCGCATACTTTACAGTTCACTGAACTAAACCTTGTGGTGTTTCCACTGCCTCACTGGGTTTTCTTTGTGGCTATATTTACTTAGACACCAAGCCCTGTGTTTTGAATCTCTTACAGCAGAGTGTTGGACTCCATGTATGATGTCCACACTGGGATCAGGACGGGCCATCACGTGGAGCAGGGAAGCACTTACAGCAACTGTTTCTCAGGTGAGCATTTGAAGCATAAATGCACATTTACATGTAAATACGTATGTGACTAATATTTACATACTGTCGAGCTACCACTTTCTAATTATTTCAGTAGAATTGAATGTAACTCAAACATCCCTCAGATTATGTTTTATCTCCATAACCTTAAATGTGACATGTTTAATATGATTGTGTGTCTTAGTTAGCTTTAAAACAGGGGCCCCCAAAGTAATCTAGAATAGGGCCCCTGCATACAGCAATTGCATCTAATAATGTGCGACGTCCGTGCAGGCTCGGAGGTGGTGGACTGGATGGTGTTCATGCAGCTGGCTCTGACCCGTGTGGAGGCCGTGACGCTGGCCTCTGCCCTGCTGGAGGAGGGTTTCCTGAGAACTGTCGGCCTGAAGAGTGTGGAGGGTCTCCGCACAGCGGGGCGGTTCATGGACGACTCCAGTGCGCTGTACAGCTTTGTAAGTACCGGCGAGTTTAAACCCACTGGCTTCGTTGTGGGATTATTCTCCACTAAGAGATGAGGTTGGATTGGCTTCTGCTCGGACTACAGCGTGTTCATATTCATTAACAGTCGGACAGCTTGAAGAAGAGGGGCTGCGTTAAAGCAGAGACGTCGCTGTCTGCCGTGGAGCTGAGTGGGAAAGTGATAAAGAGAGGATACCTGCTAAAACAGGTAAGCACACCAACATGTGTGATGCTTAGAATAATATCTAGACTTACACAGAGGGCACGCTTGTGATTTAATAGGTTTAACATGATCTTTTAAGGCAACAGATTTAATAATGACACTATTAGTAGTGCTTTCTTGTCCCTGCTGATGAATTGTTATTCCCATATGTGGCGAACACAGGGACACATGAGGAAAAACTGGAAGGTGCGACTGTTTGTGCTGCGTTCGGATCCTGCTTTCCTTCACTATTATGATCCGACTAAGGTGAGTGCACAGGGCGTTTTGTAGAAGTTCAAACCAGACCTATAGACGATCATTAAAACCACTGAAGAAGTTTAAATACCTGGGACAAAGACCCAGTATTTCATGGCCTGCTGTATATGAGTGATGACACATTTGAACAGAGTAGGTCTGAAGTCAAACGATGCCGTTGTTTTGTTTGAGCATCCCTCAGGGCAACACGTACTGACTCTGAAGCTGTCATGACTCATAATAGCTGTAATTCTCTGTAATCTGGCTCTTCCACCATTCTGAGTCAACCTCGTCCATTTCCTGTCTTGTGTGCCTTGTCAGGATGACATCAGTCCCGCTGGTGGTTTCTCCCTGCGAGGCTGTCTGGTGTCTTCTCTGGAGGATAATGGAGTTCCTTCAGGTGAGTCATTGTCTCAAACTCCGGTGACCTCAGAAAACCATTTTCATTTCAAAACATGTTCTCACATGAGGATTACTGGGACAATGAGATGAGATGAAGGTAGAGCAGGAAATTATGAAAAAGGCTCTCATTTTTATTTAAGGACAGAGAGAGAGAGATAAACGTTTCCTCCTTAGACTTTAGACAAAGCTGCAAATTGTCTGAGTTAAATGTGCTTAAAAGCTCAATGGCCACACTGGTGATTGGTATAAGCTACCTAACTGATGATATCCCCATCCTAATCTTTCCTCCCACGTAGGTGTGAAAGGCAACATCCAAGGAAACTTGTTCAAAATCATCACTCACTCGGACACGTGTTACTTCATTCAGGCTCCGACTCACCAGGAGAAGATGGACTGGATAAATGCAGTTAGAGAGCACACGTAGTGTCGAGGAGGCAACACAATAATGAACAATTCATTCAGCAGACTGGCGAAGCAGCAATGAAGATAATCTGTGGCAAAACACTGTGACTGTCCAGGCTTAATAGAAGTGTTTCTGTTCATTCATTCTCTGATTTTCAAATGAATAAAAGTCTAATTTTCAGCCCTCAAATATCAAAACCCACATATTCTGGAACGTGTGTAATGGATTCTAAAAACTTGTATCATTTTTACTTGTGATCATTAATGTTAGGTTAGAAGTTTGTTATATTATTTACAAGATTTTTTCATTATTAAACTATTAAACTTTAACATGTTGATTTCTTTGAATCCTGCCAACGATGAAACATATATTTATTTCACATTTGAGATACTTGTTCTCGGGTGCATTGGTCTATGGTGGCTCAGATATTACACAAATTAGTTTTAAATATCTAAAATATGTGTTTTTTCATCGTTGCTTTCTCTTGCGATGCTTTCAAGGCGACGCAGCCCTTAGGTTGGGGACCGCTGGTCTGAACTGCTTACTAAGATCACTTGTTGGGCATTTTAGCCTTTATTTCTTCAGTAGATAGGAAGACACTCACCACGCCGGGGGACAGGGGGTGTTTCAACATTGCCTACACACTAACCCTTAGGGTACCAGTGAGGAACTGGACTAAACTACTTCATTAAACTAACCAAATCTACACGCGTAACTGTAAAATGCTGCTTTCACACGGAGGAAACAGAATTAATAGTCAGTGCTGTTTCACACGAGGCTTTTATTTTGGCACTGTCAGTTGTGTAGCAAACGCTGTTGCTCTGACTTTTCAGGCTCAGCAATATGGAACTAAATTTATATATATTTATATATTTATGTGATATATAGTCTTACATCATAGTTTCAAGCTTGAGGCAATATCATGAATATGAGTGTAAAAAACATTAATTCATTTGTACTCTGTGTTTTTTTAAAGTCCAGAAACATCTAAAGTTTAATCAGTTAATCTATGTGAGATCTTTGTCATGGTTTTATATTGTTTATTTAAGTACAATATCTGATGCCAAGATGAAGCACAAGTAGAGGCAAGATCTGCTTCAGGAGGCATTTGTCAAAGGTTTTGGTTTAGGCTGACTGGAGGCGCTCCCAGCAAGACCGGCACGCCCACTCAGCCAGCTGAGTCGAGCCTTTATCTGAATGACTCAGGCTGAGCTGGTGTTGGTTGTTCAGTGGAATCGAGCGTGACACGTATATGATCATATACAATGAATTTTACAATGAGTAAATCCAAGTAGAAGTCTCTCGACCACAAAGTTGAAAACAACAAAAAAATAACAACGAAGTGATTTATTGCAGTGAAGTATGTCCGTATGAATCACTCACATGAAAAGTGCTAGTGGTGAAAGAAAAACACAGAAACCAGGAGGCGTTTGCACCTAAGTGAAAGTAACAGAAGCTAATCTTTCCAGCTGGATGAAAACTGTGTTTATGTTCGGCATGCACTACTGTGGGCCACTTACTTGTTCGACATTATTACACCTGTTACTGTACTGACAATCAATTCATTTTAGGAACATTCAGCTTCATGCAGGCGCTCGTAAACACAAGTGCTTTAAAAGGTTGGCGTCCAAGGAATAACAGACAGACATCTAAATTATCTTTTCAGCGCACAAAACCTGATGCAACGCTCATTTAAACATGAAAAATATTATAGCTCAGAACGCATTGTTTAACACTTCGCTTATTTCACTTCAAATCACATTCTTCAGTTGGTTTAAGACATTATTTATGACTGTTGCATTCAGTCGGTATCTTCAAGTCTCCAAACAGGTAATCGAGTGAAGGCACTTTGTCTTAACACATGATTACGAGGTGTAATTAAGTTTGCAATTGGAAACAAAACATCCCCATCATGGGTCAATGTATTGACTCAAGAAGGAGCTCTACTCTAATTGTACGTGTTGTATACTGTCCGCATGTTGTTACACCCTTATGTTATTCATCTGCGCGGGACACTGGTGTTAGGCCACCTTGGTGAGCTGTACGTCTCCAAAAACGCGTAAGGCCGTGAGGGAGGCCAGCCGAGAGATGCGGTGGCTGAAGCCACAAAGAGGCTGTCCATCCACTAAGATACGAAACTGCTGGTGCTCACATACGATCTCCATCTGCGAGTGAGAGGGAGTTCAGAGGAGGAGGAGGTCAGTTCTCACATTTGCATATGTACAAAGTTTTACCAACTAACTTTTAGGCCACAACTAGCGCTGCAGAGCAAGTGGATCCCTGGTTGGTTTGACTTTCATCCACAGGCACAAACATGCATCAACACCTCCTGCTGCAGGTGCCAAATATGTGGCAGTGCACCAGCAGAGAACAAATGATGCTGCATGTATTTATTAATAATAATAATAATCTACCAAAGCATTACAACACAATATGTAAATGTCACCTTGTTGATAAGAAAGAAAATCTGAAAACATGTTTGAGACAAACAACATTGTAATGGTTAATGCTCTCTATTATGTATTTCCTCTTTACTGTGGGTATGGGAAATAAATGGCAAACAGCATATTGCTACCACAGCAACCAAACATACAAAGCTGCTTATTGTGCATCTTAAAAGCAGATTTTATTACGGGGTGATTCACAGTAAGCAGAAAGTAAATCATGTGTCACACAATGTACCTTGAAGGCTTCGCCGGGTGCAAAAGGAAAGAAAGAGAGGGTATTTTCAGAAGGACCCCACTTTCCCGCCAAGCGAGCATTGCGTTGGACGGCCTTATCCGTGAAGCTGACCTTGAGCTGGAGGCCCACATCCCCCTCTGTGTCCTCCTCCTGGGGCTTACTAGACACAGTCACCTCAATGCTGTAAAAACATCAGCAGCAGGTAACATGAAGAAAAGAGGAACATTCAACTTCTCCTCGTGTCTCTGTTTCTTTCTAACTCTGATCTAAACCTTTGCAGATTAATTTAACAACAGTGACACCTTCTGGTCTGTTCGACAGCTGTGAGGTGGTACTGGAGAGGATAAAATAACTCTTCTATATCACTGTAGTATATATTGTTTTATGCTTGTGGTGCACTATATAAAAATATACTTAAATTTGTTAAAACATGTTGCAAGCTACTAAAATAAGGTGCTTGGTTAATAATGACAGAGTAAGACAACATGATTAGGAACCACTGAGAAAAAACTTTTACTTTGGTTATATTTATTGTATTTTGAAAGTATGTCACTACTTTAGAAAATACTGCTTCTTTTCAAATAATCTGAAGACTTATTTTTTCAGTGTGAAACTTTTGGTCATTTGTTTTTTGGCTAAATGGGTTTGAATCTGCACATTTTTGGATTTGGTGTCCCATAGAAACATAATACTTTACTTTGCTTGGCAGACGCTTTTATCCAAAGCAACTTACAGGGAGCTAGTGCTGTGTGTCTGGCTCAGGGACACACCTGGTAGAGGATGGATTAGGAGTCAGACAGGGTTCGAACCCACAACCTTCTACACTCCAGTCTGGCGCTTAACCCATTGAGGTACCAGCTCAAATACCAATAACGTAATGTTTTAATAAATAACAGACAAATGTGTGTCTTATACACCCTTCATCCTGATAACTTTGATTCTACAGAAAAATAAAATAACATAAAAAGACTTACACCTACAGGAACTAGGATCCTTTTAGAGCGTTTGTCCTTATAAGTCTCCTCATGTTCTGCAGCTAAAAATAAGTTCCCTGAAAAAAAAGTTTCCTGCAGCACAGCAGCAATGTGTTTGTTGTGCAGCCAGATTGTCATCTTTTACTGGACATAACTGACGACTGGATGAATAAATAGCCAGTGGATGTTATCAACCAAAGAATTTCCAGAGTGACTCTTTAGTTTTCATGGGATGTGCAGCTCTCCCACGCACATCCACGGAGTGGCCTATAATTAGATAACGCACTGGCATTACAAAGATATTTTCAGACAACGGCTGTGTCTTCTATAACATCCCCTCATGTTGTGAACCAGGGCATCTTTATCCAAACTTTAATGGCTTCCATTGTAATATGTGCACAGGGCAGCTAGTTGACATTAGAAATGCGTAATAACTGGATTTGTGTTGCAGATTGAAAACAAAGGCACCAACCTCTTTGGGTTTTTGTTAATAATTCCCATAACGACGAGTTTCATGGAGGGCCGCATCCCACCCTTTATCTCTCCGATATACTCCCCCTGCCAAACAATGGAGACGAAAAGAGCAGCGGTCACACAGACTGCGGCCTGTCGCCGGACAGGACGCGACACTTCATGCTGGGAGGATGAAACTGTTGAATGCGCTCTGGTTTATGGCACCGATGGGAACAATAGATTTTTTTTGATCCGGATTTTCACACAACCAGTGACTCAGCTGCACAAACTGCGCTGCTGGATTTGTGTCGCCGTGCTGATGGTGAAAATCCTTAGAATCAAATCATAGTTTTGCAGATGATGTCAGAGCATGCATTGTTAAACAAGCGGGGAAAAAAGCAGCTACGTACATTTTTTTTGTTGTCCGTTTCTTCCATTCCACTCAGGGCGTGATGCAGTGTGCACGTTTCGAGCCGTGATGCCAACTGAACACTGAATGACTCTGCCTCCAGCTGGCAAACCCCGCCTGTGGCCTACTACGTTGTCATAGAGACAGCCTCCCAGTGTAGCAGTGATGGTGGAGGACAGGCAGAGAGAAGGGGAGGCGGGATTACAGCCTGAACAGACACAAGGGAATTCACTTTTGTGGACAAAGCTGTATCTGAGACAAATATTTAGTATTTGTTTCGCCCCTTATTATGATTTAAACCCATATGGGTCTTGTGCACACTACAGAACAGCCAGTTAGGGCTACAAATACTCATATGTCGCTGGGTTTTAATTTCTGTCAGGCCACAGTTTGTGTGCTTCCTGTCTTTGAGAGTTCAACGAACTGCAGTAAAAAACAACAAAAAACAGGAAAGCAGCTTTGCCAGTTTGACAACACATGATGCATGTCATTTGGGAAAAAAATTGTGAAAAACCAAATATGGAAGCAACCTGTGGGTAGATACAGAAAGTCCAACCAAATACAGAATCAATCTCCATGTGCCTGACATCAGCTGTTGTTCCCAGAGGGAAATTGTTTTGCTTAGTTACAGCCGCTCTCAATTCAGAAAAGATTAGAAAGAGCCACTACCATAATCAGCACCAACAGAATATAAATGCAGAAACAACAAATATAGTAAACAAAGATACGATAAAAACAACAATCTCAAAAATGTGATTGTGTGTGTAGACCAGTCAAGTTAATTGTCAAGTACACTCCCAAGTACTTACTTACTTACACTCAGGCTGCCCCCACCTCCTTTCCCCATATAGTGAGAGGAGTGACAGGATCCCACAGGTGGTTTTGCTCTACAAAGTTGTCCACCTCTCCAATGTACTCTGTGATGTCTCCACCCTGAATACATCCTACAACCACAGAGTTTTCCTCAAAAAAGGTTGTTTCCGTTTTTTAAACAATACACATTGTTTTTACAAGTATAACCCAAAATCAGTCTTGCAGGTCACACCTGAGTTACAAGACATAAGAGTTTTGTCGTTCAAAGGTGCTGTCGTCTGTGTTGTGTGGTTTTACACGAACCTTAAATAGCACCAAATACTGTTCCAATACTAAAAGTTTATATGTACATGTAGGGTAAATACTTTCAGAATTAATTTGGTACAAATGTTTAGAGGTATACAGTGGCAAAGGAATTACCAGTACCTCAAACAGCAGATGTGTCTTTTATAAGAAGCTGTACTTTCCGATGACCCCTAAATGCATCAGCCGTTTTTGGACATCCTCCTCGTGCCAACCTTTGACCAACCAGCGCTTAGGAATCAGCTGATGTCGTCACATGACCGTGGTTAACGTGCGCTCACCTAGCCGCCTTCAATAACAGATCATCAGAAAGCAGTGGCTAGGAATGTAAATAATACAACGTTTTGGACGAAACGGAACCAAGAAATGAGTAAGTAGCCTTACTGAATACACAACTTAACGTGCAACTGTGTTATGTGTGTCAAAATGCGCGTCTGTTAGCTGTTACGGAAGTTAGCCAACTAAGTCCATGTTTCGGCTTTAGCAAGAGAGCACCAGTGTAGCTAATGCTAATGCTAACTTGACAGTAAGTAGTCAACTGTGAAAAGAGTCAAGCGAGCACTTTTACGTTTAAAACCCATTTCACAACAGCTCACAAGACAGTTGTTTTGTTCATGTTTCTAACACAACGTGCGGGGCTTGTTTGCGCAGGTTATTAAAGGGACAGCTGACTGAATTTTGTTGTATGCAATGTTGAAAATGAAACACTGCAATTACACTTAAAGCACGTATCATAATATAAAAATACTTTAGGTTTTAAAAAAGTTATACAGCTTCAATAAGAGTGATGTGTGATGAAATGTGTTTGCTTATATAATTATGAGTAATAAACTTCCTAAAATTTTATAAATTCTATGTTCTGCTAATTTCAACTAGCACGTGCGTTATGCAGGTGTTGTTTCAGTTGAAGAAAGCCCAAGGGTGCTCCTTGGCTTCATGTTTGTCAAAGCGCTTCTCCAGTTGTGACCACTGGGCAAAGGAGTGTCATCGGGACCATGGCGATGCATCCTTTTGGTTGCGAGGCAGAGACTTCTCTCCAGGACCTGTTTGATTACTTCAAGAGTTGCCTGCGGAACGGAGAGTGGGAACTGGCCAGTGCTTGTGTCCCACAGCTGGTCACTTCCACAGGGGAACCTTCAGAAAACCTGCGAGACATAATAAAAGCCATTGTCTGCCATCCTTACAAATTAAAGTGAGTCATGTAACTTTAGCTTCATAAAGTTGTTTTTTTTTGTATGTAAAAATGTGAGCTCGAGTAATCAGATACAATTCAATATTGTTATTAAGTCTGTTCTTTGTGCTTTAGATTTAATTTTTGTCAATGTTTTAGATGGGAGTCTGTCGGCAGTCCACACAAACTGGCTTGGTTTTGGCTTCAGGTCTTGGAGAAATCGACAAAAGAGCAGGTAATATTATGAATATGTTGCTGTTCTGTGTGTCATTCTTTTTCAACATCCACATTTTGATAAAAAAAAATTTGTTGGACACACAAATTAAGGGCTATTAAAAGGTATCAATTGTAATTTCATAAGGCATTACATTTTGACAAAACTTTATTTGACATGGGATTAGAAACGTTCATTTTAATTAGTCGATGTCTGTGATGCTAACATCGCACGTCTCTCAAACAGTTTGTGCTGAAACACCAACTACTCCTGATGCTCAAAGAAAGTCGGACAGTTTCTAACTTCTGGAGCAGTAGTCATGCTCCAGGCAGAGGCAGTTAAAGGAATTATTGTGTTCACGTGTTTATTTTAATGATTGCAGTCAATAAACCAACTGAACTATTTTAGGGAAACTAATACTATTAACTTCCAAATATTATGCTAGTGCGACATTAGAAACATGAGGAATACACTTTGGTTATTGTGACAGTGAATGTTTGATATTTTCAAGTAGTTTCCTCATTATTCATTTATTGAGAATAAACATCGCTGTGCTGACTGGCTGAACTTTATGCCAGACCATGCAACAATATGCCAGACTAACACAGCATGTGGAGAAAATCAGGGTTATCCTCAGATTTGGATTTGTCCCAGTTCTTTAAAAAACAGCTTGTTGATAGCATTAGTTGAATAAATGCAAGATATTTCCAAATTACAAAGTCTCTAAATCTGTTCAGTTGACATTTTAAATTGTGTTCTACTGGACCAGAGTGTATGAATCTGAAAATCAGTAGAAAAGTGTTTGTTTGAAACAGTTGCAGCTCAATGTCGTGTTGGTTTTTGTGTCTACCCTGGTGTTGTGAAACTCTCTTATTTACTCATTTCAGGTTTTTCCAAGAGTCAGGAGAGAGCTGGAATTTCTGTTGCTCCTGGAAGAACTGGGCACAGAGGGAATACCAGAGAGGGTTCTCAAGGTTAAAATAATGTTTACTCCTGCTTGCAGTCATACATGTAGACGTCTGTATGATTACACATACATAAACACTAAATGGTCTGAGATTAGCGTAATTTGTGTTTGTTACCTGCTTCTATTAGTCAAAGAAAATGTGACTAAAATAATTTACCTGTTACCAGGAGCTACATCAGCGTTTCTTGGCCACACAGTCAAACGAAAAGGCCGCAGTGGGTTCGAGGACAGAAGATGCTGCTGTAGAGACTTGCCTTCAAACATTACTGGAGAAAAAGAAGTCCAGACTTGCCCAGTGTTTAGCACATTTCTTACAGGTAGAGTGAATCACTTTTATAAGTTTCTAAATTATGTTGAAAGGACTTTTCACATCATATTATGTCTTCAGATGTTAAAGGCTAATGCTAAAGATTTATTTACAAAACAAACACTTAAACGTAAATTTAGCTCATAATGTTAGTATTTTTCTTGTTTCCTTCACAGGACCAGTCATGCACAAGCGATTACACTCTGCAGCACACATTTATCCAACACCTGATGAAGAAGCTAGGAAAGCCAGAGAGGAACCCGGAGAAGGTGGGGGAGTGGGTGGATGAGATGTATGCCGTGTTGGCTGTGATGCCATGGAGCTCTCGTAAAAGCGGTGGGCAGTTTGAGGCGCTGTGTGAAGCACTGTGGGCAGCCAGAGACAGCCCCCTGAAGGAGGAGAAGATTTTGAACGCACTGCTTCGCCCGCAGTGTGATGCTCTGGTTTCTGTGTACTGCTCCACTGCCCTGAGGCTTCAGAGGGATCATCTGCTGAGAAGCGTGGCTGACACCCAAGGTAGTCTTAGAGAGTCAATGAGATTTCAATTAGAAGTCCATTTAGGAAAAATCTGGGTCAGCACCACAATGACAAAGAAATATTAAGCACCAAGCATTCTATATTTTTTTATATAGAACTTTACTGTGTTATTCTAGGCAGTCATAGTAATCAAGGCCAAATGTTTACACCAGTATGTCACTCAAGTCTTCGTGTGGCCCCAGAGAACTAATAATGGGATTAAAAAGGGACCTTTAATTTTTCTCTTGTGATGTATGAATTGTTCATAGATCTGAAGTAAGATTCAGAATCACGTTAATCACTACAGAGAAGTTGCTTTGAAAATGAGTTGCATGTTCACTCAGATTAGTTCCTCTTCTGAGCAGTTTTTGTAGTCTGTTTGACTTTTGTTTTAAAGTACTGACAAGACTCTTACAGTCTGAGATTTGACTTTCTTTGCATGTAGTGTTGTTGAATAAACACTGGCATCAGGCCGTTCCTCTTTTCATCGCACTTCTGCTTCTGTGGTTGTAAAGCTGCGGTAGTTTTTACAGTGTACACAGTTACAACAAAAATATACACGCAGCAGCTTATTTCTTTAGTATATATGCATGCAGAGTTCCTTCTCACGTGATAATGTCCTAATACCACATTTAGATTCTATAGATGGTCTCTATTTACGGCATTTCTCCCACTACTCCTGTCTTCCTCCTTCATCTCCCCGACTACCCCACTTTCAATACTTTCCTCTACGTCCTCATTCCACCTCCACTATTGCTTGTCATCTTTTATTTGTTTTGTTTCTTCAGTTGGCAGTTTCTCCCACCACTTCAGCTGTGGCACACTATGTTATACTTATGCCTCCCACAATATTTTGTTTGGAGTCTCTAAGTGGCAGCAATGGGATATTTCTTGGTTAAAATGTTTTGCAAACGCTTGCAATTCTAAAAAGATTCACTCCCACAACCATTGTACAGTACTGTACAACTTTCTCTTGCACTAGCACTGCTTTTAAAATGCTTTTTTTGCACTGCTGTTTTTTTGTTCCGTTCCTAGTTGACCTCCCTGAAGCAGAGAAGCTGGCTCTGAGTTTATGTTGCCACAAAGATCGTCCATCCGTTTGGAAGACTGTCTATTTTGAGTGCCTTAGTAGTGGGAAGCACTTCTTGGAACAAGTCTTGGTAAGTGTATGAGGGCTATTGGAAAAAAGTCAATACTGACTTAAACATAGGGTATGGGCAGACTTCCTTCTATAGCATTTCACTAACGTTTTATTGCCACTGAGATCCTAATGGTCAAATGCAGTTCTAATGTATTAAAGGCGGCCTGGTAGCTCAGTGGTTAAGTCAGAGGGCTGGGATGCAGAGATAGCAGGGCTGATTCCCAGCTGCGGCACCCAGCCCATCCCCCACACCAGCTGTGTCCCCGAGCGAGACACTCAGTAGTGCTAGTGCTGCATTGTAACATGTTCAGTAACAATAAAGTGAATTCTTCTTCTTCTTTTAAATATGTAAGAATAACGTATGATTGTTTCCTTGCTGCAGGTCACAGCACTTGACCTGATTAAACATGAGGAGTTTTCTCAGCTGAAAGACCTGCTGCAGCTGGAGTTCAAGCCACTGTCTCGCCTGCTGCTGCTCCTGGGATGGACTCAGTGTCGCAGTCTGAGCTCAGCTCAGAAGCTGCTCAGCATACTTCACCAAGAGCAGGTCAGAACTGCAGTCTTTCACCTGTCCAGACACATACATGTACCGTCTCAATTACGCCTATCTAAATGGGACTGATCACAGCTTACTGAGTCATATTTACAAAACTATACTTATGACTTTAGGCACCATCCAACGACTCTGTCCTGCAGGAATTTGCTGATCTTTTGTCTTCTCAGCTTGAAATACTTGAATGGTGCAAAAACAACAATCCGTAAGAATAAATTGTTCTCTTTTCGACTTCAATCTGGCACTTTAGTCGGTCTTAGTCATTACGGATTTTATTTATTATGTATTATTTTCTTTGTAACTTGTTTCTAATCTCCTTTTCTGTTCAGGGGTCTGTCAATGGATGCATTGCTGGCACAGCTTCACACTCTAGACAATCACTCTGCTCTGTATATCCTGCATTCCCTGACGCCCCTGCCTCAGTTTGAGGAACACAGGGTACTGGATTTGCTGCAGCAACTGCCAACCTCACCGGGAACAGGTTTACATTGCTCACATTTTCCTGATGCATGCTAAAAGAATGCTGATAGTGTTGCTGCATAGTACGAGTCTGTGCTGCAGCTGTAGCTTAGTTGGTAGACCAGGTTACTCCTGGCTACATGTTTGACGTGTCCTTGAACAAGACACCAGGACCCAGTACTGTATTAGCTCTGACGTTTAATTTGTGGCAGCTGTTCAACATTAGGTTCCCCTATAAAATATGTCATTAATAATGCCGGTGCTTCTTTTTAATACAGAGGACAGTGAGGCCATTAACACCCCCAACCCTGGTGTTCAGAGGAACATAGTTTTGTTCCAAGGGTTCTGTGCCATGAAGTATGCCGTCTATGCACTCTGTGTAAATGCACACAAATACGTGAAATGCACAGAGTGCAAGTCAGTACAACAGCAACACCACAGTGAAGCAGAAATGGATCAAACATCAACTTCCGCCGATGGTATGATCGTTTCTGCAGTAACATTTTAGTTTGATACCAGTTGATAAAAATGTTTCCTGTCTGCTTAGTCTTTCTGATAATAATCTCGATTGCAAAACTTGTGGTAATTGATGACATGCATGGGCTGTTTCAGTATCTTAATTATCTGGGACTGTGTTAAATCAAAGGAAAGTATTGTGTTATAATACAATACTAACTGTGTAGGTGAATTAAGTCAAATGAATAAATCAGCAAATGGACTGGCAACAAATTTTGATGGCAATTAAAAAAAGGAAAATAGATGACTAAGACATTTGTATTAAAAAACATCTTCTTAAATCATATCATTACAACAGATTTGTTGTCAGTGTTGTTGTTTATGAAATCATTCACATGACGCAAATTAATATGGACTGAACCAGCTATGCACTTACAAAAGTTTAACATTTTTTTCTTTTCTTTTTTTAAAGCTGGCAAAGTGTCTTTGTTAATCAACTTTTAAAAAATCACATTTTGTCTTGATCTCTTCCAGGTTGCCATTTGCAGTTCCAGCACTACCTGTCGGAGTGTCAGCTTTATTTAGAAGCCGTGCCTGCCATGTTCCGCCTGGAGCTCCTGGAGAACATCTTCTCCCTTCTGTTCCTGTCCACTGCTGACTTGTTGCAGCAGCATCAAAAAGATACAAACTCCAATTCAAACACAGGGGACGCATGTTTGTCACGTGCAAAAAACGCAGATGGTGAATGTGGAGTCAAAGGAAAGATGGATGAGACTGAAGACAGCAGGAGAGAGAGCCAAGACGGCCGTGCAAGCTCACCTACAGCAGCCCATCATAGACAACTGGTTCTGGGACACTTCATCAAGGGCTGCAGGGGGTTTCTGGTTGATGTGACGGCAATGGAAGGTTTTCTGAAACTTCTGAAAGAAGGGTTGGAGGGCATGTGTGTGGTGGGCCAGCAGGAGGGACAGGAGGCTGGAAGAGCTCTCTCACAAGAGGCTAAAGCGGCGGAGAGTCTTGGCTGCTCTGTTACAGCTGAAACATTTGGGACTCGCCGGCAAAGGTTGTCCAAACGCACTGCAGAGGCTCAGTGGAGGCTGCAGATCATCACCAGCAACCAGGGCAGTGAAAATGGTGAGATGAAGATTACCAGTACTTCATTTACACACACAGGACAAAACAAATGCAGAAAGTCAACAACACCTGAAACAGAGTCTTGAAAAATTTACTTGCAGGATCAGAAAGTCTCCATATGTCAGCATTAAGCTGCGCTGCCACTTCTCTGCGACACAGCAAGAGCTCAAGTCTGAGGAGGAGGAGAAAACCAGGGAGACATGCGACAGAAAGACAAACCTCTGTAGAGAAACACAACGGAGAAGTTAGCACCAGTGCATCAGGTAAATACCTCTTTGTGCTTATGTTAAAATCTCGTTGAATCACTGTTGTTGTGAGACCACAAACAATGTTGAGGTGTAAGAAATGAATCAAGTGAAAATAGCAAGAAACAACATAAACTGTAAAGTATGTTTCAGAAATCTATGATTCATCCAAATGATTTCAGTTTTATTTTGTGTATTGATAATCGATTTGTCCTTTATCAGATGGTGGAGGAACGACACCAGCAGGTTGTGTGGAATTTGATGTTTGTCCATGTGGAGGTCCTCACAGCTGGCTGATCCCTGCCATGTTGTCCCCTCCTGAGTCTCTGCTCATTTCTTGTATCCGCAGAGAAAACTTTATGGAGGCTCGGCAGGTCTGGACCCAAAAACCTACGCCTGCATCAGAAAGACCAAAAAGAACATTCATTTGTGTTTAGTAGATGGGGAGAGAATAGATGTTCTTTCTTTTTTTAATTTTGTATAAAGTTATCGTTTTGAAATCAAACATTTATTATAGAAACTTTGTAGAAACATTGTAGAAACTTAGTTCGGGCCTTTGTACGTCTTTGCAGGTGTCACTTTTGTTCGATCTCGGGACGTCTGCCTGCTGTGGCGAGTTGGTGTTCATGGAGCGTCACAAAGAAGTTCTCGCGGAGTTGGCGCAGGTAGAGCTCAAGATGGGAAAGCAGTCAATGTCCTCTTCCTCCTCCTCTTCAGAGGGCTTGGGGTCAACAGCTGTGTCAGGGACTGGGAGGGCCCGGCTTGGCAGCAGTGGGCGGTCAACACTGCAGGCCATTGGAAGTGCTGCTGCTGCAGGTTCCACAGTCTTTACCTTTCTCAGAGAAACGTTCACAACTTTTATAATTTATTAATTGTCAAAAGCTGACATTGTTAAAGTGTGACTTATTTAAAAAAAACACACACATTAAAAATAATCCTTGCATAATAAGTTAGTCACACATGTGATTTGTGTGTACCCTTCCCTGCAGGTGTGGCTGTCTATTCCATCTCAGACATAGCTGACCGCCTCCTCAGCACCCCTGCTCACCCGATGCCCTCTCTGGAGGAATGCTACTGGCTGAACTGCTGCTCTTCAGACCCTACTGGCCTCGTTTACGCCCTCCTAAACGAGCTCAGCCCAGCAGCCATGGCTGCCTTTGACCTGGCATGCTGTCACTGTCGGCTTTGGAAGACGTCTCGACAGCTACTAGACACAGCAGAGCGCAGGCTCAGCAGCAGTCTGGAGGCTCGGGGTATAAAATTTAATTTTAATTTTAATAAATTTACTGTATATCCTCTGTGCTGAAGCCATGGGCTCAGTCAGACTTGTCTCCTTGCTGCGAGAACAGAACAGATTTGTTATATGGACCCTGAAACAAGGCCCATTATACGTATATTATAGTTATTAGCCAGTTTATTCATGTAGTTTTTACATTGCTATCTTGGTTGTAACTCTGTCTTCCTTCCCAGGAGTAAGAGCTGACTGTAAACTCCCTCATTCTGAAGGGATCTGTGGATTTCCATTGATATTACAGCAAATCAACAAGATCCTGAATCACACTGCCACCAATAAAGGTCCTGTGAAAACGGGTAAAAGCAAAACTGTTCTCATCATATCAGTACTTCTTCATCTTAATTTTTATTTTTATTACCATTATATCCTGTTAGTTTGGTCAAATCACATAAAGAACTACACGAGCAACATCTTCTTTCTTACTCTTATCCACGCTTGTTCACAGAAGCCGTTGCAGAGGATCAAGCGTTTGCCAGTCCTTTTGGTTGCTGCATTCAGGAAGTGCTCCTGTGTTGCCACCCGTTGCTCTGTGAGGAATACATTGCTGCTCGGCTCAGTCTTGCTCAACGCTTGGAGACCACGCTGCACGTTCTGAGTACTGCTATAGATGGTGCAGGTAAGCACAGTAACCAGGGCTTTTCATATTCACTAAAGATAACATGCAAAATAGAATTATTCTAGTCCTGCATGTCTTATATTGACTTATGCATATCGTGTTTAGCATTCTAAGAAGGTTTGGTATTTCTCATGTCACCTCTCATAACAGAGGGCAGCCTGGGCAGCGGTCTGCTGGCACTGTTGGTTGAACAGGCCAATCTGAAGCAGTCGGAGCTGGACGTTCACCCTGTTCGCTCCAGCATGAAGCAGCTGCTTCGTTCTCTGGACCTGCTCTGCCCCTTCGAGCCAGACAGAGACCTTGCCAGACCAGATTATGTGCGCAGTTTCCTGGACTATGTCAACACGCTGGCATCTGTGCTGGTGCGCAGCCATGGTTCCGAAGGTAAAATAAGTCATCACTGAGGAGATATGCATCTGTTTGGGAAATATTTGCGAATCCTAAAATGTAGGTAGCAGATTTCTCTACCTTTAATGTTTCACATCACCTCTTTCATGACAATTTGCTCCGCCACCTACATTCTCCCAGATAGTAATAAAATCAGCAAACTCGTGTCTACAATATATAAAACATCCTTTATCAGTGGTCATCACTGACCCTTCTACTTATTGATATTAATTTGCCTCTCATGTTCCTTCTTGTAGACCACAGCAATGAAGTGAAGCTTGGTAATCCACTTCTGGTGTTGATTCAGTCGCCTTTCCAGCTTCTCTCCCACCTGCTGTTTGAGAGACAGGTGTCACCTGACAGGTACACAAAGCAGTGTTAGTATGAACAAGTTCAAAAAAGCCTGTAGTTTGTCATTATTTAGGAGCTCCTACAATTCCCATGGAAACAGCAGCGGCATTAAAGCCAAGCTCGGCGTCATTCAGTGCGTCCTGACTGCATAGAAACACACATGTAAACCTCTTACCTACAGTGTTATGGTCGCATACGAGGTTCCTTGTGTGATTCCTTGTGACGCATAAACACACATTCTCAATGCATTCTTTCATTTCTCAGATGCTTCCTCGTTGTCAAAATAACAGCAGGCATCTGTGGCACAGTTCAGTTGCTTTGGTGTCATCTAAATAAACTGAATAGAATTGAATTGACTGTTTTGCTCATTTGAAACTTGCAGCCCTTAGTGTGCACCCAAAGAAAATCAGCTTGTCTTTTGTTTTAAATTGGGCGCTATATGAATAAATCTGAATTGAATTGTTTAAAGATTTAATAGAAACCCTCCATTAATGATGCTGTGCAAGAGTCTGTGAGGTATTTGAAGGCAACAGTTTACCTTACTATTTAATGTCTTGGTTGTCTGCAGAGTGCTCTCCTTGCTGCAGCAGGAAGGTCTGCGACTGAGCGTCCAGCAGGTGATTGTCCAGCGATGCTGTGAGACCTTTCCTCTGTGGTTCTCCTGTCCCGGTGCTGACGGAAACACCAGTCGGGTCAGAACAGATGACGGCCTGTTCAGCATTGCCAGTTTGTCTGTCCTCCTCCAGCAGCATGCTCGGGAGCAGATGACAACTCTGGGAATCACTGAGCCTCAGTCTGATGCAAGTTCTGAGTCTGAGACTTCTGTGGACGACTCTGTTACACCTACCACGCTCTCCAACTTACCGCCCTCCACTTCATCCTCCTCCTTGTCTTCCTCAAACTCTTTTCTCCTCACACCGTCGACCTTGTCATTCCTAAAGTCCCACTCCCCTCTACTGGCCACACTGGCCTGTCTGGGTGCCTGTAAAGGTGAAGCAGCCAAGACACAACCGTCTGGATGGTCTGGATATTTCCGCAGTGGCCGTAAAGAGGTTGTCCTAGATGGTGAGCAGATTTCTCGCGAGGTCGATAATCTTCTGAAAGAGTTCCCTATTCTCCGAGCCTACCTTCACACCATGGCTGAACCGGTGTTGGGCACCCTGTTAAGTGAAGGCGAGGAAGGCTCTGCAGGACTGGGCGTGGTTCTTAGTGGAAAACCTCTGGTCAGTCTCATTTTGTCTGGGCCTCAAGAAGAAGCTGCCCAGGCTGCGGCTGCTGAGGCCTTCCAGAAAGCTCTTGTGTGTAAAGACCTGAGCCAAGCCTTGAGCCTTCTGGAACTGTATGGGCAAGGCTGCAGCCAGGAGGTGGTGCTAAGAGACCAACTACTTGCCTGTGCAGCCTTAGAAGGTGAGCAATCATGTTGAATTCATTTTAAACAAAAGCGACACATTAACTTTATATCTTACGATTTTCCTAAAAATACTAGCACTAGAATTCCTTAAATAAAGATAAAGACGAGGTCACGTCAGACGTCGTACCCAGCTGCATGTACTCACATTTATATGTATTCTATTTTTTAAATATATGTGTATATATCATCAAGTAATTTATAAAGTAAAAATATAAAATACTAGATTTAGATGATTAAAATTTTTCTCTCTTTTTTATCTTTTATTTTATGACATTACCTTAATTTTCTAGGAAAGTTAAATGTTTTGTGACAACTTGATAGAGGAAAAAATCAGGCAAGGCCTTTGACAAAATGAATAACAAACGTAATAATTTGGGAATATAATTTATATTGTTCTCAATATGTTTGCTATGAACTTATTTATTGGGCAGTAATAAATAACATTGACTTTGTTGAACCACAGTTTTTTAAATATAACAAATTTGTTTATGTTTTTTAGATGGAGATGAAGGTATAGGTCAGTTGTTTCGTGTGCAGGATGCGAACCTGCGAGCCCGCGTTGCGCTGCAGGGTCTGGGACAATGGCCTCTGGCAGCATGTTTGGAGCTACTCAAATTTTGCCTCAATGACGCGAGTACAGAGGCCTCACTGAGAACAGAAGTAGAGTTTAAGAGGAAAGAGCTGGACATCTATCGCCGGGTAATTCTTAGGCTGGAATTATGATTTGTTTTATTATTACCACAGAGAAATACTGTATTGTATACAGTACATTTCACATCAATGCAGCCATACACATCTTGACAAACAAGAGCACAACAGAACTGCTATGACCCTATGAAAGGTAGCAGTAATTTTCTAGTCGATACTTGCTTGTTCAGAGTGTTGTTGTGGTTCGTGTGGTGCATGCTTTTTGTGTCTATTATAATAATGATAATTAAAATTCCCTTGTCACAGATGCTGAATTTACAGCCTCAGTTGCCCTGGGTGACTTGGCAGGAGCTGAGGACCGAATCAGAGACAAAATCTGAGTCGATGTTATCGATGATGCTAGAGGCAAAAGTAGGAGCAGCACACTTAAATTAGAAAACATTATCCATAAGATAAGATGTCAAATATAATCATTATATTATCTCAACATAACACCCACCTAATCTCCACAGTGCTGTTCATTTACATAATATAAAACACAGTTAATCTTCTTTTTCTTTTTTGAAGGAGTTTGGTCTTTGTACGCAGTGGGTGGAGTTGTATACTGTGTCCGACCAGTTGAAACTGCAGCTAAAGACTGAACACTTGCTTCATCTGCTGGAGAATGGACAGACAGACGAGGCTTTCCAGGTCTGGACCACTCAGAAAATTGACATTTGTCAATGTGAAAAAGAACATTGGTAGATTTCTCAAAAAACTGTTTGATCTACTTTTAGTCTTGGGTGTTGGCATATTAGACATTTAAAGCCATGTACTGTAGTTTTTGCCTTTAGAGACACATCCAGATATGTGTTCCTATTAAGATGTAACCTAATGTAGCAGCCATGTCATCACATATAAAATATCAGAAATATGCTGATAGATGTTTATTATTTAGGCCATGATTAGTTTTGTTTTCTGCAGCTTTAATTTTTTAAATACTAATTTAATCTTTACTCGTAATGTCCTTCTAATTCCTCCGTTCTTTAGTTACTTGAGGGCCTCTCCTCTGATTGTGTGGTTTGCCTGGACGTTTGCGAGCGTGCTCTGGACCGCCGCCCTGGACTCGCTGCCTGTCACTTCCTAGCTGATTACCTCACCCTGCATTTTCAGAGGCAGGTGTCTCCTGCACGTCGACAACACATCCATGCCCTTCACCTGGGCTCTAAGGTTTGTTGCTATCGTATACCTTATAAAAGGCAAACTTAGGTAAACTGTAGATGGATAATATTAAATAAATAATTGTCATTAACACAATTAATACTTAATTTATCTGATTTAAACTGTTGGATATCCTTAATAAATAGTTTCCCTTTAAGGTTTGTACATGTAGTGTATGTCCTATTTTTGTTCTCACAAACTGTAATTTCTGAACGTTTGACGTCATCTTGCCTCATGGTTCAGTAAAATCCCTTTCTTGCACCTCAGTAACTTCTCAATTTTTCAAGACTTCCTATGTCTAGTGTTCTTATGTGGTAACGTAGGGTCTTCAGTAGCGATGAAGCTGTGTAGTTATTGTTGGCTATAAATGGATCTGGAGAAGAATGTTGGTTTTACACCATTAAAGTTTCGTTCTCCTGCAGCTGCACACAGTATCTTCATGTTATTGTAACACTGGTGGATGTGCTCCCTCAGGTGTTGTTGACTCTGCCACCAGCAGCCAGGCAGGACTACTTCTCCCTGCTGTCAGACCCTCTGCTGATGCTTGAACAGCTGTTGATGAACCTGAAGGTGGACTGGGCAGAGGTGGCAGTGCGAACACTTCGAAGTCTGCTTGTTGGTCAAGAGGCTGGCTTTAGAGTTGAGAACATCGATAAGCTTTTGTCAGAATACGCACGCAAGGCCCTCGACTTCTCCTGTGCCCCCCGAGAGAGATCGCGATCTGGTCAGTGCTTCAGCCACATGCAGGCAACTGTGTAGACAAACTGGGCGGGGCTGAGTTTAGAAAACTGCAAAGCAGCAAAAGCTGGCACTGAATACTCAATGAGATTTTCTTAAAGACCACAGCATAAAAGCTGTGACTGGAAATCAGGGTTATTCCACCAAATATGGATTTCTGAACACTTCCCGAATTAAAACATTAGTAATTTGTGGTTTAAAAATAAATATGAACTTTCTTTTCTTACATAATCTGAATAAACTGGACCTTTCCTGGTTTTCTGACCATTTTCATTTTCTGCAAATAAATGCTTCAAATGACAACATCATGTTATCATGTTATGTGGTCAGTAGTTCATAGAATAAAGTAAAAATGTTAGTTTTACTCGTGTTTAAACCATTAACTGGCAAAATCAGTAACTAAGCCCTTTTTCAGTTTTATAGCCATTTACCATGTCTGGGAAGGTTTTCTCTTAGTCAGTCTAAAGCAAACGATGCAGTCGGGTACTGAGAGATATTATCTTTTACGTTTGTCAAGCTTCAGAGAGCTTCACCTTACCGACATGTTTTTTTTTTCCCTCTTGAATTATTTCCAGACTCCATAATCAGTCTGCAGGAAGCACTGATGCTTTGTCCTGCTCAAGACACCTGCTCTGTATCATCCATTCGATTTGACTCTCCAGCACCCTCCGCAAGTCAGACATTTGCACATTTGATTATTATAAAACTAAAATAAACTAACCCTTCATCATCCACAGGGAATGTTTTTGTACAGCAGACGGCATTGTGTGTTAGATATGTTGATCTGAAGATCCTGGTTGAAAAACAGTGTTCTTTTTGATTTTCCTCCGTCTACAGGCAGCACGCCTACACACACCCCCTCCTCACACAACACAGACACCCAGAGGGATCGAAGCTCAGCGGGCAGAAGACGCTCCTCGCCTGCCAAGTTCAAGCCTCCAGACCAACCTCCAGCTCGTAAAGACTGGGTCCCTGACACCCAGCACCATGTGTGCATGGTCTGCCAACGTGAGAGGTTCACCATGGTGAGTGGGCAAAACTAAAACGCCTACATGGAAAAATGTCAGCATTTTATAACATTTTAAATATATATATTGTTAGGTTATATACAGTATAATGGGTATTTGTCTGATTTTGTTTCAAATCCTTTAGTTCAACAGACGCCATCATTGTCGAAAGTGTGGCCGCCTGGTTTGTCAGACTTGTTCTGAACGAAAGATGTCTGTAGAAGGATGCCAAGGAGATGAAGTCAGAGTCTGTGACCAGTGCTACGCCTACTTTCACCCAGAGTAAGATCTTATAGATTTAAATGCGGAAAACACGCAACAAGAGGTCATAGTTTTTAAGAAAGCATTTTAACAAACAATGGCATTCTTGTAATCTTGGAAATGATAGCTGATATCTAGAAAGTTCACAAAATTTACGGTCACATTTTCCCATTTATCTTTTACAAACCCTGTGGAATCGACCTGGACGTACGAGAAGCTTCAGATATATTTCTGGATATATGCAAAACAAAAATGTGATGTGAAATTTCATTTCTTTTTTCTGTTTACAGTTCTGATGATGAACTGGAACCAGCTGAAGGTAATTTTAACATTATTGCATAATGGTGTAATGAGAATTTCCTCTTTCGTTTTGACCAAAAACCCAGAATCCGCTCACATGCTCTGCAGCCTCATATTCTGTAAAAACTGAAGCCACGTCGTCTCATCTCACTTTCAAAATGTGTAAATCTGAGATGACAATAAAATTTACTTGGACTTTGGTGTCCTGGTAGCTCAATGGGTTAGGCGTCAGACTGGGATGCAGAAGGTTGTGGGTTCGAACCCTGCCTGAATCCATCTCCTACCAGGTGTGTCTCTGAGCCAGACACCCAGCGCTAGCTCCTTGTAAGTCGCTTTGGATAAAAGCGTCTGCCAAGCAAAGTAAAGTAAAGTAAAGACTTTGAACATTGAAATTTATATGTTGCTGTTTTTTGTGGCAGCAACACCAGAGTGAGCTACATAAAAAAAAACATTTAAATCTGTCATGATGCATGATGTAGAATTAATCTTGCTCCTGGACCCTTTTTTGTTTTTTCTCAGTTGCTGGTGGCCCCATAGTGAGAGAGGAAGATTTAGATGGGATGCTGCATCTTCCTGAAGTGGTCCATCGACAGATTCGGCTCAGTACAGACCCCGTAGAGAACCAGCTGCTACGGACCGAGTTCTACTACGAACAGGTCTGTATGTTTTTTACACAGGAGAAGACGGAGCACTCACTAACTTGTCTTCCAGGGAGATTAACTCAGCAAACTTAGACCAATGTCGTTCTTCTCCTAAAACCTAGGCACCCAGTGCATATCTCTGCGTGGCCATTCTGACTCTGCACAGCGACCAAGCATCTTCTGGCCACGAGCTCATCAAACACTGCCGCAATCTGTCTCGTAAACTGACTAATCCAGAGGTGGATGCCTGCCTCCTCACCGACATCATGCAACAGCTGTTGTTCAGAGCCAAGCTGATGTTTGTCAAAGTGGGTCGCAGCCAGGATCTCGCCTTATGCGACAGGTGGGATGTAACCCTAAGTCACAGTGATGCAAACAGTTGGTCGGACACAGCTGGGAGAACTTGATTATTTCCTGCCTTTAAGTACGCTTCCACAAATTGTTTCATATATTGCGGAATCAGACTTCTGCTGAAATCAAGTACTGTTTTTAAGAAAGGTCATAACATGGTCAGTTGTCCTGCTCTAGCAGGTGCAACAAAAAGAGAAACCAGAAGGGAGGGGGTGTAGAAAAGGGTTGTTATGAAAACACCTGTGTGTGTGGACCAAAGGCTGGGGAGGTTTTAAAGCTGCTTTAATCCGTATACCTTTTTCTTAACGACTTTTTGAAATGTGACGGAAACAAAACCAAAGGTTCGAATGAGAAGATAAATCATCAGCTCCATTCGTGATACTTGTATTTCTTTAGAACGGAACTATGGTTAATGTTGTCATATTTCTAGCTAATAGTTAATAATAGGAAGGCTGACGGACACAGGTCGCTTGAAAGTTTGTGAATCCAACAGATATGGTCACTGTTTTTGAAAAAACATCAAAATAAAATAATCTTATTCAACATAAACCCAAATCCCAATGTGAGATTGAAAAAGTGCTGTGGATGCAGAACGTCCAGAAAGTCCAGTTGCCATGACTAGACCTTCTGATGAGCACCCAAAGTTTTTCACCTCAGTCTGTTACCTGCATGACTTGACCAATGCAGCTCAGGGTTCACCTACTTATGCACATACACTAAGTCCATGTTTCTTGTAGTTCACTCAGCAAGTACATGCACATTTCATACCCAAAAACTGCTGACGATAACATTGGGAAATCGTGGTTAAACAACAGCAACATCTAAACTGATCGTCGGGTTCACAAACTTTCAAGCAGCAGTCTTTGGAAACATTTTCATTTGATTTGAGGATGTTCACATTGTTGGGCGATGCTAGTTTCATTCTGAGGTCCTAAATCATTTGATTACAGGTAGCGTAATACAGAAACCGATTCTTCTTCTTCTTTTCTGTTTTGGCATTCACACTTATATGCTGATTTAACACAATTGCTTCCTCTTCTGTTCAGTTACATCAGTAAAGTAGATGTGCTGAAGATTCTGGTAAAAGCCAATTACAAATATGTTCCTTCACTGGATGACATCCTGGAGACATCTGCTGTGACACGTCTCCGCAACCAGCTGCTGGAAGCAGAGCACTACCAGCTAGCCGTGGAGGTGAGACTGATAGTGGTTTATTCAGGGACCATGTACTACTACTACTAATACATCATTACATACGACTGTACACCTGTATTCCAGCAGCAAATAAACAATAACAATATATAAAAAGTGGTGTATTAACGGCATGGCTCCGTTTTCCATGTTTTCGTGGATCGTTTATCTAAAAACTCTTATCAGGAGGTATAAAATAACACTCAACTAAAGCCCTTACCACACTCGTATTCCCCTAGGTTTCTACCAAGAGCGGCCTGGATCCCAGTGGTGTGTGGCAGGCATGGGGCATGGCCTCGCTGAAAGCAGGGAACCTTTCAGGAGCAAGGGAGAAGTTTTGCCGCTGTCTCAAGGCACCAGTCGACCGCAACCAGCTGAACCTGGGTCCCTTATTGCTGCAGGAAGTTGTCAAGCACCTGGAGACCACTGTAAGACCCACTCTATCCACGGTAAGAAGATGCCTTTATTGTGGTAGATCCTCTGCTTTTGATTTATTGTCAAGGGTTCTTGATTTCTTCCCCCCTGTGAGGAAGCCAATAATTGCCAAGATGTGAGATGTCTGTTGGCAGGTTCCAGTAAGAGAGATCTGTTAAGATTGTGTGATGCTCGAGACATTGTCTGTTGTTCGTGGTTCAGAGAATCAAATGCACAATAAACCAGCATGTTGTTGAAAGACAAATTCGTATTCATGTGTGACAGTTTGTGGTGTTCATTTATGTGTATCAGGCTTTTGGTGAGGATATCCTAGCGTCCCTACGGGAACTGGAGGACGCCTTAAGTGACACAGGCGTTTCGGAGCGACCAGAGGGACACCCGCAAAACAGCAGCCTCCACCAGGAGTGTCTCTACTACCTGAACACGTATGGCACAAACGTAGCATTGATCAGCTTCTATATGCGTCATGACTGCATGACTGAGGCTGTGACATACCTGCTCAACAAGGTACGCCTTGCATAATTGGATTTAAAAGGAATGTAGAACACCTTTAGGCTATTTCAGAATTGAGTTGAACAGCTGTTTGTATTTCTGCTTGATCACGGTGCAGGAATGCCCGGAGGATGTGTTTCTGGAGGGTGTGCTGCAGCCCAGTCTGGAGCGGGGGCGTCTCGGCATGCTGCAGGGGATATTAGAAAAACTAGACCCCAGTCTAGAGTCTTGCAGCCGCTACCTCATTGCCTCCTGCCAATTCCTGCAGCGCAGAGGATTCTTTCATACTCTGTACCAGCTCCAACAGTTCATGATGGTTAGAGCAATCACACGTTTTTTAAATGGTCACTTTAGATTTGAATGATGATGTGAAAGTAAGAATAAAGATAAGTGAACAGGGGATAAACTGCATCAGAAATGTGAGTTTGATGACTTGATTTGAATATAGAAAACTAATCTCTTTCTCTCTCTCTCTACTCAAATGATAATATGTTGGTCCTACAGTATTATTTTAATGTCACACATATGTTAAATTCTCTTTACCTGTACAGGACCATGTGCGTGCAGCCATGACCTGCATCAGATTCTTCACGCATGGAGCCACTTCATACGTACAGCTGGGAGAACAGCAGGTATACTTCTTTTGGAATCGCCCCCCCCCCCCCAGTCAATCTTTCCTGCTTGACAAGTGTGACAATGTTTATCGTGCACTTTTCTTTGTACTGGGTTTTGACTGTGTACAGCGTTGGTTGGTCAGAGCCAAAGAGCATCTGAGGACGTACCTGCAGGAGCAGCAAGGTCGAGGCCCTGGGAGGAGAAAGTCTCAGGTCAACTCATTTAGGAAGATGATGTCGACCAGTGACGTGTCCAGGTTATTTAATATCTATTTTTTCATTTAGCAGGATGGAAGAAAATCATATTCTGTGCTTCTTTCTTAGAATTTACCATTTTAGGAGCTTACTTATGGAGTTTAATGGTACGGTGCTCTCTGTGTATTTGTTAGGCACATTAATACAGTTGAGCTCCAGCTCGAGGTGACTCGTTTCCTTTACCGCTGTGAGACTGCTGGCTCTTCTAGGGATTCACAGACCACTGCACCCTCCTCCAAGTCCCCTGCATCCAGTTCACCGCCTACACTGTTTAGTGGTAGTCCCATGAAGGTTGAGGTTGCTTGTAAGGTGAGCTTTCAGAACTTAACTTTCATGTAATTAACACTCCATGAACCACTGAATATAGATTAAGTGATATATCCTCATTTTGCTCTATTGCAGGTCATGCTTGGTGGTAAAAACATTGAAGAGGGTTTTGGCATCGCTTACAGAGTCATACAGGTTTGTTATTATGAAGTTCTGAAGTGCATACAAAATGCAACAGCCAAAATAAAAATAAAAACGAGTCTAATCCGTTCTAGTTATTCCAAAAAGAATGGAAACCTAATCCCTTGTTTCACTGGAATCGCTGAAGTAATGTGTTTGTATTTAAACATTGAATTAGACGTTAAAACACTTGAGCTTGAACCTGTGTTACAAATACTGCAATACAGTAACATCTAAACAAATCTAACACATTAAACGCTTTCCCTCTTTCTTTTCTATCTCAGGATTTCCAGCTAGAGGCCCAGACCGTCTATGTACGCGCCGGCCAAAGACTCGTTCGACAGAAGCAGTATGGAGCTGTACGGCAGCTTCTCAAATGTGTCAGCGAATCAGGCACTGCCACCAAACACGACTGCGATGCGGTCGTCCTCAGCTGTGTGTCTGTTGCGGATAAGGCTCCGGCCAATGTGAGTGACAGGAGATGGATACGGATGAGACGATGAGTATATTGTGATAATGGAGTATGACCATGACTGAGCTCTATGTTTTATCCGGTTTAGGCGAAGGAGCTGGAAAGTCTAATTCTGGAGTGTAAGAGTTCAGAAAGCAAGGTAGCATGAAACTCGCTGCATCCCCCTGTTCCTTGTGTATATTACCTGTTATCCTGTAAAACATTTCATTCATTTATCTTGTCTTTAGTTTATGTTACATTACTAGGTCACACTACAAGATTAAAAAGTATCCTCTTGATATCAGAAACCCATCAAACTCTCCTCACATCGTCCCTCTGTCTGTAGATCAAAGCCTATCTGCTGTGCGGCAAGCTGCGCCCAGCATACCTGCTCGCAGTCAAGCTGGAATCGAGCCGGGCAGGACCGCTGGTTCAGGACGTCCTTCAGGCTGCAGAGGGAGCACAGGACTCGGTGATGCAGAATATCTGTCGTCAGTGGCTGTCTGAACACCACAACAACGCATCTCAGCAGCGCCAAGCCAGACCCAATGCGAGGTAAAGTTAGCCTAGCTGCCATAATACAGTAACGCAGGCAGGATTCTCATCTCGGCATAACAGAGCTTTGGTATCAACATGACTGCACTTTGCATAAATGCCAGAAAATGTGGGAATAAAATGTTTCTGTTTTGTGATGCGATCATAGACACAATGCCCCTGCTACCGTCTGCGACTCTGCGTGTGTCATTCTAACCCTTTAGCACACACTGCGTAGCTAGCTTATTACCAGTTTCCACAGTGTTAGCTTTACGCTTATATGATACTGATGGACTCCCGGTGGACAGTTTTGAAAACAGATCAAAAAAGATGCAGCAGCAGAGAGATCCTTCTCTTTCTACTCCATTATTTCTTTGTCATTGTCACATTACCCAGGATGCCATTCGAAATTTCGAAATGAAATTATACTTGCCAGAGTTATATTAAACCTCCAATGGTTTTAATTGTCACCATGCTGCAGTGATGTACAGGCGTACTCCATGACCCCGACGCTGTGATTACGTCTATACGCATCACTACATACTCTTTACTGGGCGTGTACCGAGATAAAACAGATGAGAAACTTTTAACTACGAAGAGGAAGACATACAGGTTTTCAGCCTGGTGTCAAGTTCCTATTTCCGCAACCCTGAAGATCACTTTCCCCTTTTTTGACCTCCTGTCTTTCAACACAAAACAAAACCCAGTGTGCTTTATTATCTACAGTATTTTAATATAAACACTGTTACTGAACCAGAATGACAACGGCTCCCACACGACAGAACTGCTTATAGACATGTGGGCTCATACAATAGTTCTTACACAATGTTTGCATCTCTTTAATTTGATTTAAGATTTGTAACCTACCTCAGCCTGAAGGGAAATATCTTTATCTACGGTAATTGTGTTACTTGTATATCTTTCTTTTTTTACACTGACATAATTCTAATGACGTGTCCTCTACCGAGAAACTGAAAATGAAGAGCCTTGATTTTGTAATCCTAATGAAACACTTATTGTATAGCACATGTTTTGGCATAAATACATATATTGAAATTTAAATATTTAGGGCATTTAAGATGATCTTGAGAGATTTACAAAAAACAATTCTAGTAATAATAATGATGGATACAGAAAGGGACTCACTTATAGAACAATTTAAATTCATTAGCCAGAAAGTCAACTCTCTTAGCTAGTGTCTGGTATTTATGTCTCATCCTGTGTCTCGTGCTTTTATTATATTTACCTGCATTCTTTTTTTCTGTTCTCATGAAAGATGTGTCTGTATCTTCTGAAGTGTATACACACCATTAATCATTGACTTAAGGGTATAATGAAGTGAGATAATGTTTCAAAAGGGATTTGTCTTTGGCAATGTTATCTTTTGATGTGTATTGTTGTTTGTCTGTTTTACACCTAAACCTGGCCAAAACAGGATAATAATATAAACTTAAATCATGTATTTTAATTCATTTCTAATCAGCCATGTTGCTGAAGCCGACTTTTTAACAATATGTGTTTCACTTGTTGTGATCACATGGTACGGTAGTGCATCACGATTAGGAGCAGAAACTGTGTTGTCCTTTTGCCTTGCACCCTTTTGCTGCACGTCTGCATCCTGACACTGACGGATCTTCCTGTGATAGTGAGTGTTAAATAAGATTCACACATGCAGCATTCTTGCACTCTAATCTTTCTTAACTTTGACTGTTGTCTCATCACTGCCGCACTTTATATTAATGTTGGTTAGAAAAAAAAGAAGCTTTTTCAGGAAGAAAATGTCAAATCCCTTGTGAAATAAAGTGAGTTTAATGCTGTCCTTTTTTTTTAATGAAAAGGTAACATGTTTGTATAAAATATGCGTATTTCCTCTCTTGACAGTGGTTAAATGACAAGATTTATACTCTCCTGTGTGTTTTGTTAACACAAAGATACTGCTAAATTAGCTTAGCACAAAGCTGGAAACTGTTAGATATAAAAAAAACGTATTAATCCCAGAGGGATACGGGTAGCCTGCCTCTGTTTGGACCAGTTAGGACCATTAGGACCAGTTTTCATTGAGTCTCTGACAGTTTCAAGGTGGTGGTTGAAAAAAAAATAATGCGATATAAAACAATCATCAGGGTTTTACCATCTTAGTTTTTGTACTAAATGACATATGTATCGGATATTTAGCTTCAGCTAGCAGCTATGACAGTAGTGTCAATTTCCTAAAATGAATAAGTATCTATACATTTCAGGAATTCACAATTTCTTCTCTTAATATGAACAATTTGTCTGTTTATGCACTAATCCAATTGTTTGTTGGTGGCATTTTGATGATCAAAGGATTCATACAAGCGTCCTTAATAGTAATATTTCCTTTTATTTACATCAAATGTAAACATTCAACTCTTAACATGAATGTGAGTGTAGTAAAAGGCATGTTTAACTCGTATAAAACACAGAATGTAAACTCTTGGCAACTTTGCTTGTTAATGCTGAGAAGGAAACATGAGTAGTGAGATTTTTTTTAATGTAAAACCGTAGTTCCTCGAGAATGTGCAGTTGTTTGGCAGAGCAAACGAAGAAAAATAAGAATTTCGTAAATATTGCAATTATGCGATTCTGACTGATTCGGTTTGAGTAGAAAACACTACCAGAGCCATCGTAAAATACATGTATGTGGCTCAGATTGACACGGATCTTCAATAGTTTGCTCATCTTTGACCTGGAAACGCTGTAAGAAACCCTGCAGTTGTTTACAAAGGCTGGCACAAAAGTCACACAATTTAGCTGCAGATTCAGGAGAAGTTAAAAAAAAAGATTCGCTAAAGATGCTGGTCTTTAACCCTGGCTTCACCCTTCATTGGATCCTACAACATTACAGTACATCAAGTTGCTTTTTTGCCTACACTGTTTTCACATTGTGTCACAAAAATATAGAGAAGTCATTTGTGGTTATATGATAATATAGTTGAGTTCTTTTGGTTCGTGAATCTGCTGTAGAGCACCAAAATACTCAAGTTATTAAAAGGTAATAACTGCATTATTACACAAAGAAGCAACTTCACATTATAGTACCTCTTACATAATTACCTGACTGCTTATTAGATAAGAAATGTTCAAAGTACAGAACATCAAACCCATAATGAGACAAATTAATTGAATGATAGCAGAAATGATGAGGACTCCTTGGAGAACTGAGATAAACGGTGGCTCAGATTTAAATTAGTCCCACTCAGTACTGAGAAGCTCACAGCTGATGTCCCACAGCCTCCTCGCCGTCTCCTCGCTTCTTCCCTGTGGGGCTACAAAGGCGGGGGCGCAGTCACTGAAAATGAAAGCGGAGGAAATAATTGTTACATTAGAGTTAATGACGGTGTGAGTCACGTCTCTGTGGGTACAGTGCTCCGGTTTCTCCGTGAGCCCCCGCATGATAATAGCGTCTGGTCAGAGAGTCGAGGTAAACCTCATCTTATGTCTGTTTGCATTTAAATGTCAGCGCTTCCATCCGAGGCGACCTAACGGGATCGTATGTGGATGAAACGACATGAGACTATTAATAAGCAAAGAATGTCTACCCTCAAAGAGGAAACACGCCTCCCTCCTTGAAGTGGTTCTGATTCCACAGGGTCATTTCCTTTAGACAACAGTGTTATATAAAGTGTGAGATGAACTAATTTAGCTGTTAGGGTTATTTTTCAACCCTGAAGCTATGACATTCAGTTTTCTGGCCCAGCACTTTAGTCCCTGATTAATGGACGGACTGGCACGAAATGTGGAACAAAAGGGTGGATATAATTACTCCAGGGCCACCAGGAGTTTGTCACGTGTGGTTTCAAATGAAATGTCTTATATAGGCAAATATTGGACATGTTGCCATGAAAACTGATGCAGATATTTCTGTTACAACCTACAAGTCCCAGCAGCATCATGATGTCAATCAAGCATTAGCATTGTCGAGGTCAGTATGTTGCCATGCTAGAGGTACTTGCTTAGCTGCATGTTCATTTGTATAATGTAGCTGTAACTCTTTGAATGATGCTCGTAGTTGGACAATATCACAACCAAGCAATGATGCAAGACGCGTCCATATTCCCCGATGCCTTCGAAAATGTACTTCCTATATGAAAAGTGAAACTTTTGAACTTATTCCGCTACGTACATGACCAAGGTCAAAAAAAAGTCTACATCAGTTAAATGGCACAAAATGCTGACATTATGAACTGTCTAGTGCAAAACAACATGTACGAGTGATTCATGTGATTGTGTCACTTTCTTTGGTATCACAAGCTTGTGGGTTGTGTAGTTACTCACAAGTTACTGGGAAATTACGTGCTAGAGCACTCTTCAATAAAAAAGCTGATGTTTCATTACCAAACAAACCGGATCACATGAATGTTGCGTAACTCAATAACTCATGGCACATTTCCCTTCAGCTGTTACTGTTAACAGCTGATATTTCTATACGAGAGTCGTAAATGTTATTCACAGTGAATTCGTCTCCATTTAACATTGATTAGACTAATTCATGATTTACTCTAGTATTCAGAAAAATCACATAGAATGAATTTAAATCATTTAAAGCTTGAATGATTAATTAATTATAGCACATTAAAATCTATGAATATTGCATGCTCTGCTTTCATATGAGGATGGGAATGGGAAATGTTCACTTTCTATTGATTTGTTTTCAAAGATGCCCAGGTCTTTTCATATTTCTAGTCTGTTGCCCACCTGAAGTGTTTCCCAGACACAGAGTGTAGCTCCTCTGCCACAGCACAGTAGATGCTGGTCTGCGCTCCTTCCCGTGGGGTTTTTAAGAACACGGAGAAAACTGTGAAAAATATCGTCATGAGAGTCGAGTGTCTGGTCAGGTCCGAGTTCACCGTCCCTGGGTGGACTGAGTTCACAGTCACATTGGTACCTGTGAGAAAATGAACCGACATCACCAGACGCTTTTCCCTATTTTCTATAAAGGATGAGGATGATTATCGGAAAATAACAACATTGTTAAAAACACCTAAAAAGGTGTTTGGGTTGAGTTGTTGTGGGTTGAACTTGTCATCTGTGTGTGTGTGTGCGTGTGTGTGTACCTTTGAGTCTACGGGCCAGCTCTCTGGCAAAAAGAACGTTTGCCAGTTTGCTCTGGCAGTACGCTAATCCACTGTTGTAGCTGCCCTGGCTGTGAAGGTCATGGAAACGGATCCAGCCAAAGTTGTGGGCCAGAGAGGAGACCACAACAATTCGAGCCGGCGCACTGCGCTTCAGCAGCCCGATCAGGAGGTACGTCAACAGGAAGTGACCTGGCCAGAAATAAAGCCCACGCACATTTCTACATCTGTCACTAACCTGATTAGGTCAACTGCACAGGAAATGTGCAGTTGTGTGAAGTTCGTTTCCGACTTCGTCTCACCCAAATGATTGACTCCGATGTGCATTTCAAAACCATCGATGGTTTTCATGTAGGGGCACATCATCACCCCGGCGTTGTTGATAAGGATATGTAGCTGGTTGACCTCTGAAGAAGAGACCGTCGCACGTGTCACATTTAATAACTGCTAAACAACGATAAATCAGGTAAGTATTTAGTACTACAGCAACTTTGCTTACCTCTCAGGAATTTCTGTGCGAAGGCTCGTATAGAGCAAATGTCTGCCAAATCGAGTTCCCAAACCTCCACTTGTGCTTTGGGGTATGTGGCTCGTATACTGGCTGCAGCCTCCTCACCCTTTTCCACATCTCGGCATGCCATCATCACCCTAGCCCCTGTTACACAGGAAAAAAACAGCTGCTAAGTTTTGAACAAGACAGAAACTACTTAAATCATTGAAGAAATGCTAAATGCTTCTGCACAGAGACTGGTAGAAGTATTAAATGGCCTGTTGGTCAGTGATGTAGAAATTCACTCATCTCAGGGCTTTTCATTTCCATAACCAGATGTTGTAACAGCTTTTTGTTTAACCCCCCAAAAATGTGTTGGTGATTTTTTTATATATCAAAAAAAGCAAAAGAAATCTACAAACCTTAATGTTTGAAAAACATTCCTCGGGCACTTTGAGGTTATTTGGAGTCTCCTCAGGGGAACGGCTCCCTGAACAAAACTGTGCAGCGGATTGTTCTACATGTACTGTTGCTGCTTGTCGAGCCATTTAGACCTTTGAAAAGAGGAATGCTGTGTTTTTTTTAACATAACACTGCACTTTGGCTAACTCAGAACAAGGACACCGGCATTTCATTCAGCCAATAGATCTGCAGTGTTACAGTAACTACCAGTGAAGCATACGGGTCGGCTCCGACGCACAGGACTAAATGTTCTCTTTTATAGTGTATGTGTATTCATTTAATAATTTAGTAAGATCCAGTAGAAAAAAAGATTTGGGCTACACATAAATGTATGTGGTCCAAATTAGTTGTTAACTGATTATGTTATTGTGTATATCTGCCATAATGTTAAATGTCCTGATATTAAAAATACATTACAAATAGTGTTACATTTGATATATTCCCTGATGTTAGTCTGCGTATATATAGAGATTTATGTTTTTACCACTAACTGTATAACAGAGAAATCTACTAAGTGGATGCAACAGCTATTTATGGATTCCTCCTGTTGTTCTTCCTGGGGTTTCCCCCTGTAGACATTTGTTTTTGGGGAGGTTTTCCTGATATGATTTGAGCATCTAAGAACAAACTGTTTACAGACTGTAAAGCCACTGATGCAAGTTAGTGTCTGAATGGATTCGATGATTGTTTGGGTGGGTTTGATTTAAAACTAGCTGGTTACATGTGTGTGGGGTTTCTCTAGAGCTTGGGGTAATTGGTGACTTTAAATGACCCACAGGTATGAATAATTGTTTGTCCCTATCGTTCGTTCCTGCAGCTGGCGACCTGTCAATTCAAACTAATCTTGATGTGAATAATGCCCAGTGAGAAACTGCAGTTTTCTGTTGTTGTCAAAGATAATAGGTAGTAGATTTAAAGAGGAGCTCTGCTGTACATTGATTTCACAGTCACCTCGCACGGCCAGGTCCAGCGCAGTCTCTTTCCCGATGCCTGTGTTTGCTCCAGTAATGAGGACTGTCTTTCCATCCAGGCGGGATGTAGATTTACACACTCCTCCTGCTGCATATTCTCTGTTAATATGCAACGACAACTGATTAATGTTAGAGACACAACACTGTGCACTAAAGCTGACAGCCCAGCAGCCCCCTTCTGCAGTCAGTCAGTGGAAGCTATGATGCTGTGCCCTCGTTTAGATTGTACATATGGACAGCTTTGCTTAATTATTCATACAGAAACTTGTACAATGATCACTGCTGAGCGCCAAATCGTGCGACCCACGCCACTGAGCAGGGCCGCCCCGCGACCAATGGCTCTGGTGGAGTATGCATGCAGATATAGCTCCGCCCACGCGCAGCCTCCTGATAGGCCCGAGCCGCTCACACAGAAGACACCCGGTCCATCGCCGTGCAAAAACTCCCCCAGCTCCATCGCTGGGTTTCATTGATTTTCTGCTCGGAGAATCAGTCAGCGTCGCGTAAAATGATAGGTGATAGAATAGGAACATGTGAAAACAGTATCTGTTGGGTTACGTGACGTTACAGTGTCTTTGACGTGTAATAGGCATCATCGTAATAATTACACCAGTGCAATGCAAAGCCCTGTCAACCAACTAACAACCGTGGTGTGTGTAACGTTTGAGTCATGTTAGAATAAATGAGTGCATTGATTGCTGCTTACCTTATATGTGAGGCAAATAAAACCACCAGTAATGTTACTGCACCGAGAGCTGCGATGATGAATAAAAACAACATCCTGCCTCAGATGTGGGCTCTTCTGTCTCCTGCAGCAGGACTGTGGTCCAGTGGTCTGTAGGCACAACAGCTGATGTCAAAGCATAAGAAAGCACAGCCGGGATGAAACGCGAACGGAATCATGGGATTGTAGTTTTTAATGTACTATCAGGTTATTAAGTCAACCTTACAAACTGTAGTCAAAAGTTCATCACCTCTCTTAATCGTGTACCAAATATACTGGAAAACTGACTGTGTATAATAAAAAATAGGTAATGGGTACATTTTCTTATTAGAATTTTTTACTATTTTATTACACATATTTATTGATTTATTTACACATATAGTTAATTTTAAATTTTTTGTTGGGTTTTATTGTGTTTTTAAAAGGTAACTTACTTTTGTATACTGTTCTTTGTGTGCTATTAACACCTATAACAGACAAATAGAAATTTCAGTTTTGAAGAATCGAATTGCCTTATTGGACTACTATGAATTTTTCTGCAACAACTGTAAGTACTACAATGATTAATTAATACAAATAATAATAAACACTAACGAAACTAGAGCAATATTATTTAAGATAAAGATAAAAAAAATAACATTTTTATTAAAACACTAATAAACCCGATTTATTCGTTTTAACAAATTTGTACATAATCATTAAGCAATTATAATGTACTAAATAGAAAAAAACAAGATCACTCAGGAACTACATTTCCCAGAAGGCACAGCTGAAAACAGTCGAGCAGTAATGCCTGAATAAAATTTGTGTCATTTTAAAATAGTCTTCAACAAGGTCGTTTTTGTGACCGGTGTGAGTTTTATTTCTGTGCTGAATTTGTGATTTATTTAGATTTACTTTGAGTGTTTTTTTTTTTGTTTTTTTTTTAATTTAATTGTTTTCGTCGGGAGTTTGAGGCGCCTCGTCACGAGGTCCATCATGCGGAAGAGTCCCGGGGATCTGATTATCTTATCGAAGCAAAACAAAAAGATTTACCAGCAGTTGTGGCTGTTATTGGTGCTTTATTTCACAGTAAAGGACGAAGCTATTCCTCAGGAAAATACAGCCCAGCGACAGGTGAATCAAAATGTCGTCGGAGGAATTCGAGAAGTTGCACGAAATCTACAAATCTCTGTATGAAGAACTCAAGCTAATGCCAGAAAGAGCTCTGAAATGTCAAGGAGGTAAACAGTTTGTTTCGTTGTTTCTACCGCTCGTTGTTAGCGTTAGCTAGCTAGCTAAACAACACAGCAGCCAATACAGAGGATGTGTTATGTGCTGTTAAACTGAAACTTGTGCTGTAATCGCAGAGGAGAAGAAGAGGCTGGTGAGGAGCTTCGATGAGAGACATGGGGAGGCTGAGGAAATGGTGAGCTCCACACTGAAGTTCACACCATGTACATAACTACCTATGAATACATATTATTTGTGATTTCACAAATCATGGTCGTATGTACAGGTTATAAACAGAAAGAGGAAGCAGGAAAATAGTCAGGTTAAAGTGTTGTAAAAAACAGTATTCCACTGCAAGTTGTATGTACAAGCACTGGAAACCACCAAGAAGTAGATTTGACGTTTAAAAACAAATCTGTGTCTGAAAAAATGTACGTGATTCATTGATGAAGAATCAAGAATTTACCATTAAACAGTGCAATTTTCTAATCTGTCTCAGATACAAGGAATGGAAGAAGAGCTCCGCTCTGCTCCTTCCTCTTACAGAAATGCTATGAGCACAAAGCTGCGCCTGTACCGCAGAGACCTGGGTAAACTGCAGAGAGAGATGAAAAACTCTGCTTATAGCCTTGGCTCCTCTTTCCAGCCTGGGGAAGGAAGTCATCATGGCATCTATTCATCTCAAAATCAACAAAGTGTGAGTTTGGGCCTGCAGACTTTTATATGTTATAAATACTGTTGATAGTATTTTATTCAGAAATGTTTATAGGATGGTACTTGCAACGTTATAAACACCTTAGTTGTGTCCGAGGTTATTGGCCTCTGTCTGTTTTTTGAAGTATTTTTATTCCTCCTAATAGAGGCTGATGCAACATGCAAACATCTCATTTGTCATTAATGGGAAATTTAAGAGCAGGAAATGTCAGTGTGAACTTTTGTTGTCAGCAGGTATCCATTTTATTCAACAAGCTTATTAAGATGCAAGAGAAAAAGTATGTGAAAGTAATTTCCGTGTAAATATTTTTTATCTCTTCTGTCACTAATATTTATTATGTGTTTATCATTTTGATCTATTCAGACACACCTGCAGTCTCAGAGAGCTTTGCTGCTGCAGGGCACAGAGTCTCTGAACAATGCCAGCCAAAGTATTGAACGAAGCCAACGCATTGCAACGGAGACGGAGCAGATAGGCACAGATATCATCACTGAGCTGGGAGGGCAGAGGGAACAGCTGGATCGCACTAGGAACAGAGTGAGCTGTGAATTCATATTGTGTTGTGAATGTGTGAGATGAGGTGGAAAATCACTGGGAAAACCACAGTGGGTATCTAGTATGTTTAGCAATTATGTGTTCTTCCAAACTTAATATCAGGCTTTTAAATTTTATATTTATTTTGTAGTTGGTGAATACTGGAGAGAACCTCAGTCGAAGTCGAAAAGTCCTTCGTGCCATGTCACGGCGGTAAGTGAGAAAGTGTTGCTTTCTCTCTCTGATCTTCATTATGTTTTATGTCTGTCAAACCATGCGTCCATTATGTAGCTTAATGCAGGAGATCACTCTAAAATGTAACTACATAATAGGAACAATGATCGTAACCCCTGCTTATAGTTAATTCTATTTTGCTGTCCTCTAGGCTGATGACCAACAAGTTGCTTTTAGGTATTATAATTTTAATGGAGCTGGCCATCCTGGGTGCTGTGATTTACCTGAAGTTCTTCCGAAAATAAAGAGACTTCACTACCTGAAAAGAGTCTACGCTCTGGATCCGGGATAAACCTGGACTATGTAAAGCTGTCTCCTCTGACTTTCCTAGCAATAATGCTGATCTGCTGTATTCAGCCAACCATGAGTGGAGATGAGGAACAGTGAGATGGTTCAGTTGCGAACGTTTACTGAGAGGAGTTCATTTAAGAATAACATATTGTTGAACCTGATAATGGACCAAACCTATAGAAATTCCATGGGAAAACTGTGAGCTAAGGTTTGCACCGTTCTATCAGACACGCTACAAGATGTTTTTGGACTTCTGTGCTGGCTGAAGAGATTCTTTGTGGGTTTTTGGTGAAGTCAGAGCACAGTCTTACTCCGACATGTGCAGAGTCTTGGGTTACGCTACTTTTCTACGTTACTGTCTGTTCTGTGACCTTTAGAAATCCTCAATTTAGGATAATTTACTGTGAGACTACAACAGAATTGTTTTGTGAATAAATCTATTAATGGTAATCTGCAATATTTGATTAAATGCTAGTTTTCATGCACAGTATCCAAATGGTTAAATTGAACTTATTTTTCCAAGCTTGAGAAACCAGGTCACCTCACCTGTCAATCACTGTGTTCATAACAGTGGTCTTCTCTCATCGCTGTTAGAAATATGTCTATATGTATATCAACACATTAAAGCTAATTTTTAACCTCAGGTTGCGGTGTACCTGACATTTCCAGGTAAAGTATTTTTAGTGCCAGTTCTTGCAGTGGTACAACTGCCCCAGTGTTTTTCTTTCGTACAGATGTACAGAAATCCAGAATTCTAGCTAGGTTGCAGGACACTGGATTAAAGGTTTGGGCCACTAGAGGACAAAACACTTTACGGATCAGTTTGGATGTCCTTTAAGCAGGTTACTGACATGTATGATGAGCTAAACACCCTGATTGAGCAATACATGTAGCTCGGGAGAAGTGGGTCGGTCCATTGTGTCAGATCGTCCTCTGTACACAAAGTACAAACAGAGGAACGGTCCACTAAAGAAGTATCTGACAGAGGGAGTTTGCTAAATCAGTAGAAATTTGGCGTAGCTGTGGGTAAATTCAGCTTAGCGTTTGTAACAGGATCCATGCTATGCAATTAAAAATACTTCAGACAGATTTCAAATCCCACCAAGTCAACGTAGCAAGTTCAAGGACAAAGTAGAGACTGGCAGCCTCACAATCTCTTGTTGTCCTGCATTCCAATGTTTCTGGCAGGAGATAGTTTGTGACCTGAATAGGAGATTAAATACAGGCATTGAAATAGAAACAAATACAGAGCTAAACTGTTTCTGCAAGAAAATGCATAGCCGCTGAGTGGATTACAGACAAGAGACCAACAAACTCAGCAGAGTTAGAAGCACTGTCTGTAGAAAATATATATATTTATGACAATGTTTCATGAGCCTTTTGTTGACCGTTATAGGTTCAGGTCTATTTCGAGGGTTCACATGAATGTACGATCCCGCTCTCCTCTTCAGGAAGTAAGTTCCAAAGCACCGTCTTTATATCTGCAGTATATTCTCTCAAGCTGCTTCCAATCCTGATAAGACGTGTTGTAGATTTGCTAATATCAATATTATTTCTCACTACTCTACTCTTACACTTATGTGAATGTGTGCAGAATGAAGACTTATGAATATTTTTTGTAGAAAATATCAACAAAACACACATTTGTTCTGGTTCAAAGTACAACACACATAACACAACTTTTCCAGGTTTGGAAACAACACTACACAGAGGTTGTGTAATCTCATCTTCATTTCATAATATTTTATTAATTATTATGTAGCTGTGTTACCAGCAATACTAGTAAAAATATCCAAAGAAAAGTACAAATACTGACCAGTATTTTGTCACCTGTATTACTTTTCATTGACGCTGCCAGCGTGTGGACAGCAGTGATAAACTGTGTATGAATATCTTGGTCAATGAATTTGTGCTGAATCGATAACCAGGAAATATTTTTCTCTACCACTACCACAAAGTCGATATTTTTGTTTTTTAGTATAATCACTAAATTCTATTGTATAGATTGTGGTAAAGTTTATGCGTCGTCTGATTTTTCACATAGAACCATGTTAAGTTCTCATTTCATTTTGACTGCACACATTTACACCACCTAAGGTATCGTTTTCTATCTTTTTGTATTATATTTTATATATATGCTAGCTTTCTCTTTAGTCTGTTGATAGGATAAACAGTGCGGCCTCACAGAGCTGCCAGCTTGGCTCTACACTCACTCAAAGTACTGGATTTCTCATAGATGGAGAAAATAAGACACCCGTATAAAAATGCAATCACATTTATGGAAGACAAAAATATAAACTCCTTTACAATGACAAGTCATTCAGTATCCACATCAAGTCTAATACAGAGCAGGCCAGCTTTTCAGAACAAAGGTGGATAGCAATGATTTGAGGTCAATTAATACATGCACTGGGAGCTTCTTTCTGAACCTCCAAAAGTAAACTCTAAGTAAAATATAATAATCACAGCTGGTCCAAAACTGAAAACACATGATTACTAATTTTTACCAACACTCACAGCCACAAAACAATGTTGGCTTCACACTAAAGCTGATTTATTATTATCGTTCTATTAACTCAATGATAATAAATATGTGGGAGACATGTCCTCTTACCACGTACTACACGCAGAATAAAATAAGTTAGTATTGCATATTAGTATTGTTAGTGTGATGGTTCCCTGTAGTAGTATTATAAATCTACACAGAAGAAAAACCTTAAGCTACTGTTAAATTCAGTCTTTTTTTTTTGATTGTAAAGTTGTGGAATGCTCAGATTGTGTTATTAAAGTTCATAGTTGTGCTCTGTGCTCTCAGATGCGGAGCTGCTCTGTGCTGTCCTTCACGGGTGGAACATCGTCGATGGACGTGTGAGCACCTTCTCTCGTCTGTCCCAGACACGATGCGATGACATCCACCGCTAACGAAGCGGTGGCCTCCACGGCCTCTTGGTTGGCCCCGAGCGCGGGGTTGACTTCTACCATGTCCATGGCTGACAGCAGACCTGTGCACCAACAAATCATCAGTTAGTCAGTCAAACCTGACCATCTGTCAGTATAGACTGGTGAAACCGTCTCTACCTGTCTTATGGATTTCCTCTGTGATGTAGATCCCCTCCCTGTAGGTCAAACCCCCGTTGACTGGTGTTCCTGTAGCAGGAGCCAGTGACGGGTCAAACGCGTCTATGTCAAAGCTTAAGTGGATCGGACGCTGTTTCCTGTGGAATGAGGTGAACGTGAGTGAATCGAAGGCTTCCGTTTCTTCCTGCAGTTTCTTCAAATGACTTCAGAAATAACATGTTACATGTACCTTGCCAGAAGATGATCGAATGTTACTTCCATAACTCTTTGGATGCCGACTCTGTCGATGTCCCTCATGGTGAAGTATTGAATACCGAGGTTCTTCAAGATTTGGCTACAAGAACAAAAGAGCGAAGACATCAACGACTGTTCTTTACGTGCATAGGTGTTAGAAACCAAAGTTCCACCTACACCACATGCAGTAAACTTCTTTTTACGTAAAGTCTTTTTTGCAATTGCAGCAACTCACTGCTCTCCAGGGTCAACATCCCGCAGTCCGATATACACCAGGTCCGCTGAGGAGAGGACTGGCTTTGTCCAGGAGAAGCCTGGGATTTCTGGCATCTGTGGTGGACAGACAGCATGTAGGGTTAGTGAAAGGGCCCCTTAGCCAGAGCCTTTGTTAGTGCAATGCTCTGTTGGGTTGTTACTGAAATACAACACTTTCATTTTTTGTTTGAATGGAACCTAATGTTTCAACTCACCTTGTCTTGCAGCTCTTTGAGCACGAAAGCCACCGGCTGGCCGTGGAGGTTTCCCGACGGGGAAGTCATAGGAGTGTTCACATCTGCATGGGCATCAACCCAGATGAGGCACAGGTCAGGACACTGCTGGGCATGGCCACTCACTGATCCGAGAGCCAGGCTGTGAAAGGACGAGGAGCGTCAGATATCTGTCGGTCAGGTTACCGCACAGTAACACATACGGTAAAACGAGATGCAGCCGCCTAGTTGCACTGACTGATTTCTGACATGCAGCACGCTGATAAACCTCCAAGCTTCAGATTCTGGGATCATTACCTGTGGTCGCCTCCGAGCATGACAAGGGTGTGCCCGGCACCAACGGCTCTGCTCACCACCCCAGACAGCATCTTATTTGCTCCGCCCACGGTGCGAGGATACTTCACATTCATGTAGGGCTCATCCTGCTCAAGGTGGTGGAAGGTGAGGTCGCCGAAGTCGTGGACAGAGTAGTCTGAGGACCCAACAACAGGAAGCGTTTAATTGAAGACTCATGTGTGTGCTGCCATCTCTTCTGACTCACCAGGGGTTCAGGATTTTATTTGGGGAACCCCGGCTGATGATGGACATGGAGAAACCTGCGACCTGTGTGCTCAGGACATTCTCTGATCATTGCGATACCGCCATATGCCGAAGCTGAAAATAGCTGCTTTGATAGCATGACTTAACACGCCTGCGTCTGACCTTGCAGCCCGAGACGGCTGAGTCATTCAACGCCAGTGGAATGTCAGTGATGGAGCGCTTTCCCACATCGGCTTAAGTTTCAGTAGTTCAGGTAACTGCAGAACTGAAGGCTGAAAACAAATGTCCATATAGGACATGGTCTATGAAGTAAACAAGTGATGTGACTCGCCACACCGGGGGGCGTGTCTGGTAATGTGAGCCGTGTTGGTAATGTAGGATTACCCTGCTGATCTAAGAGGGACCAATAAGGCTTGTTACCATTCGTAGACAGGACAGGAATAGCTCTTGTCTTGTTGCAATCTTGAGCATCTATTGCAGGACAATTAAAAAAAGCAGCGACGGGCTGCGTCTCTTAATTGTGACATTCAAGTGTGAACTGCAGTTAAATCCTGATGATGAATATTTGATTCAAACAGTTTGTACAAACTCATGCAGAGCCTGAGAAAGGCGACACGATTTCCCTGGGTTAATGACCCTGGCAGCTACAGTACATCTTCTTCCACTGCTGCCAGGACATTATCAGGCCACGACTAAACATGACACTTTGCCAATTCACTGGCTTCAACTTCAGATGAAAGATATTTTTTAAACCTCTGATTGTGACATTAAGTGTTGCAACGATGGGTCAAGTTTTCAACCTGTGGCCTGTAACTTATGGCAACAAAGGCTTAAATTACCTCAATTGAAAAGTAGTTCTTAAAATACACAGAGATCGAACACGAACAGTTTTGAACCATTAGAGAACAAACTAAGAATATTATGTTAGACACACGAGTATGGATTCATTTGAAACTTCTAAAATACTGTGAAACCTCAGAGAGGCTTTGTGTGCAGAGACGGGAAGGGGCACCTCTGTTACACAACAGCTGATGTTTGCAGCAGAGGAGCAGATATCTGGAACCAGGCAGGGTAAGATTTACCTCTGTGGTTCTGTGTTAATTGGCTACAGCACAGCACTATTCACTGTATGGACACATGTTTAAAGTCTGTAGACCTTTGTGAACTCCTGCGAGTTGTGTGGATGCCTTCGGTGGAATAATCATACGGTTTTATGGTATAATTATCCTGCCTTCACTAGACCTGAGGCTTTATGACAACTTTAATTAATTGTTTCAGAGTTTTGGACTAACATGCATTTATTCATCATTATGGTCCTTTATTTCTGACAAAGTTCAGTTAATCTGAACTAAATCCTTCCTGATTAAACCCAATGTTTAGTCTCTGCTGTATAAATCTACAGTGTCCTTGCTGCTCACAAGGACTTTTGTGTCCAGATCTTAAACTTTACACTCTTAAGGACCCTGATTTAACTTTATCCTTATGATATGTTGCATTTTTAAACTTCCAGTCATTACATAATACCCGCCGTTACGTCTGGGGTTGGCTGAACGTCATTCCCGCAATTCACCACTCGATTCGTGCCAAGTCTCCATTGTCATGCAGTGATGCAGCGGTATTTCAAGCACAGTGTAAGCCCGGCAGTCTAGAATAAAGAAGCGCTTCTGTGTACAATGGGCGGCTTCTTTTCACTTTAAAAAAGGCAGCAGCAGACGCCAGATTCTGCAGGCGTTTCGAATCAGAGCGGATAAAGCGAGGCGCTCCGCTGCGGTGCGCGTGTGCGCGGTGGAAGTAACCAGCCGGCGGAGTCGCGCGCTCTGCGAGCATGTGCTGGAGGAGGAAGGACTAAACCTGACATGGAAAGAAAAGGCTGCCCAGTAATTACATCACCTCTGATGTTTCTCAGCCTTGCTCCTTTATTCTAGAACAATCGAAATCATTTCACTGTAAATTCGTGGATGGGATTCACAGCACAGTGTGAGCTGGGTGAGGCGGTTATTCTGCTATCAAACGAGCGGCACCAGAAGCCCACACACTGTCCTCTGATTTCTCCTTCCTTTGTAAGCAGTTTCTAATCTGTCCCGTGCCGTGATCACTTTGTTCTCTGAGCCATGTAACCTGGAATCAACTATTCTCGGCCACATGTCGGATGTGCACTTTTACTGTGCCGCGGTGATATAACGAGTTGGCTGAAAACCAGAAGTGGAAGTTAAACCTGTGTAGAAGCTGCCCACTGCCAACCTGCCGGATACACCCGTCGACTGTTACATAACACTTCAGAAAGCTTTGCCCTCTCGGTTCGCTCACCCAGACTGGAGAGCCTCTCCATGAGCCCCGCATCTCTGATGACTTTAGGACCGCGCTCCACGCCTCTTCTTTTCTGTCAGACAACAAGAAGAAGAAATGCGTTTAATCAGGGACAAAGACAAGTGTAAAAATAAAAAAAACTCCCAAACCGCATTTCTTACTTGTCCTTTTGAAAACGGGGCTCCCAGCACAGCCACTGACTGAGCTCTGCTTTGTTGGAGAGCGTGTGTGAGCTGAGACCTAAGAAGGCGGAATAAGGGTCCTCTTAGAGCCATTTTTCCTCCCGAAGAGCAGAACCGTGTGAGTCCGAATCAGGCACCGAGCAGGACGTCTGGTGAAAGCCGTGTGAGATGTTGCACCGGGGGATGCTGACTGTGGGCACACTGCTGCATGGGGCCGGTCTTAAGCCGCCGAGGTCTACTTCATATTCATGAGCTGATGATGACGAGGAGGAGAATAAGTGATGGAGTTCGCCACACCCCGATTTCTTTTTTACAAACAAAAACACCCCGCAGTGTTGCGAAGTGCTCAGCGGTTCTAAACGTTTACGAACCCTTATTACTAATCCTCCTTCCTGCTCCATATACGGTGTTGGCGTCATGAGGAGTTACACACCTTCGGATTAGCCAATAGGAGCTGTCGAAAGGGTTTTTTGCTAAGTGGGCGTGGTCAGCCGGCCTGATGTAGGCCAAGATCACTTTCGGCGTGTTTGTTGTGAGTGTCTGTCTATGTGGAAATTTCCACGAACCGAGCCAGGCGGGGCTGACAGGACTGTTTATCTGGACGGGTTGCTTTGTTAGGCTTCGGGAAAAACATGCCAAATGTCTTTTCAACGTGAAAACATGTTGTCCAGTCATTTTTACAGTAAAGCCTGATTGTTGTTTTCACACCTGTCCACAGCCTGTATTCACTTACTGACCCAGTTGTCAAATAAATGTCGTGCAGTACAATAAAGGTCAACTAACTATGTAACAGTATGTGTAGTATTTGAGTAAGTGTACTTTATTACACTTCATTACCTCTGACTTTAAGTCTTAAGTTGCTTAAAAAAGACACAATTTTGTGTTATAATTTATTTTAAATTGACAAAAAAACTCAACTCAATAAACTATAATGACAATTAAAAAAAAAGAAGAAATCTCTTTTTTACTAAAGCATTGAGACACTTTGCTGTGGCAATCCAGTTTGTGTTGAGGTTTGTGCTGTTTGCTTTAATCTGTTACTTCATTGGAGGTCACTTGTCCTACAGAGCAAGGCCGTAAAACTATTTCTAGGGGGCTCAGGAACAAAAAAAAATATATAACTTAATTTGGAATCACCAGACCACATCCTAGATTTAGGACTAAGCTGTCAGGCCAAACTGAGTAGGCACATGGAGACAATTTACAGACGTGAGTCTGTCAAAAATCTGCATGTTTCCAGCTGCAGGGACTGGGAGACTGGCTGTAGTTTAGTAAAGGATGAATGAGGCCAAATCCAGAGAGTCCCTTAACAGAAAACTTGCTTGCATCATGCAACCTGAGTACAGTAATGTACAGTAATTCACATTTCAACCAAGACAAAGACAGAGTAGCTTCAGTACGAGAGTCTGTACAAGTGCTCGGCCAAAGCTGAAACCAGGCTGAAGACGGAGGTTCACAGGCATTACCTATTTAATATTTCAGGAAAAAATGGTAAAAAGTCCAGGTGTGCAAAACTTGTTGAGACTTATCCAAGGACACTCAACGCTGCAATTGTTGCCAAAGGGGTTTCTACAAAGTACTTAATACTTCTGTAAATGAGTTTTCAGCTACATGCCATTTAGGCTTGTTCACTGATGTCATGTGAAACTCGGCAGCGGAGGAAGGTTATTCACCTGGTTTGACATTAGAGTTTCATGAGTGAAGCCTGAAAGTTTTTCTATCTCAGTATATGAAGCGAAGAATAGAATAGTTACATTTTGTAAAATGTATTATTTTGTGGAAAAGGGTCTGTTTGTATTAAATGTGTGTTTCAGAGGTAATGTATACGTTTGCTGAGGTGTGGCTGCACCCATACTGAATGACCATATAACCTTGATAAATGGATCTACCACAGGACTTTGAGCCTAAGAATAAATAACAATAAATAATCATAATATTAATACTAATGCTCATTCTATATGGGAGTGCAAATTTGAGACTTGGCCCACAGTGGCTGTTACATTTCCTCTAGTATATAAATATATAACATGAACATATTATTACTTATTCAGTGCAAATTGCAAATTTGTCTTTAAATTTAAAAAAAACAATTTATATTATTTATGTGAGTCAGAAACAAATCTTATAGTGTCATAAATCTACAATCAACATTACAGAAGAATAAATTCTACGTCTAAAGTCTAAGAACAAACATTATGTATTTACAACGTGTAAACTAACAAAATAAAAGTGATTTTCACACTTTAAGGGAACATAAAATGTGCCCCTCGCAATACGGAACCTAAACATTTTCTCTGATGCAATGCGCTGTTTGTGTTGCTGAATGACCATGACCGCGACCGACAGCCAACATCGGAAGGTAAATGATCGCTTGGGCGTCTGTGGCTGCGAATATAAAGCAAAGCTTTTAGCTCCACCAAGCGTCTTAAATGGAAAGTGTATAGAATTTAACAGGGGGAGAGGAGGATTCATGTGCCCCGAGTAAAGCCTGTCAGGCAACGTAAGGATGCGAACAAAGTTTGTAGGATTTATTCCAACCCTGAGTCCAATATTATGTGAGTAATGACATGAGATATGAATTTGAGACACGAACCTTGTTTTTACATTCATTAAAATAGACTATAAATGGCTAAAAGACCTTTGCAGCTTTTACATATTTTGTTACTTACTATTTATTACTGGTCAAACATACTGATGCCCATGTCTGAGGCATTGTGTTTTTTCTACTAACCTTTAAAATTGACAAAAACAAACAAACAGAAACTGTGAACCTTTGAGTTGGTTTAATATTTGGCAATCTGATCAAATAAAAAGCATAATCCCTCAGTTTTTCGCAATCAGATTTCTCAGATAACACATTTGTGTGATGCAAATTGATAGCTAATGCACATTACAATGAATTTCTAATGGTAAGTTTCACTCAGTTCATTGTAAAATTGATTAATCATCCCCCGTAGACGAGATTATTATAGACTACAGACCGGAATTTTTGCTCAGATGAAATATCCTAAACGTAGTTTGAATTTGCCTACAGACTCTGAGCGAGTCACACACAGGTTAAAGACCTGCAAGTGCTGGAATGAATTGGTACTGTCAGTATGTTGACAAAAGTTTACCTAGCAGCCAAATTGAGAGCAAACAAATCCCGTTTAATACGTTTGAGCACCTGAAAGACTAAATGAAGGGCAAAAACACTAAAGGAAAACCGTGCTGTCCCATGATTCATTTCGAAAAGAATAGGTCCCAGTTATTAGTATCCATTGGGGTTCTCGTAACACATCAGTGATAATTAGAACGGTTAGCGTTGACTGTACGTTATTTTTACGGTGTTTAATGGACTTTTATTTGAACAATCCTTAGCAGTATTAGACACTGGTTTCCATTTTACAGCTAACTACAGGTGAGTAAAATCCGAACATGACCGCGGTAGCTAATGTTAACTAGCAAGGCCACAGAGGGTGCGTTAGCTAACTTAAGCTAATTAGCTTATTAATCGTGGAGGATGTCCACATTTTGACTCAGTAGACTTTCCATCTGCTTAGTTTGCAGTGTTAGCGGCTAGTTGTGCTATTTAGGTAGAATATTCGATACTGTAATAAACTTGACATGACCCAGTTCGTCCATTAAAAACGTCAACAATAGTCCCATGGTCATCCGAACGCTCCCTCTCTTTTCCAGGTCCCTGCGCACTAAAGGATGTCGTTCCCTCCTCCCCTCAACCACCAGCAGATAGGCATCCCCCAGCTGCCCCCGAGGATCCCACCTCCACAATATGGGGGCTTTGCCCCCGGAGTCCCACCAGGTACTGAAAACTGTGGCTGGAACAGCGATGTTTCTGCAAATCCAGGCCGATGTCTGTGTTGCCAGTCGACTCAGGCCAGTTATGTGAGAATGAGAGGGGAGGAGTCGCGGGACTTTATTTATGTGTCAGTAGAATACTTATGTAAAACATCTGAGACACTGTGAAACAGTTTGGACCAATAAACTGTACAGGTTCGTGTTTTGGAAACAGTAAAAGTGGAATGTTTTTAAGTATAAACAACACTAAGTACCGGTTGAGCAAGAATGTATTGTTATGTAAATGAAACTTAGTTCATAGGGGTTTTCCAAAAGTGAATTTGCTTTAAGACAAATCAGTACAATTTTCTTTGTGGTTTAGCAACAACAGAGTGCTTCAAGAACCTTTAATCTTATCTAGATGACCAAGCACAGACTCAGAAGTCTACCATGTCCACTTCTTTTCTTTCCACTTTTAAATTGGTCAGTTGAGCACCAAAGATGTTCTGACATAGCCCCACTGCTATAAGTTGAACAACTATTTCATCACCATGACAGTACTTCTACACATCAGGCCAATAAAACCTTATCAATGAGGATGTGATCAGCCTTATGGATGCGCCACCCTGCCGGCCTGACATTTCCTTTGGTATCTTTTGATAGTGGAGAATAATATGGTTTTGAAGGGAAAACATTGTTCTCTGTTATTTCTTTTAAAGTGAATGGATGTTTGGAACTCCCCTACTCCTCTAGTTAACTGTTAACACATCTGCATATGTCATTGTCTGTAGTGTGTTGTTCCTCAATTAAAGGTTTTAAAGTGTTTTTTCTTTCTTTTTTCCAGGTACTCCCATGATCCCGGTTCATATGGGTGTAGTAACTCCCACACCCACAGTGAGTTAGAAACAGGAGTTCCTACTGCATGCCAATTGAAGCATTAACTGTTGTGTGTGACTGGCTATTGGATACACGGCCCTTAAATATTTTAAGAGTTTATCAAAATGTATTCTGTTTGCATTCTACTGCATTTGCTCCTTGCTTCTTTTTCTCCTCTGGTCTGGACAAGGGTGACACTAAAATGCGATTTTAATGTTGCAGGTTCTTGTTCCGACCACAGTTGCTGTAACGAAGCCGATGACTCCAAAAAAGGATTCTGGTGGCATCAGAGCTAAGGATGCAGAAGACGGCAGTGGCCCCACCACCACTGTTTTTGTAGGGAATATCTCTGAAAAAGCATCTGATATGTTGGTCAGACAGCTTCTAGCGGTGAGTTGACGGCTGGTCTCACAGACCACTGACAGAGCTCCCTGATCTAATGCCTGTGCTGTCATGCCTAAGTTCTGGGCAGTGATGATTTGGCATTGGTAAACCGTTAGCATACGTAATGTATAATGATATACTGTTTCTGTGTTTTTTCACATAGAAATGTGGTATTGTTCTTAGTTGGAAAAGGGTCCAAGGTGCGTCTGGAAAACTTCAAGGTAGAAAATACAAACATAACACATTTAAAATGTCTTTTGCTGATTTAAATGCATGTTATTTTGCAGAGTCCTAAGTCTTCAGGTACTAAGTCAGTGAGTCGTTGTAATAAAAAAAAGTATTGTCTCCGTTGTACTTAATGTTCAATTACAGTGGACATTCTTACTCTTTTTGTGTTCATTTACCTAAAGATACTAATATGTAATCAGTTAAGATTACTATTATTTGTACACCTGTGGGATTAACCTTCTTTCTACCTGCAACTCCTGAAAGCTTTTGGGTTCTGCGAATATAAGGAGCCTGAATCTACACTACGAGCCCTGAGACTTCTGCACGAGTTGCTCTTAGGTGATAAGAAGCTATTGGTCAAGGTAGATGCCAAGACCAAGGCCCAGTTAGATGAGTGGAAAGCCAAGAAGAGGAGTGCCAATGGGGTATGATCACATGCTGTCTAAAAGATGAAAGGAATGTGTCTATCATGTTAACAGTGTTTTTAGAAGTGGCTGTCTTGTTTTAACATACAGGGAGACAGTGGTGGGTTAAAGAGTGGGGACGAAGATGAGGAGGAGGTGCTTGACGAAGAAACCCTGCGCCGGGACCAGGTTGTTAAAGGGGCAATAGACGTCCTCATCCGAGAGTATGCAAGTGAGCTCAATGCTCCCTCGCAGGATCCCGACAGTCAACCTCGCAACAAGAAGCGGAAGGAGAAGAAAGAGGAGGTAGTATTTGCCTGATTTATCTGCAAGCAAAGCAATGTTTTTGTGAAAATTACGCAGTAGTTTGTATCTTAGTGAGTACTTGAGTGAGTGTGTTTGTTTTCTCTTTTTGTCTCCACTGTGTAAGGAGGATATCAATGCCATGGAGATGGAGGATGACAAGAGAGACTTGATTTCCAGGGAGATCAGTAAATTCCGGGATACACACAAGGTAATGTATCAAATTGCTCTGAGTACTCTGTAATTTAGGTTTCGTAGAATAATAAATTCCTCAACAGCAAATGGAACTGCTCTTTTTATCATACATAGAGCTAAGTCCTCAGTAATAGGTAGCATTACTGTCAGTAATATCTAGGTACTCTGTTAATATGTAGTGCAATTTAAACAAATAGGCTTAGAAAGTATTTGTTGTTTTATTCAGTGGTATCTGTTGAACACTAGGTGTTCAAATAAGTCAAAGGTGCCTTTATAGTACCTGTCTATTTCCAAATTGGCTAAAGTTATCGCTGTTCGTTTATACTGATTTGATATTTGCACAAGCTAAATTGATCACACAGAGTGCATGGTCACAATGTTAAATTCCATATAAAGCTAATCTATTGATTAAACCCCACCAATATGGTAGAGTTCATTTGGTGACTAGAGCAAGATGAATCTCAGAATCTCAGCTTTGGAAAAAGTTGCGAGGATAGGATGTAAGTATGATCTTTCATTTCTTCTCGACTCATGTTGGGCGCTCCCTTCTGGAGGGTTTGCAGAGGGGCAACTGGCTCTCACTGCGCTTCCATTATTGTGCCGGAATGCACAGCCCCACTGGAACTAGAACGTAAAGATTGCTTGTATTGTCCCCAAGCATGTACTTGCAATCTGGTTGTAAGAGGCTGGGGAGCTCAGTGAACCTCTGCTGGTCCTGATGGTAAATGACGTGTTATAAAGAACACACACTGCCTAAATAAGCCTAACCACTGCAGTAGTTTGAACTGCACCCAATAGACTTACTAAAGCAGGGAGCGCCCCTTCACAGCACTCTGTGGTCTGAAGATTAGCAAGGTAAGTGAATCTTGTATTGTCTTTGAATTCCTCTATTATTTTTCTTCTTTTTTTTCCTGTTCAAAGTGTTAGTGGCTCCAGCCTCATGTCTTAATTAAGCAACTGAAATACAGGCAAAGAAAGTGAACTGTGTCAACAAGGATCTCATCGTGTTGTAATATCTGAAGGCTACACAGCACAGTGCAGTCTATCTAGGAAGTGGGATGTTGTCAGCAACTGCGAATTGACACTCGGCTAATAGATTACTCACCTCACGACGTCCTCTGTTTAATTAATTTCAGCCATAGCTACAAAATCATCCATTTTTCTACAGTGGAATATCAGAACAAAAGAAGGTTCCACAACAAATACAGAATAAAGCACTGCAGAAAACAGCAGGAGAATAAATGATCCTTCCTTTCACAGACCTGGTCATGTAGAACACATAGTTCTGACCTCTTTCATTCTGTCCTCTTCATTTTTATTTAGCAGTTAACAGCTGTGAGACCCACATTTCAAACAGTTTTCCGTTGAATATTGTAACAGTAACAGCTGTAAAAGGTACAGCTCTGAGCACCAACAGCTGATGGTCGTTTTTAAAACAAGACTGTCTGAACTGTGGGCCTGACTTAGAGGTTTTTATACCATTTTTGGGGTTGGAGAGACTGGGGAAACACTAGAAGACAACCTAAGGGTAAGACTGCTTCACTAATTTTCCTTGTGGCAAAATGGAATATTTATTTTAATCATGTATACAAAAAAGTTATTTATGTTTTTAATGTGGATGAATTGTACTTAGATAAACTGCTTCGCAGGCATCGTTTGGACATTTTTCCTGAGTATTTTTGACTTTACACTTGACCTGCTTTTCCTCCCATACGTAGCCTGTAGGATGTGTAGGGGCAGAGAAGTGCTGAAACCGTAGTTCATCACCTGTAAGTTGCACACCATTAGCTCCAAAATGGTCTGTAGAAAATGCAATGATTCTGCCATGAGCTGGTAACGATGCAGAGAATGAGTTATATGTCCATTCAGATTCCCTTTAAACGTTAGGTGTTGTTTTTTTTTACTTTTAGCATTTAGGATAGACTTGCTTAAATACATTTACTATTGGAAATTTTACAGGATCTTTATTCCACTACTTATTAGTGTGGTATGAAATAATACAGAATGTCAGTGTCCCATTGTATGGCAATTACTCAGCGTGGTATAATGTAGCGTCACATTCTGGAGCTCTCACACTGCTGCCTCTTAGATGGCCATGTAAAAACCCCATGGGAACTGATGATGTAATTCAGATAGCTGGGCCATTTGCCATGTGCACTTGGGCTTTAATCCACTTGACACCCATAGGTAAGAAATACACACCCATGTTTGCGAACTTAAACTTAAAACACCTGGTACCTGCAGAGGATGAGTTAACCTGTTGCATTGCAGACAGGAAATGTTTTAATGAAAGAAAAGAGATTTTTAATTTTCTTTTCTTCGGTAAACCCTTAAAAGCGCAGATTAGCTGCTCCTAGCGGGTTCCTGAAATGAGCAGCATTTACATTAGACTTGCTCAGGCAGTGGAGCTTCTTCCTGAAGGATGTGTCAGTGAGTCATGGCAGTATGTGAGCATGTCCGGCTCAGATATCCTGTGCTGATAACCTGTTTAATGTTTGTGTATCTAAGTGTGATGCTTCTTTAAATGTTTTGAAACTAGTAACACACGATCATTTCTCTCCCTGTTGGGCACCTGCAGAAACTGGAAGAGGAAAAAGGAAAGAAAGAAAAAGAGCGACTGGAGCTCGAGAGGGAAAGGAGGGAGAGAGACAAAGAGAGGGAGCGCGAGAGGGAGCGCCGCGACCGTGAGAAAGAGAAGGAAAGGGAGAGAGAGAGGGACAAGGAGCGCGAAAGAGACAGAGATCGGGACCGTGAACGGGAGAGAGACCGCGAGCGGGAAAGGACCAAGGAGCGGGAGAGGGAGCGGGAGAGGGAGAGGGAAAAGAGTCGAGATGTCAGTGAAGGTCGCAGCAGATCAAAGTAGGTGATCCAGTTAACTCACGTCTCATTTACATAGTTACACTATTCACACATCTATTTTTAAACTTTTTACTGTAAAGGATCATGTTTCTGTGTCTTTCTGCATCTTCTGGGGTCAACTATGTTGTTACAGTAAATTGAACTTGACTATTAAACTAGGTTGTCCTCATGTTGTTGAGCTTTTAATCTCGATTTTCAGCCGTTTCTCTTGTGTGATGTGTCTTTTCTGCAGAGAGAGGACAAGAGAGGAAAAAAAACGAGATCGTGAAGAAGATGAGGAGGACGTCTATGAGCGGCGGAGACTTGAAAGGAGGCTTCGAGACAAAGAGGCAGCTTACCAAGAAGTATGTCATCCATCCTGTCATTTTGAGTATGGTTCAATAAATGGTGTAAATAATTGTGCACAAAACTGCTATAATTATTTTTAATGTCTTTTTAAAGCGTCTCAAAAACTGGGAGATCAGAGAGAGAAAGAAGGCTCGTGACTACAGCAAAGAAGCGGAAAGGGAAGATGAGAGGCGTCGTGAAATGGTATGCACATTATTTCATGATATACAAGATCAAGTTAGTGTCATTGTTCTGTCAGATATGACGGAGACTTTCTGGGTTAATGTGGATAAACCCACTGTTACTACACGTTTGAACGCAGATGAAAGAAGCCAAAAGGCTAAAAGAATTTCTTGAAGATTATGACGATGACAGAGACGACCCGAAGTACTACAGGTGACCGTCTTTATTATGCACACGTAGAAGCCACGCGTTTTTCTGGTTGTCCACATCGTTTCACCTGTGGATATTTTCATTCAGGGGGAGTGCTTTGCAAAAGAGACTTCGTGACAGAGAAAAGGAAACAGAATTGGACGAGCGAGACCGGAAGAGGGAGAAGGAGGAGCTGGAGGAGATCAGGCAGAGGCTTCTCGCTGAGGGTCACCCTGACCCCGATGCTGAGCTGCAGAGGGTGGGTCTTTTTCAAACAAAAAGATATTTCCTTTACTTAAGTACAGATGGTCTTCATCTTTCTTCCCTTGTAGAGTTGAATTTGCATTGATTTGATGTTAATATTGGTTTGTGTGCAGAAAGTTAGGCCAGTGTTAATATGTTAAGTATATGTGTATAGATGGAGGAGGAGGCAGAGCGCAGACGACTTCCTCCTCTGAAACTTGAGCCTGAGGAGGAAGTGAACCAGGAGAAGGCTCATAGGGATTGGAATCGGGAGAAGAGAGGCTCAGGAAGGTCCGTGGAACCGCCACCCCGAGGCCCCCAGCCGCTATCGGATGCAGATGTGGAGGAAGGAGACGAGGATGACTACCATGATGGAGAGGACTCGCAAGAATCCAAGCCGCAACTCAAACCCGTTATGCGACCAATCACGACAGCTCTCTCAGTGTCCTCTGCCAGTGGCAATGTGACTCCAAACACACCTGGCAATGAATCTCCCTGCGGCATCATCATTCCAGGCGAGAACACTCCTGAAGTCCAACCTCCAGAGGAACACCGGCCCAAGATCGGTCTCAGTCTCAAACTGGGTTAGTACAATAATAAACCAAGGACACAGTTTCATTTGTGCCAGAAAAAACTATGGTTTGCCCATTTGTTTGTTTGATTTTATTTCAGGTGCCACAAACAGTCCCAGCCAGCTCAGTGCAGGAAAGCGAAAGAAACTGGCAACCGTTGAAAGTGTTTTTAACAAGTTTGATGACGAGGAGGCTGATGAACAGCCTCGTAAAAGGAAACTGGTTCCTCTGGACTATGGCGATGATGACAAGAGTCTGGGGCTGGACGGTGCCGAAATTTCCGGGGCCAAAGGCAGCATCAACACCGAGGAGAAACGCAAGCACATAAAGAGTCTGATAGAGAAGATCCCCACAGCCAGGCCTGAGCTCTTCTCGTACCCTCTGGACTGGACCATGGTTGATTCAGTAAAGAATCTCTCATTTCTTTCCATATAGGTCAAAGTTAATGAAGCTACTAAAAAGTGCTCAATCAGTAATTGATTAACCAAAACGTTCTGGTTGTTTAGATTCTGATGGATCGTCGCATTAGACCATGGATCAATAAGAAGATCATTGAATACATTGGTGAGGAGGAGCCTACTCTGGTTGATTTTGTCTGTTCAAAGGTCAGTGATTTTCTGTTTTAGAAAATTTTTAGAAAAAGAAGAAAAAGCCAGTGAAGTTAATGATGTTGCACTTGTGCTGTGTTTTATTTTCCCTAGGTGATGGCACACAGCACCCCTCAGGGTATCCTCGATGATGTTGCTATGGTAAGTTGGCATTCTGGGTCCTGGATCTCAAACCCAAGTCTATTTTACTTAATTGTTTTCTAGAGAAGTTAAGTTTTTATAATGTTCCTGGTATGTTATGTTGAAATGTCCCACTTCTGGGACAAATAAATAATTAATAGGATAAAAAGGATTATCTTATTTTATGGGGAAGGTTTGGTCAAACTATTAGTACTAGAAGTACAGACCAAGTGTCATGCCAATATGTATAACTTCGGAGATTCTAAATATGTTTTTAACACACATTTTTGTGTTTAGGTTCTCGATGAAGAAGCAGAGGTCTTCATAGTAAAAATGTGGAGGCTGTTGATATATGAAACAGAAGCCAAGAAGATTGGACTGGTGAAATAAAAACTACACCTGTCTCTGACTGACTTCCTTTGCTCACAGTTCTGCTATCTGCCGTTTCTGGTCCAGCAGGCTGTAAACGTGCCCATACACCTCTCCATTCCTTCAGCAAGGAGCTGCTGCCTTGTATATGTGTGTTTGGAAGGGAAAGTCTGTGAACATAAAGGATTTGCACAAACATAATGCATGACAAAACATTGGTTGTATTTGTTTTTTTTGTTGCTGTTGTTGAGGCAGAAGACGGAACTGCATTTTAACCATCTGTCCTCCAGGACACTGCTTTAATTTACTGTTGTCATGTTGAGCCACTGCTCCATTGTGTGAACTAATAAATATTTTTTCTGTTTTTTTAGACAATTTTGCCTGTTTTTCTTAAATGTACATTTGGACTTCTCTTCATTTGACTGTTTTTAAATGCAATAATACTTGAGCAAGTGTTTTGTTATAGATCGTGTTGTTTTGTTCCAGTAACACAGGGCACTGATCATACTCCTGCTTACAATACTGTGGACTGCCATTTAGAAATACATTTTATTTTTACTAATTTGCCCACCAGAAATAACTTTCAGAAATGACTTTTTAGATCATCATGAAGAGAAACTCTGAAATATATACTCAAAGACAAATGTGAAGGAGTTATTAATGGAAAAAAGTAAAAAGAATTAGAGCACTCTACACTTTATTGTTAAAGCAAACATTCCCATATACTTTAAATTGATTATTAATCAAGTGTAGCTTCTAGATAAAAAAGAAGAGAAGTACCTCAAAATTGTACCTAAGTATGCGAGTAAATGGTAGTTACCTTTCACCACTTGCGTTTGTTTTAATAAAACAAACAAGGCTAGGTGTTCAGATAAAAGGAAAAAAAAACTAAAAAGACAAGATGTCAAAGAAAGATACTGTAAAGTTTATTTTCAGTTTCTTAATAGTGTCTGCACTGTTTGCAGTTTTTTTTTTTGAAATGCTTAGAAGAATGACTTCAGTCTGGAGAAGTCTATAGTCAACATATTAATTTTCATTATTAACAAGTTAATACAACAGTGCAGGTAAACAGACCTCCGGGTGAACAGGAACAAGATATCACTTTACAGGATAAAAATACTGTTTTAAAGAAATGCATACGTCCCAGAAATATACTGCGACGTTTTCCTTGAATGAAGACTTTGTACAATGCTGCATACGAATTTATTTTGCTTTTCAAATTAGGTGGTAATATCTCCTGCCGTCTGAGCCTGCGTCAATAAGATCCTTCGCTCCTTGCTCAGCGCGTCTCGCGGATACGTGGCAGGTTGATCTGTGACCCGGAAGTACTTCTCATCGGCACCAAACAAGAGGATGCTCTGTTAGCCAGCTGCTTCGCTGCTAACCAAGTCGGGAAGTTGCAATATTATCTTTGAACCTTGAAAAGAGGATGCGGGTTGTAGGTTGTTTGGACGTGAAGGTCAATGTGTCAAGGTTGTTAATTTGCAAAATTTGAGAGCCTCGACAATTCCGGAAGCTAGTTAGCTTAGCTTTGCTAACGTTACCGAGGCCAGCGGCTGCATCGTTGCTGTTTAGTTGATGTGAATGGAAATGTACATGTTTGCTGTGAAACTGAGCTGATATCGAGGAGAAACCGCGTTCTGTGAAACTATTATAACATTATTGGCATTTTTTAGGTAGCAGCTGTAGTTCGGGGTATGCCATTTAAGTTGTAGAGCACTAGCAAAAGTCCGTGTGAGAAGTGTAGGTGGAGGTTGAGTTTGATGGTTTATCTCAGCGAACAGACTAGACGAAGATAAAAGTGCAATCATGGACGATTTTAGCTCCATCAGCCTGCTGTCGCTTGCCATGTTGGTGGGATGTTATGTGGCCGGGACGATACCTTTAGCAGTCAACTTTTCGGAGGTAAGTGTACAACACGCTGAGCTTTAGACAACTGCGTGCACTGCAGCGTGAACCTTGGCACCAGCCATTTTTAAAGTCTATGATTGTGTCTTAGATGAGAAACCAAATTTCGTGTCTTTACAATGCTGAAAAACGATGTAAGTGAACATGTTGGTGACGTCTTGGTTGTGACTTTGTTTCTGCAGGAGAAGCTGAAGCTGGTCACTGTGATGGGAGCAGGACTGCTCTGTGGAACCGCACTGGCTGTTATCATTCCTGAAGGGGTCCATGCACTCTATGAAGAAATCCTGGAAGGTACAATTAAGGATTGCTCAGAGTTTTAGATTTCAGCAAGCGTGTGTGTGTGTGTACCTTTTTAAAGTGGCATTACTGTACTCATTATCAGTACTGTACAACACATATTGCCACCATAACCATGTAGTCGTCTGTTGAATGCAGCTGTTGCCTGTGAAGTTATTCTGTGAGTGGCAAACTATATGTGGAATAGTTTGTATTTTTGTGGTTAAGGTCCAACATAAATCTATGCTTAAATACATTGTTGATGTGGTGACAATGACGTAATGATACTTCCTGTTTTATTCTGTCTGGCTTCAGATATCTTTAGGGCAGCTGCCGCCCAGAAAACACCAAAAGGACAGAGCATGTGGGCACTTAATGTAATTTATGGACGTTTCCCTTTGCATACTGGAAACGTTGGAATCATATTCAAACAGCAAAGTTCAGGGAATAGTTCAATAAGATGACGTTTGTTTTTTGTTACGCAACAAACTTTGTCAAACACAGATGTTTGTCTTGTGTTCAATTATACACTAATTGCATGTAAAAAAAAACTTAAACTCAGTTTATTTGTGAGATGATCCTTTAGTGAAGTAGTGACAACAAAGAAAGACTCACTGCATTAATAATACAGTAAGGTATTTGTCCGTTAACAGTGCTTTTTCCTCTTTCTGTGTGTCTGCAGGTGGACACAACCACGGTCAGGTTGGAGTTGTGGAAGTTTCAGAGCCCAAGGCTGAAGCTGAGGTTGCCCTTGGTGCCAGTGCGAAGCATGAACACGCTCACGAGGAGCTTCACGCCTGCATTGGAGTATCTCTGGTCCTGGGATTCGTCTTCATGCTGCTTGTGGATCAGATTGGCAGTTCCCACATGCACAACACTGAAGGTCATTGTTACTAAAACAGTTTACACATGCAAATAACTCGTTTGTGGAGACTTACGGTGGTCATTTATTAAAATATATGTTAATCTGTATTATTATGATTGCACTCGGAACACCCCCGTGTTTTTAGATCCAGAGGCGGCGAGGGTCACCTCCTCAAAAATCACCACCACCTTGGGTCTCGTGGTCCATGCTGCAGGTACGTTTGACACTCAGTGAGTTACTGTTTCTGTTGAAGGTGCTACATACAATTTTAATCCTATAGGTCTATGATGTTTACATCACAAATTGTTGAACTTTTTTTTTTGTGCCGTGCTTTGCTGAATGGTCGTGTTAATCTTTTGAATATTTAATAATCCTATTAACTCTCTTTGCCCACAGCTGATGGAGTGGCTCTAGGAGCTGCTGCCTCTACGTCTCAGACCAGCGTTCAGCTTATTGTCTTTGTAGCTATCATGTTGCATAAGGTAATGATTGATTCGTTGGTTGTACAGTGAATTTAGTATTCATCCTTTTTATTGTTGAGTTTAGTTGGATACATTAGTAAAAAAGAAACCTGTGTAGCAGGGTTGTTCCAAAATTTGACCTGTTTTGTTGCATTATTTGATAGTGAGCTGAATACATATGTTGTTTAAGCTGCTCATCTCTTTTCTAAAATCATTTAAAAGATATTTAATGTTCTTTGCTGATACTTGAACAATTAAATAATTAAGCATGAAAATAATCTGCACTGATGATTGAATGTTGCTGCTCTGTCGTCTGCAGGCCCCAGCCGCCTTTGGTCTGGTGTCTTTCCTCATGCATGCTGGCCTTGAGAGGAATCGCATCCGCAAGCATCTCCTGGTCTTTGCCCTGGCAGCACCTGTCCTCTCCATGCTCACATTTTTAGGCCTTAGTCAGGTAAATACCAGAGTTTAGTTTCGTTACCAGCTGGTAACAACCAACAGATTCTTTGCCAGCTTTTAAAATTGACAGAATGTTTGTTGGATCTGCCCTCAGAGCAGCAAAGAGGCCCTGTCAGACATCAATGCCACTGGAGTCGCCATGCTCTTCTCCGCTGGCACATTCCTCTATGTGGCCACTGTCCACGTCCTCCCCGAGGTCGGGGGTGGCGGCCACAGCCACGCTCCTGCAGGAGGAAACGGAGGGAAGGGACTGAGCAAGGTGGAGGTGGGAGCTCTGGTGCTGGGCTGCCTCATTCCTCTGGTGCTGTCTGTTGGTCACCACCATTAGACTTTGAGCTCAGAACGGATTTAAGACGGGTGTACAGGGAAAGCCGTGAAAACAGAGACTTCACACATCGCCGGTTCATTAATGTCTAATTGCTTGTCGTCTGCTGATGGACCTTTTCTGGACCAGTCTGGTGATCATTGCGGGGACATTTCATGACTTGAAACTGAAGCTGAAACGGGGTTGCTGCGGTAACAACAGAGGCACACAACAATGTGTTTGTTTTTTTTTTATGTCTTTTGACACTGACAACAAAAACGATGTGGCGACTGTATGCGTCAGTTCATGTCACCAGATATGCCGTGGCCGGGGAACAATAGACCCTCTGCTCACTTTCTTTAGGTAACTGTGGAGTCTTCAGTGTTGCTTTGTTGTGCTTGTCCAAAGTCAAAGAATCAACCCTGATTTCATTACAGTAACGCTTTACTAGACGGCAGTCGCACAGTGAGATTCAGATGAAGTCTTAATTAAGCTTGTGATTTTGAGAAGGCAAACGCTTTTTATAAGTGTACAGAACTCTTGGCAATCCAGACTCAAGTGATTTTTCAAGTGCCATACTAGCAAGTTTGAAACGGATTCCTGATCAGGCTGTGACGCAAGGCCGTAACAGTCAATGGAAAATGCTGCCATGAATGAATCCAACCTGTACTTGCTCCCCAATGTGAAGCAGGAGCCACGTGCACCTAGATAGTTTGTTAACCAGGTGGAGGTTTGTCCTGTAAGAAAGAATTAGCATAGAGAAGCTGGAAACCCTGTGAGTGTAAGAGAAAACCGACCTAAAATTAAGTCTTATTTGTCTTTAATCTGCTTAGTTTCTGGAAATAATCTTTTTTTTTTTTACCTTGAGCACATTATAATTAGACAGTGCAGGAAAAATCTGTTTGAATGAATCTGACTTGATGATAGTGGGTGTAACTACGCTTTCTTACTAAGAGGTGGAGGGTTATTTCAGCCGCTTTGAAGAAACGAGTGACTCAATGAAAACAGACCCGACTGTTTGAGGAACATTTTGACATTCGTTTTCTTTTCATTAGCCATTAATCTTACCTAAGCAATAACCATAAAAATGTTGAGGCAAAGTGTGGAATGGGTCCCGATGGTTTGGCTTCATGTTAGGAGGACCTTTTCTTTTGTGTGTTTCACTCAGACGCTCTCTTGAAATGAGTTCTGCTCATGATATCACCATTAAAACAGTGACTGGTTGATCAGTAGGTTGCTCCCTCCTCAGTCAGGACAGGTGCATATTTGTTTCTGTGTCACAGCAGAGCTCATGCGTATGTATATGTATGTAAGTATACTGTACAGAGTAACTCCTTTCTTCCACAGTCATTATGGTCTCGTGTGTGAGGCGGAACATTCGATTGTATGGACTGTTACTGACTGTTCTTTGCTGTGCAGAACCACTGGGAGGAGTCTGTTTTATCTATAAATGTAATGGTTTTACACTCAACTTGTCAATTATTTCCCACTTCTATGAGAAAAAGAAGAAACTCACGATTATTCTTAAGTTTCCTTTTTCGCAGCTTGGATTGCATGCAATGAGAGATCAGTGGGTCGAAGTCGTCTTCAAACACAAGGGTGAGCGAGTTCGATTCCCAGTCCCACCAGGTTACATGTCGAGGTGTCCGACAAGACACCGATACCCGTAGTAGCACAGACACAGGTCTAGCAGCTGTCCAAACAACAATTTCCCCAACGGATTCAATAAAGTATTTATCATTATTATTATTATTATGAAACCAGCAGCTGCCATTATTTTTGTGGGATGCTTTGTTTAAAAGGGATTTACATCCAATCGGTCAAAGGACAATATGTGTCACTTTTGGAACAATGTTGTATCAGAAACCAATCATGGTCCAGTGGTATGTGTGTTTGGGACTGAGATTAATTTGAATTATTTATGAATCTGTTATTGTCTCGATGAATTGTTGGTTCAAAAATGCCAGAAAATTGTTATAATTATTGATTATTAATTACACTAATTCCCAGTGCGCCTTTATATCAACAATATCTCCCTTTGTTCTAAAGTCAAAGTAGATCCAGATTATAAACCCAGAAGAAGGAGAATCAGTGGAAAAATTGCTTGAGCTTCAGTATTCATACCTAAAGACAAACCGTTTAAAGCTCGCTCATGGTGGTAATATGACTTCCTGTATGGCAGGTGCATCTCGCTGTCCATGTCTGTCGTTGATATTTCAGATATTCATTGGGGATACTCGCCTTCTTAAAGGTTAGGTTATAAGTTTTAAGTATATGTCTTGTGAAGTTGCTCACATGTCCACGGGGGGAGGTAGGAGTCGCTGTGTGCTCCATACTGGTCATTAAGATTGTTTTGTGTGTGTGCGTGTCAGGACCCTGTTTGACCTATGAGACGTCAGCAGCCTGGATTCAAATCAAGAATGTGTCGTTTTTTCTATTAGAAGTGTGGTTTAAATAAGGATGTGGACACGATGGTGACGGTCTGGAAGTCGGTTTTTCATGAGCCTCAGGAGAGAAACCATCATTAAAATCCAACCATAACTAATGACTTCTAATTAAATACAGCAGAATTATTGGCTGATCTGACACCAGCTGCTCTTCAAAATAAACAACATAAAACCTGCCTCGCTCAAAGTTTGTGTTTGATGAGTTTAGAGTACCCGTCTGACCATTTCAAAACGCTCTATCTTCTTTGTATTTGGGGAAGCATATAACCTTTGGTTATATCTGTACCTGAACTGGTAAAGTAAATGAACTTTGTGAACCCCAGACCTCTGCAGCTGGAACTTAAGTCACCCTCCCACACATCACAGTTCACTTTGAATCAGGAGAGTTTTAGTATGAAGTTAATATTCGTAAAGGTTTTTAGTGTGTGTTCTGTAATAATTTCCTGTCATTCCAGAAAGAGTCTGCCTTACTTCTATATTTCTGATCGTGAAAACAAGTTGTAAAGAAATGTGTTTTATGACGACTAAAATAAAGATTTTTTTTAACTGTTGAAAATTTGTCATTTCTTCTTTTCAGTCCCATTTTATAACCGGTCGTGGAACTTTTCTCTCTGTTCAGTAATGCTTCTTTATCCCCAGAATTCCCTAACCTATTCATGGAAACTGAAAAACGAGAGCAGAGTCTGCGGACTCATCCCCTTTCTCTGAGGCTGAACTGTCAATATCTTGATAATCTGCAATCCATCCACTCTGACACATGTTCTGTAAATTAATCTGATACTCTGACTCTCCATCCTCTTTACTGGCGAGTCGCACAGCCACTCCTCTGCCACAGATGTTTTGTTTTTTTTAAATTACCAGCCGCTGGATGGAGGGAGAGTCCGCAGGCGTCATGTCTGCTGAGCGTTGAAGAGACTGCTGCTTGCTGCAAGTGCAGTAATCTGAATAAGAGCTTTTACTGGCTAGAAGGTATTGACCAGCATCAGATTTAGCAACTCATTCCTACAGCTTTCCTTTCTCCCTCCCTCCCTCCCTCCCTGCATCTCTCTGTCATCCCTGTTTTCCACTCTGCTGTGCGGTACAGTCTGCCTCCAGCTGATGGGCATATTGGCAGCTGCATCATTCCACCCTGCTGAGTTATTGGGATTTGCAAAGCTTTTCCTGCTTTATATTGAAGCCGTCCCTGCAGCTGCACATGCACCTCTGTGTATGTACATGCTATTGGGTGTTATTAGGCTAATTGCTATTGATTGACTGTATTGTGGTTTATATTAGTTTTATTGATTTTTGACATTTGTTGTTTTCTGCCCCACCTCCCAGGGCGAGGGAAGTCAGAGATGATGTTCTCGTCTTCGTCCAGGAACTCTCTGTTTTCGCCCTGGTCGTCCATGGAGCAGTCCGACTCTGAGGTGTTGGATATCAGCACTAAAGTGCAGCTACACGGCGTGCTCTGGAAGAGGCCCTTTGGCCGGCCATCGGCCAAGTGGTCGCGCAGGTGAGGATAACTCATGATTATTTAAATATATTTTAACCTGAGTTTACACCATTAACAGCGTAGTTCTTAATATTTCTGCCCTTCTAACGCTTTTGAACCTGCAAAAACCTGAAAACGTTTATATACTGTAGGAGAAAGGAATATTTACCTCCCATGGAGTCAACGAATGCTGAAAAGCTGTTAGTATAATATAATATAATATTATGACAATAAATTGAGAATACTTGACATTTATGCAATGAATCTTTTATTTGAAGAGAACAAAACTGTTTAATTGACTTTGCAGTCGTATTTGAATATGAAAATATGAAAATACAGTTGTTTTGTTGACTGATCAGTTGATAAAATGTGATTTTCAGCTGTTCTCCCTAATCAGGCATCTAGGAGTTAGGCAACCGAACTGCTGACATGTAGTGTATTATAGGATTGCTTTATATAACAACAGGATATACTTATCCACAGACGTGTTCAGATCTCAGTGTAAGTGTATCCTGATAGGAGATAAATTTGGGTTTTAACGCCTGGATTGGTACTCTGTGTCATGATAATGCTCTTAGTTTACATAACTGGTAAAACGACAATGCACAGCGCTTCCAGAGAGTCCATTTGCAGCACACTCTTTGTAACCTTTCCCTTTTGCTTGTGGCATGAAGGTCGAAAGAATTAGAATTTGCTCCATGATTTTGTGCTTTAAAAAAAAGAGGAAGTTGCTAAAACAGATCTGTCAACCAGTGTGATGAAATGTGTGACTGTTATTTAAAAATGTTTTAAATGAATAATCAAAACCAATCCCTGTTTTTTCTTATTAATTCCCCAAATCTAAATCACTTGATCAGAATATCAAAGGCTAGCGGATTTTTATCGTCCATTTTATACCTCGTTATTTTCATTTCAGCGTTCTCTTTAATGGACAGGTCACAAAAAAAGCAAACAACCCTGCCCCAACAGATGAGCTTTCAAACTAAAGTTAGAATTTTGTTCTTTAGTTTTAGGACTTACTGTTTGTAGAGCAGGTTTTTCCTGTAAGTTCAGCCAGTGCAAAGTGTACAGTAAGCGGATTTGGTTGTGCAACAAAAAATTATACCTACAGTATAAGGAGCTCAGCTGTTTTCATTCGGCAGTGTTTGTGTGACTGAAATTCCCATCACCGGTGGACAATAGCAGTTTCCTGAGCATCCACTTTGTACTGAGAATATCAGCAGACGTCGGTTTCTTTCAGTCCCACAGAGATGACTCACTGCTGCTTTGTTGTCTTCTCCGCTACAAAGATTCTTCATCATCAAAGACAGTTTCTTGCTCTATTATGCAGAGAGCGAGAAGAAAAACTTTGAGACCAGCAGGTGCTTCAACATCCACCCCAAGGTGAGCTGCTGCGTCACCTATTAAGGCTCGCTAATGAAGGAAGAACAAGGCTTTACGACTGTATCTCATTAAACACAGCATCAGCAGCACGATGTGTTTCTGTCTCAGGGAGTCATTCCTCTGGGAGGATGTGTGGTGTCAGCCAACGAGGACATGGGCATGCCCTTTGCTATTGTGATCAACCTGGAAGACTTCGCCGTAAGAACACAATCCCGTCACGTTTACTGGAAAGATTCTCTTTCTGATTAGGTTGGTGGTAACATTTTCACTGATTGGGTGGTGCTCTTCCTGTAGGGGAGCATAGTCCTTGCTGCTGAGTCTGAGGAGGAGCAGGTCCAGTGGATGGAGATGCTCCAAGAGTCAGGGAAAGTGTGAGTGTTCAACTACACCTAATATATACCTTATAAGTTCTCCTTATAATGTTTTAAAATACAGCACAACGTTCATGTGATGTTCAAACTGAGCTAATGTAACATTTTTACGCCTGGGCCAGAGGGATTATGATTGAGTTTTCTGGTTGTCCGTCTGAGCGGCCACCAAATTCTTCAACTTGGACTCAATGAAAAGACTTTTATTGGCCAAAGGTCAAAGATAACGGTCACAGTAAGGTCTCATTCAGTTTTTGCAGCCTAGTTGTTGGTGGCCTGGTCAAAGGTCAACATTGTAGTGACCTGGCCTCCTTTCAATCCTTCTGAACAGAAATGAACACAAAGTAAAGTAAATGCAGGAACGCATCGAGGAAATTCCTTCACATTTGCAGAAACAGTCCACTTTGTGATAAACGGATTAGATTTTGGTGGCCAGAGGTCATAGGTCGCAGCCACCTCATGTTTATCCAGTTCTTTGATGAATGTGATTTCTTCTTCAATCTGGTGACAAAGTAAACTCTAACTCGGTCTCTAAGGTCAAGGGTCACTGTGACTGCATGTCTGTTAAATCCTCACAAATGTCTATATCTCAGAAACATCTGGAAGGAATTTCATTACGTCCCCCCTTAGGCAGTTACAGCTTTTGAGAAATCTGGTATATGGTGTAATGGTAACCGGTTTTAATTGTACTTCTTAGTCAGCTGTTCTGTCCTGTTAAAAATGGTTCACAGCACATGGAAGAACGCCCAGCTGGGGGAGGCTATGATCCAGACTTTGGAGGCTCAGGGGCTGCAGCTGGCCAAAGAGAAGCAGGAGTATCTGGGTAAACACGGAAGACACCAGAATTATCAACCTTTTTTAAGCCTTAAAAAAATCCAGGCTTAAACGTGTTCTTTTCTCCAGATAAACTGATGGAAGAGACGGAAGAGCTTAGTCAGCAGAAAGCACAGAGAGAGGCGAGACATTTTTTTACATCCGTTCTCATTTAGGGCACAATGAGGCTCTTCATTTTCCTTTCTTCCCTTTGATAATCCTGAACATTTTCCCACGTACGTGTGCACGTGTAGGAGCTGGAGCGTCTCAACCAGATTCTGGAGGAGGAAAAAATGAAGTATGAGGAGGTGGTGCTCGAGCTGAAGGCAGAACAGGAGCAGATCAAATTGTAAAAACGTAATCACATTATCTTTATTTGGACCAGTATATATTGTACTGACTCAAACCAGTATGTATATGTGATTCCTTGACAGAGACCTGGATGGCACATCTCATTCCCTGACAGGTGTTGAGCGTGAGAAAGAAGAACTGAGTAACTTAACAGTTATGCTGCAAAAATCTATTGAGGTATGAAAAGAAAAAAACACACATTTGTGGCTCATCCACAGATTTAACTGAGCTTATTGATGAGTTTGCCGCTTGGTTCACATCATGTAATGATTCAACTGCTCGTGACATCGCTATTATCCTGCTAACATCACAAATTCTGTCTAAAAGAATGGGGAGAAAAAACAGTTTAGAATTACAGAGCGTTCAGCTTCTTAACCAGCGGGTGCAGAACTTCAATTAAATGTAACTCAACTTCCTGTTAATGTCATTAATGATACATGACGTCATCACATTAGGCCTAGATTAGAAAGCAGAGTGTTAAGTGCCGAGTGTTTTGGATGAAGCCGAAATGTTTCTGTGTTGCCAGGAGCTCTCCCAGGAGAAGCAGCGCACTCTGGAGCGGCTGGGGACGAAAGAAAAGGAGGAGACGGAGGTGGAGACGACAGAGGAGAGGAGCACAAAACCTGTGGGGGGAGAGGAGCTAGGAGACGTCGACCTGCTGCAGGACCTGCGACACATCGAGGAGCAAATGAAACTCCTGCTGAAGGAGAAGGAGCAGGCTGACGACAAGTGAGTGATGCCTGAGAAGCATCAGATTGGTTGGCGCTGGTTTCCAAAACGTAATCTAACGTTTAAATGCAGAGAAAATGATCATCATCACATCAGAAACACAAAAGGCCAACAATAGAGCTTTCAGCTGCGATTGCGTCGTGGCATCCAAAGGGTCAAACACTCTTTCCAGAGAACCTCTGTCCTAATGGCATGGACGGAAATGTGTATTGATCCATAAACAAGCCGCCCTTTGAAAAGCACCAGTGAGCGAGAAGTATTCCAGGCAGCTTCTATTGACATTATAGCACTAATGTTTTGCCACAAACACTGGAATACATACGTCACTGTGCTTCTGGGAGCTACGTACAGCCAGTAATGTTAGATCAAGGTGTGTGCATTCATCTGTGCTCTGCAGAGCTCAGTCTTAGCAGGCATGACCGTGAAGGGCAACACTGACGCGAAGGTCCATCCACAACGGAACACTTTGTGCCGTCTACTTCCCGTGTGACCATGTGTCTATTGTTCAGGCTCAGGGACAACGAGCAGCGAGCTAAAGTCCTGCAGCAGGAGAGGGAGTATTACTCGACCCAGGCCAGGACGCTGCAGCAGTCGCTCTCCCAGCTCACTGTGGACAAGCAGCAAACTGAGGCTGAGCTTAAGGTAACGCGGCATTACTCCGCTGCTGTTCGTCTCCAGTTACAGAACAACAACACACTGTGTCTATATAAATCACAAGGTGTGCACTACAAATAACAGAACTATAGTCGTCCAGAATCCCATCACAGAAAAGATACCACATGAAATAATCCCTCCTACTCGACGCTTATATCACATTACACTGACACTAACGTATATGAAATGTGCAGGAAACAGACTGATTGTCCGTCTCCCAGTATTGTTTGCACAATTTTTATGAACCAACATATAAACTGTTCCTAGTGTTTAATTTATTGCATTCTGTCTGATTTCTGTGTCTCAGGTGGAGATCGAGTCTCGGGTGGAGCTGGAGAAGAAGCTGAAGCAGGCTGAAGAGGCTCTGCAGGGCCTTGAGAAGGGCCTGAACTCCATCGAACGAACCAAGGAGAGAGATGAGAAGATGAAAGGAGATGTGACTCAGCTGAGGAGTGAGTGCATTTACTGGAAGATAAATAGAAGATAAGTTCATCTGGATCACGATGCGGCAGAGTTGTCATTAGTATCGTCCAGTCTAATACGTTTCAAATTCATTTAAGCCTGTAAATTTACATAATTCTCTTCAGGACTGATTTAATGCTCTTAAACATACAGAGGGAATATCTAAAGTACATAATCTGACCTGATCTGACATTTCTTACTGAATAAACACTGGAACATCTTCTAAGGTTGTGTCTGTATTACAGGTAAAGCATCAGTAAGATATAATAATAAACCATGGTGTATTTATAATAACGTAACTAGACAGCTTAGAAAAATGACCAATGTGTGAATGTGTTCGGCTGGTCCTCTGTTTGACCAGAGTTCTTCGAAGAGTGCATCTGTGCAGCGGAGATCGAGGCGAAGCTCCCAGCCATAATGAAGAACGCCGTGTATCTGCACAAAGCTGCTGCACGTAGAATCAAGAGCTGCAGGATCCAGAGAAGAGCCTCCAGGCGCCACTGGTGTGAGTGTGTGCATCCCACACAGCCCGGCAGCATCAGTATCAGCTGTATTAGATCACCCATTGTTACTCTCTCTCTCTCTCAGTGAAACACTCTAGGTCCTTTGCTGTAGCCAACACAGACAGCAGCAGCATGGAGGAGCTGAGGGAGACGGCGCGCCGACTGACCTCTGACAGCAGCTTCAGAGAGAGCGTGTACAAGATAATGGCTCGTAACGACGCCACAAACAAAATGGGAGACTGAGAGAAAGTGGGAGGTGAAAGTTGGGAGACGTTCCTCACTTTTTTTTACCTTGATCCAGTCACAGCGTGAGCCGTCTCTTTAAGAGATCCTGATCCCAAACTCATGACTCCTATGTGGTAGTTGAATGTGCACAGAAATTAGTTTGACGGCTTCTCCACCTACAAATCGTAGCGACCGCGTATTTTTACCCAGTTCACAGTAAGATTTCACACACCGACGAAACCACCACTACATGAACACATAGAATGTTACTACGCTGGTTCTGTTCCCAAATGGCCTCGTTGGTTCACAGCTCCTTCATTACATCTGTGAAAACTGATGATTAGGATAAATTCATTTAGTCATCGACTCTACGGTGACTATATTGTTGGAACTTCGTAGGTTCCTGGATTTATAGTGGAACTATTTTTTGATTTCTGATAAAAATGCAGATGGTTTTTGTCTGATTGGTTGAAAGTAGCTTTAAGAAACTTTGATTTAGCCAAAGAGTAATAATGATGTTAGTGATGTTAGTTCCAACCACTCAACCACTAGTACTACCGAGTATTTGAGACCATAAGAAAATGTTGAATACCAGAGAGTAACAATGTAAGTTCTGTATTAAATGTCTGTGATGATACTGCACTCGACGTCTGTCTATACTTCCACCACTGGACATTTGAAACCCACCTGATAAAAAGTAATGTTACGTACTATACCTCATACAGTAACGTGTTGGCTTGTACCTCGAGCTTCTAGTGTTTTTACCACGGGGGAAAGTACTCTAGTAGAGTCACAGTAAAATTAGCAGGCAGCACTGATGGTGCCAGTTCCCTTAGCAGACTGGGTCGATAAAAACAATGACCTCAGCGTTTTATGATAATGTACAAACGTTTAATAACTTAACACCAGAAATGAAACACAAAGGAAGCCCACATGTCGGGGGGGGGGGTTAAGATGCCTTGATGCTAATAAAGCTGTGTCTGAACCTTCTTCGTGTCATTTCTTCTAAGCAGGTAAAAGGCTGAAGGTTTGTATGTGCAGCAGAATTTTCAGTTCCCCTCATCGTCGTCATAGTTAATAATGAATAAACACCTCGATACGGATGCGTTTCTGCCAGCAGGAAGTTTTAGCCGACTGGCCCACTGTTCACACCAACAAAAGTCAGTGAAGGATCGTTCTGTCAGAGAGGCTCATGGGTCATGTCGCCTGGACCTGCAGAAAACACAGTGATGAATATAGGTCATGTGAGCGCTGCTTTATTCTAAATATAAATAATATAAATACACAAGCAATGCAGAGAGTACTATGCAGAGATTCTTTCAAACCACAAGTCAGTTTCATGTCACCCAAGAGAAACTGTGAATTATATCCTCGTAACCACGTTTATTTAACGGTAATACTGTGTTTGTCCTTATTAAACCACATCAAACGATATGTGTTGTTGATAATAACCAGTGTTAACCATTACAAATCATAATATATAATATAATAATAAAAAAAGCCACTTAAAGAACAGCTGGTTGTGCTACAAAATCAATGCGTCACGTGGGTTCAGCCAATCAGAAGCTGGCAAACAAGCAGGACAGAGGCTCTGCAACAACATTAACACCACCTGGTGGTTTAAATGTGCCGCCAGCTGCAGTGCACTGTATGTTCTGACACTCCTCGCCTAAGGTACCTTACACTTCATCATGCCTCATACTAATCTGTCGTCTCCTCCTCTGACCTTCCACCACCTCCCTGTGATTATCCAGGGGGAACAGTGTGGCCTCGTCCGTGCCATAAGCCTGTTGGTCTAATGCTGCGTTGCAGGGTCATTCGGGTTTTTCTCTCGTTAGCAGGTATCGGGCTCGTGGCCACAGCTGTGCTGACTGACTCAGTGAGGTCGGTCGCTGTCTGAAGGTTGTAAGGGAGGAATGCTGCAGCATTTTCTCTGCCAACGCAGATGTGGACATAACGCACTGACAAACCGTTTTTCTTACAACACTACAGAAAAGGAGCCAGAGTGAGCTGCCAGCTCCCCGAAGGCAGACCCCTCGTATTCCCACGCGCTCTCTCTCTCTCTCTCTGCTCAGTCATTCACCTCCTGCTGCTCCATCCTGATTTCTATCACTATGGCAACAGCTCCATCCGAGGGAGAAAAAAAAACGCGCGTCCCTCTTTTCTTTTTTAAAATTGGAGAGATTGTAGGATTAGCACAGCGAGAGGCCTTTAATGCCTGCTGTTGGCTCACATGTCGACTTCTGAGTAAATACGATTTTTTCTTTCCAGTGTGCCCTCAAGTCGGGGTCAGTGTGAAGAGGGGCGGCGTTAACCCTAACCTAGCATCATGGAGCACAACAAAAATCAGAGCATAACATGTAAAAGCAACACAAACTCATACCTGTTTACCACGACATGAGCAGCAGCTGCTTGTGCTGGGAGCAGAATGTCTCTCACGGTGCTTCGGTGTTTACTGTGAAGAGGAGACTGAGGGAATCCTCGGAGGGATGAGAGGCAGGAGGAGTCCTCCAGCCTCCGATACGTGTGTACACGTCCTTCCTGTGTTTGCTTCTGCAGCTATGGTGCTTTTCCAACTCGCTCTATCTGCTGGCGTCAGCGTGTAGGAAAGAATTCCTCTTTTTCTTTAGGGGGTTTGGAACTATTAGCATTTTGCTTCGGAGAAATTCTCCCCTACGGGAGTGCCCCCTTGAAAGCCTCCGCAGTCGTCATGGAGTTGTGCTTCCTGGCTAACAATGACTCTTTTCATTCCGGTAGCTGAGATAGACAAAGCACAGGGGCAAAAAGAAAGAGAGAAGAGGGGTTGTGCTGCTCTGCCAGGCCAACTCCATCTTCTCTCTCTCATCTAATATAAAGTCTGCTGTGTGTCCCACACAGGCTTTACTGTCATTTCTAACAGCTGATTGTATAGTTTTAGTCATTATATGAAATGATTTTTCCTTCAATAGCATAAAAGGGTCAAAAGAATGAATGTAAAGGAAAGAATAACACAGCGGGTGTTTCTGAGAAGGGTAAAGCTGTTGAGCCATAATGAAGGCAGGAGCCAAGCACATGACCAGAAGTGAAGAGTCCACACAAAGCTATGGGTCTATTTCTCATCGAGGCTGGCTTTGAGCTGGGCCTCCAGTGCCATCTTATCAAAGGTACGCATGTTGGTCTCCTCTCGCACTTTGTCCCGCACGTGGAAAGAGGCTCGGGCCACAGAGCGAGCGCTCTCCAACACCGCCCTCTTCTCTTTGAAGATCTGCTCGCTCTTCTCCAGCTTCCTCTCGATGGACTGCAGCAGCTCCAGGCGCCTCTGCTTCTCCTCCTCCTCCACGCGCTGCCTGTTGAGCTTCTGGAGCCTTTCCTTCTCCTGCCGGCACTGCACGGCTCGCTGGGCTTTCTCTTTGGCCTTCTCCTCAGCCACTACAGCGGCCTGCTGAGCTCGTTTCTCCGCCTCCTTCACGCGCGCCTCCAGCAGTTGTTGCTGTTGCTTCTCGCGCCTCTCTGCCGCCCTGCGAGCTTTCTGGATCTGCTTCTCCTCACGCTGAGCTTTTATTTTCAGCTCCTGGCCTCGGCGCTCGACTATCTGTTCGTAATTCTCCAGGGAGCGGCTGAGCTTCTCGTCTGCGGCCCTCCTGGCGTCGTCCCTCTCCTCCTGCTCTCTGCGAGCTATTTCCTGTATGAGCGCCGCGTGACGTCTCTTCTCCGCCTTGTTCAGGCCTCGTCTCTCCTCTTGCCCCTGGTGCTCTCTCTCCTGCCTCTTCAGCTCTGCCATGGTGAGCTTCTCCCTCAGCAACAGCCTCTCCTGCTCCAGCATGGCTGCCCTCTCCTCCTCCAGAGCCTTCAGGTTCTGTTCCTGAAGAGCTTTCTTGTGTTTCTCCTCCCGCGCCGTCTGCTGTAACCTCAGCAGGCGGCTGCGCTCCTGCTGCTCCGCAAGCTCCTTCCATCGCTCCTCGTTCTCCTCTGCCTGCCGCAGTTTGGCAGCTATTGATTCCCGCTCCTGCAGGCTGAGTCTCTGCTGACGTATGGACACCTGCGTCTGCCACACGCGCTGGCACTGAAGCACTGCGCGCTGCTTCTCCCGGTCCTCCTGCTCCCGCCGTAGCTCCTCCATTCTGCGCTCGCTGTCCCACTGAAGATGGGCCACATAACGAGTCTGACTCATTATGTCCTCCTCTTGGTATCGGGCAAGCATCAGAGCAGCAATCTTGCGGTCTCGCTCGGACACAGCCTTCAGGCCTCTGCGCTTGACCTCCTTTACTATGCGCTCCACCTTCTGTGTGGTCTGAGGCGAGTGGCTCAGGTCACCGAGGCTGAGGCTGCGGCCCATCAGCGAGTTGAAAGTGGCCAGAGTGCGAGCGCGAGGGCTGGAAAATCTAGCCCAGTGATCTCTTGCACCATCCCAACTGTAGGAGGAAGAAGCGCCCGACTCTGACGAGGTGCATGTTGTTGTTGTTGTTGTAGTGGTAGTGGTGGAGGTGGAGGAACAGATGGGATCCGTTCTTCTCTGTAACGACTCCAGGGAATGACTTTTTTCTCTCAACTTGGATTGAAGTCCGTTGTGCTGAGCGAATGGTCCTCTCGCCACACCGTTCACAGGTGTCCCGGCGCTCTGAGCTGCAGGTTTGGACACTGTTGATGCTAATGTGGAGTTGGCTCTGGGGACCGAGGGTGGTTTCGGTGTTGATCTGGGAAATGTGTTCGAGGCTTTACCACCAGAGGACTTCCTGACTACTGGTGGAGGGCCAGACGAGAGTGGCCGAGTAGTTTTTACTTGATCAGCTGATGAAGACAAGGGATGCTTGGCAGATCCTTGAAAATCCCCCTTGGAAGATGCTGTTTTTAAGGTATTTAAGGACTGAGTGGGTGCTGCATGTGCAGATTTAGGGGAGGTACTGAGAGTGGAGGCAGGTGCTTTAGATAAAACAGCAGTCGCAGCTTTAGACATCTGACCAGATGCTGTGGCTCTAGAGGACGCGCCCACATCAGGGACTGAGCTGGACGTTACTGGCCCAGATTTAGTGGGCTGAGTAGAGCCGGGACAGGTTTTGTCAACAGAAGGAGGCGATGCACTGCTGCTGCTGTTGACCGTCGCCTGCAGAATCCTCCTTTTTTCCTCCCTAACAATCCTCTCCCGCTCCTCCCTGCACTGCCTAAGTTTGGCATGTCTCTCCCTCTCATACACCTCAAACAGGCCTGTGGCAACGCGCATGGAGCGGCCGGGAGCCTCCCGGGCGAATTCGGCCAGCGGGCGGGGCAGCAGCTCCACGGGCTTGACCCCACATCGAGCGCATGCCTCCAGAGAGCGGGGGCTTGTTAGCACATAGCGGCTGCCCTCTGCAGCCGGCGAGTCAAAGTTGTACAGGTCCAGGTGCAGCTTGGGTGACAGATCTGCCTGAGTCTGTGGTTGCTGTGATGGGGCCATCGGAGGAGTAGTCTCCGGCCCAAGCGAGGATGCAAAGTGGCAAGGGCTTGGCGGCTCAGAGCTGCCACTGGGTGGCGTCTCAAAACCTGCATCCCCATCCTCTTCTGTTGTGGCGCCGTCGGCCTGTTCTGGCAGTCGAGGGTCTTCGGTGACCACAGCTGGTGCGTTGAGCTGCGGACCTTTACACTTATTCTGCTCCTCAGCCTCCGAGGGGTCGACCATAGTGGGCTAATGCTGCATGTGGGGTAGAGGGTGGGGTGGAAATGAACGAGGGAGGGTTTTTATGACACGAGGGGAAATGGATGAAACAGTGGAAAGAGGTTTCAATTAGAGGATTATGTAGCATTCTGTCCGAGGCTTAAGAGAGATACTCTGTGGGGGAGGGTCACAACAAAGGTTCAGAGTTGCATGCATGACCACATATTCATGCACTCACTGATTCTACACCAGATGAGACATTTTCCCTTCAGGGAAGTGACAGAAGACACGGAAAAACACCACAGTCCTTTAATAGAGAGTCTATTTTTGGCGGAGTTACTGGGCTGAGAGAATTGGATTACTCATAGCAGCATTTTTCACTCTACATCACACAATCAACCTACAAATGCTTCTGGAGACGCATATGATCAGACTGCACATTCAAAGACCTTGCGTGAGACTGAATCCAGTGAGCTGAACACGTCTATTACGCGCGCTCACAGCCAGTGAAGGCCCAGACTTCTACATCAGCAGGGCGCAGCACAAACCGCCTCATTACAGAAGAATCTGGATGTGAATGTGCAAACAGATCGATTGAAGGTGTGGGTTCTCTTTACTGTGCCCTTATTAAAAACACATTTGCTCCTGGTTTGGATTGTCAACACCACACGAACATCCACTAACCTGCCAGTTTGCAAAACGTTTTCTGAACCAGTGCTTTGTTCGCCTTTTCTCCGTGCAGCCCCCCTTGTTCCCCGCATAATATCAGGTTTCAGGGAATAAAGCTTCGGCCGACGACCCAGCGGTGGCGCATCACATCGCCGCAACCTCCAGCGACACGACAGCCTCCAGACGGAGCGTTTCCCAGCCTCCCGAGCAGCGGAGCTCAGATGTGTGCGGGGCTGAACCTTCACTCTTCATCCACCGTCCACCTTCTCCTGATCATCCCTGAGAAAAGCGTGCACCGTGCACATCCGCGGTCCAAGCTGCTATCTGGCAGCATCCCTCCATCCCAGCGTCTTTGTTAGCTCCGCCTGCTTGTGGCAAATATGCTGAAAACACGGTTTGCGCGCTGCAACGAACCGAGCGCTCACAGGCATTCAACCGGTAACAACGTTCAGAAAAATGTTCGTCCTGAGCAACGGGTTTGTTTTCCTATACTGTCTGTTTATGTAGGTTTGATTTGAAAAGTTTCTATTATAACTAACAATAGTTCATAGTTAGATTTCTTGGTAAGAAAATCCCCTAAAATATGATGGAAACGAGCACATCTAAGAATGAAAAACGAGCACATGTAAGAATGAAAAACGCGCACATCTAAGAATGTTTTAATCCCATGAAGAGTCATCTTATGTAACAGCAGCCATCCGTCATCACCGTGTCAAATGAAGCATGATGCAGTCGCTTATAGTGACCACAAGGTGGCGCTATAATACAAAGTAACACTGGCCTTTTTAGGAAGGAGGGGGTCACTAGCCCCCTCAGTCACCGTTAGAGCTGGAGGAGGAGGAGGATGGTGATGGTTATGATAATGCCACAACAACATCATGTATTATTATTATTATTATGATGTGAAAGGACACGTGGACTAATAGTTTAGAGCAGCCATCTCAGTTCTTTTATCTGCTTTAGGTAGCGACACTGCACACAAATTCTTCTTTTAACAGAGGCATGGATTCAGTCATAACATTTAACACACACATCTCCACATATGTTGGGAATATAACAGTGGTGTGTGGAGGTTGTATTCTAGATTTGTTATATATATAAATATAGCTGATGAATCCAGAAGTTATAAAGTACTGAACATTAGGTGAGTACAGTTGCTCCTGCTGTTCATTTTTTGCTGTGACCACAGCTAGTAACACCGTTATCAACTTCCTACCTCTACTACTTGCACACTTACTACTTCTGCATGTTTTTTGTGGTATTAGCAGGAGAGAGAGTTACATTCGATAACCCAGGGTGATGATGACCCACTAAACTCCTGACCTGACGGGGAACAGTGCGAGTTTAATTGGCCCCGCCCGTGAGCCGTATCAGGAGAACAGCGGGTAACAAGTGACAACAGGGAACGTGCTGGCTGGCTTGTTAACTGGGGGCACGAGGTCTGGGAGGGTGGCTGAGGGCTAAAGGGGAGCAGTGCATGGTGTGGTTGCTGCACAGTTCACCGGCGCAGGGAAATGCTTGGCATAATGTGTGTTTGTGTTTTGTTTTTGGTAGGGCATGCTCCCCACCACCAGGCTGGACTGAGGGGTTCATCGAGAGGTGAGCTGTGCGGTGCAATGCCTGGCTGGTGGTGAAGGCCCCGAGCTTTCCCTCAGAGCTGCCAAAATGCTGATTCCATCAAAGTAACGTTATATAAATATGCCTGTATACAAATCAGTTAAAGTTATTATAAAGCACGTGACGACAAACAGAAGAGCTTGAAATCTTTATTCTGTGTGAGATGGCAGATACATTATTTCCCTGAATTCCCTCGATAATATGTTACTTAACCTTATTGAGTATTAAATGGATAAACCTGATGTCTGAACTGTGTAAAGCCCATAACCTTTGTGGGCATTAAACGTATTCTCCTTCTGCACAGGAGAATTCAACCCGTGGCTGCCACACCAAGGGAAACACGAGCAGCTCCGGAGAAAGACTGATCTTCAGACAAACACCTGAACCAGCCGGAGTCACAACTGCCACAGCAGCAGGTGTGAACTTTGTCTCCTAAAAACAACAGCAGATACAGTTTCTGACTTTGAGAAATCTGTTCACATGAAGTGGTTTCACGACCTGTCCGAACACTTTTAGCTGAAAGGCTAAACGAGTTGGTTCTGTTTACAGTCCCTGTCCCAGCTGGGCATAGTACGGCTCCTCCACGAGGTGGCCAATCGGAGCGAAGTGGGTTAGGGGAAGAACTCCTATGAGTTGTTTCCCCCTGAAGGCCAGAGAAGCGGCTGCACTTATTTTTACGTGACAATAATATAAGCCTGTATCAACAAAGGCTCTGATTTTATTCTAAGCCCTAAATTAAGTATAATATTTCCATGTTAAACGCTAAAAGTTGTCTGAGCCTAATTATGGTCAGGTGCATCCTGCCTGCTTAATTTTTTCTTAAAATGATTGTTGTGCACCTGTGACAAATTGAGAGCACACACACACACACACACACCTGTGTACATAAAGTCCCACAATGCACTCTGCATGTCAAGAAATAAACCAAACAATTAAGTCCAAGGGCCTGTGACCTGTGATGAAACTCTGGCAAAGAATAGATCAGGGTTTAAATATTTGAGTGTTCCCAGGAGCACGCTGACCTCAATTAGAGTGAAGGGGGAGAAGTCTGGAACCACCTGGACTCGTCCTAGACTCGTCCATTAGCTGGACCGACTGAGTATCTGGAAGCCGACAGCCACTAACGGATCATGGGAAGTTCTGTGCAGTGATGGGAGAACCTGTCAGTGAGACCTTTATTGTAGAATTATTTAGACAGAAGCTGGAGTCTAAAGTTTGCCAAAAGGAATGACATATTGTATTTTATACAAAGATATTTTTGGATTGTCATTATGGGTTATTAATTATAACCTAAAGAACCACAAGTCTGCATATTTTAAAAGAGAAAAGAAAAGAGAAAACTCCAGATGTACAAGTGCACGTGTTTTTTTTTCATGCTTGCTTATTAACATTCATGGTTATTCAAATTATTTACTCTCAGTGTCCTGGGAGAACAAACTGATCTCTGTTAAAGAGCTGGAAGCCCCCACAGCCAACGAGTGATTAAAACGTCCGGAGTAAGAATAACAGCGTGAAGACAGCATCAGTGCAGTTAAGAGGATCTACGAGCTGCTCCCTCCGCACTCGGGGAAACTTATTTTCATACAGAGGTAACACATGAATCAGCGCAGGAGATTACACGCACAGAGAAACTCCGACAGTCATCAGCCTCAGCAGAGATGAATTCACCCATTCATTTCCCTCCGCGGGACACATTCGATTTGGAGCTGCACGCGCGCTGAGCTTTGACAGCTATGGATAAAGATACGGCAAACAAGAGGATACACTGGGTCTCAGTGCATAACCACCTCTCCTGAGGCTTCTGATTTTCCACATTATTATATTTTACAACTATTGTAGCAGATCTTGCCAGGAGGACACTGTAGAGCAGTCAGAGTGGAACATTTTTAGTGAGTGTATAATGCTGTTCAGACAAGCTCGGTGAACCAAACGTGATTTTATCCCTGGTGCTTTCGAGAGACAATCAATCTAAAATGTTATTCCTGTAACTTTAATAATTCAGAGTTTTACATATCCAACATGAATAATGAAAAGTAACTTATGAGTTTTACTGGTATTTGTGTAATAAAATACATTTAGATGTGACACGTAAAACATATCTTAGGCTTAAAAATGTACTACATTTACAGGTTCAGCTGTTCATTTTCACTGTATTAACTCTATTTCTATAAAACTACATTCCACTGATCAAAAGAAGCACATACAGCAGCATTTCACTCACACAACGCTGGTTTACAAGAGCTTCACACCGACCCAACAGCTCACCCCCCATGCACCACGCAGACAGTACAGCACTGCATGCGGATGCGTGTGTGCGCCTCTCATTCCCTCTGCCTCGCACACTCGCTGCCCTGCTGGAACTCAGCGGTCCTGTGAAGACTGAGACCTTTCGCTGCCCCCAGTTCACATTTCCAGCCTTGGTTAGGCAACAGAAAGGGCCACGTTTTCTGGACAGTTTCAACAACTCCCCTTTCTGACCCTTCGCTTTCTCCAACCCCCCCCCCCCCCCTCTGTCTTCTATGGGACATTACAGGGGTTCCATGCGGGTGGGGAAATGGTCCCAGAGACAGAGCTGTTAATTCAATCAGGAGAGCGGTATGCTCAATTAGGCATCCATAAGGGCCCTGGATGGGTTCGGGGGCCCTGTACAGGGCAGGCGGCCCAGGCCCCAGGAGGTATTAATTGTAGATGACAGTGTGTAAACAGTGGGGTGAATAGACGGCGCAGGTGCGAGACACCCTAGTCCACACTCAATAGCCCGTTTCACCCCTGTGGCTCTCTGCTGGCTCGTTCTCTTTCATCCCCTCGCTATGTAAAAACTGCTCACATCTCTGAGTAATGTCACGGATAATTCTGCTTTTTGGGCTTATTTATTTGTTGGTGTGTATTTCCATTGCTGAGCGTGCCTCTGCGCCAGCTCTCACCGTGAGCGAGTCTACATTCAAGTGTGTGTGTGTGTGTGTGTGTGTGTGTGTGTGTGTTTGAAGAGGGTAATAAGAGGCCAGGTTGCTGCTGTCCAGAGCTGTCGGCCAGCCAAGGGCTAGACGCGGCTCCTCGTTTTCAGGAGCTAGTGAAAATTACAGCCAGTAAATATGTGGAATTTATGAAATGAAATCCAGATGACACTTTGAAACGAGAGGGCTTTCTATCTGACCTCCGACAGTGATTCTGTTTGGTCATGTTTGACAATAATAAATCTGTCGATGTGAAAACACATAATGTGTTATTATCAAAATGTACAAGACGCAACAACAGCTGAGCTACTTTCCGACCCTGCGCCACGTTTTCCTATCCCCACTGAGCTGTGGTGGAGTTGCAGTGTGCAGTAAAGTATTAATAAATGACAACGGAGTTTAACGTACGTTCAGACATGCAACCAGTGGAGTGATAAGCACAGTAACTAACTAACTGCAGGTGTATTTTAAATGCAGTGAATTAAATCGACATTATTCTATTCAAAGATATTCAAGTTAAATATAAATGTGCACGTTTACTGACCGACTACTTGATATCAAATCTCAGATTAGAGAAGGTGAATCACTTTCGAATGTAATACATTTATAAAAAGTTGGACTAATTATCTGTTATAACTGCTCTGCACCCATAACACTCGGCATTCCACACATCTGAACTCTGTGTGTGTCTGATTTGTACTTTCAGTATGTGCAACATCGTGGCTGAACATCTGTGCTAAATCCCCCCCCCCCTCTGGTTGTCGGCTCTCTGGGTGGCCTCTGTCTTGCTCCGTCTGTTTCTGTGTCTACAGACACCTGCTAATTTTCGGCCGTATGTAGTTGGTGTAAGCCGGCGGTGGGGGGGCAGCGGCCGGGGCATCTTTGGAAAGGCCTTTGCAGTAATTGGGAAGTACATCTCCTTTCAGCATGCCCATTCATTCCTCCTTTGTTTTTGTTGTCAGAGGTTTTCTTTCATGCTCGGCCAAATGACAACAGAATTAAAGTGTCGAGCCGTGCTTTCCCTACAACAGCTTTACCCTCCAGAAAACAGAGCACCGTCGTCTTTGTTCGGGCCGGAGGGGTGAAGCGAGAGCGAAGAGCTGATATTAACTGATCTTGTTAACATTCCAGGAGACACTCCTGTCCTCCCGCTCTACTACTCATCCTCACCTCCCATAGTGTTTCTTCGTCCACACACACACACACACACACACACACACCAGGGCATGAGTGGATGGCATGAGTGCACCAAAGGGAGGCGCATCCCACCTCTTGCAGCTCTGACAATGATACTACACAGATGCTTTACTGGGTCTCTAGAGGGGTCTAATAAACAAGAACCCAGATAATTCACTGTCAGTTTGTTTACATTTATATCAAACCACCCCTTCTTTTCTCTTCTTGACCCTCTTCTGAAAAAATCTCTTGTTGTCTCTAAGAACGCAGGCCTTTGCTGAAGCCACTCGGTTCACACAGAAATCATTCATTCTGACCCCGATTCTGCCAATTTCCACAGCAAAATAGCTCCAATTACAAGGTTCTTCAGCGAGACCCTGGACTGTCATAGCCAACAATTAAAAATATCTATAGGGACAAAGACAGAGCGGGGGATGTCAGTGTGTGTGTGTGTGTGTGTGTGTGTGTGTGTGTGTGTGTGTGTGTGTATCGGGGGTCACCCATTCCAGCGCAGGGCGACCGGATGGCCCTTTTCAGCTCTTAAAAGCTGAAAACTGAACGAAAGCTGGACACCTGGACTCTCTAGTTTCTCTTCTCTTTTCTTTTTTTAGCTCGCTCTCAATTGGCCACACAATTAATCTGAAAGAAAAAAGACGGAGAAAAAGCGAGAACATTATTTTATATATTTTATATTTTATACTTATTTACAAGTGTGTTACGCACAGACATGTTACTCATGCTAAAGTGCTGTAAAATAATTCTAAAGTCTAAAGTGTTACATTTTTCATCACATCACAAGATTTTGTGCTTTTTTAAATTTTAGCTACACAAACGTGTTACAGACTATTTATTACCCCTCCACTGTCATACTTATCCAGACAATAGGCTCTACTCATAAAATGAATTAGATGAACAATAATTGCACATTAAGAGTCGCGGCCAGCTGTTTTTGCCGTGTCAGCCACCAAACACTCATCCAACACACACACACACACACACACAGACACACACACACAGGCGGACCCCCTGCGGTGCCGGTGACGGCTGCTGACTTTACTTAATAGATGTTTTCCATTGTAAGCCAAGTGCGCAGGCTAAATGTCAGGGCAGCAGGACACCGGGCTATTATAGAGCATTATGTGTCTCTGAATGGGCAGAAGAACCTAAAATGTGACCTCGCAATTGCTCAGCCATTGTCCCGTTCCCAAAGAGCCGTGATGGGACACGGAGCGTCTCTGCAGCTGTCCGGAGCCTTTCCCCTGCGCGCGGAGGTAATGCGGGACGTGGGCGGGGCTTGAACGCTCGCCCGCGCCGTTATTGGACAGTGTCAATGTCCGTCAGTGCTGCTGCTCCCTCCTTTGCTTTTAAATGAAGGTGCAATGGACACAGGCGAAATTCAACCTGTGGAAGCCGCAATGAACAGCTGATCCTCCCACAGCGGATAAAACCAACCGCGATGGTCACCGCCGAGTCCTGATTTCCGCTCCCACGCAGGGCACTATGTGAATAGTTAGTGGAGCCGCAGACACAGGAAGAATCTGCCTGAAGGAGAAGAGAGCGCTGCGGACCTGCGGACCTGTTGATCGGCGCTCCGTGCGCTCAGCCTACCTGCCGCTCCCTGCTCCGCGCTCCGTGCGCTCAGCCTACCTGCCGCTCCCTGCTCCGCGCTCCGTGCGCTCAGCCTACCTGCCGCTCCCTGCTCCGCGCTCCGCGCCGACCGTCAATTATGTTATTGTCAACTTTCCTCATCGTCACCATCGCTCACTTTTTGGCGCCTGTGCTCTTTTGTCACCTGCCACAAGTCTCCGCACAGAAGCCTAGTTCACGGGTGAGTGCACACAGTCTGCTGGGTCACGCTCCTCGCAGCCTCCACATGTCGCCGAGGGTCTCGATGAATTTACTGTTAGACAGGCTGCGTGTGTTTCAGCTGAAAGAAAGCAGAGGACATGCAAATACAGTTACACCCCAGTGATGATGCTTTAGCAGTCTGCTCGTACTGGGGCTTTTATTCTGACCAAGTGACTCCTCAAACGGATCAATACAGTCATTGACTTGGTGTCCAGATGAACAAGCATCCAGACAGTGCTGCACACAAATAAATGACGTTTTCATTATTGATTTATTATCAGCTAAAATAATAATGCGGTCAGATTTTACTACAACGCTGGGTGTGATTTATTCTGCACAAAGAGCATTTTGGGATTTGACTCCTGAATGTGTAACCAGGTTTTCAGTGCTTCAGTATTCTCTACCTGCAGAGCAAGCCACTTCACATTAAGACCAGTTTAACCCAACACTGTAGACATGCTTTCAAAGGATTGTTCTGTTCATTGTGGTCGTAGACTGGAGTTTACCCTGCGTTTCCTTCACCAAAGCATCCCAGCTGCAGCTCCAGGACAGATATTCCTCAAACTTTCTGCCCTTGCGCGCACACACACAGCTTTATTTGCCCCCATCCCTGTACAGATACCCACGGCCCTGTCCTGGCACAGAGCGAAATAAGTGATACTAACTGCGAGTTTTATTTTTTTCCCCAGTTCACAGATGCAGTGCGATATTTGTGGTCAGAGGGGGGAGATGAGTGTGTGTGTGTGTGTGTGTGTGTGTGTGTGTGTGTGTTGGAGGGGTGAATATGTAATACACTCTCACATACTGGAAGTGTTTCACAATGTCTTTGAACCCCCCACCCCCACCTTACACAAGACACTGTGGTCAGGACAGTTCTATGGAAAGAGTCCCAGGGATTTTAGAGTTTGTGTGATCACTTCTTTGTCTCCTTATAGGCCAACGTGTGTGTACGGTCCTAGTGCATATGCTAGCTGTGTTCGTTTGTGGTTGATTCAGGTGGTAGATATGTGGGTATGGAAGTGATTCAGAGAAGTCAGAGATGTATTAAACTTCGATAGCCTGCTCTTCTCATGTCCTCTGGAGGCTGAAACTATCCGTAACCACGCTGCAGAAAAAAAGCAAACCCTTAAAAAAAAGCTTCTCACTCGTCACAGACTGTCGTAACTTTGTCCAGGGCTCAGTGAACCATCGTAGCATCTCTCCTGAGCAGCAGTTTTCATTTCTCATTTCTCCAGAGGCTCCATGATGCAATAGGTGCACAAACTTTTCTCAGAACAGATGCAACAAAGCTTGAAACACTTTAAACCTTTTGCCCTGTTTGTTTAGTTCGGATATGTCTGTCTGGCCCACTCCATCCTAGTCTAAGTCTTTCTTATTATGACAATTAAAGTTCTTGTGGTTCTTATTGTTGCGTTTAGCTGGTTTTTCTGGTCTTTAGTACAAACACAGAATCTAACAAGGCAGATTTTCTCTGTGAAATCTGCTTCTCACACCAAACCCTCCACCCTTAATCCTCTCCATCAGTTCAGCCTGCTGTGTTGCCAGGGATAGGATGTGACGAGCCGACGAGGTGGACTTGCATACTTTGTTGAACGCATCAGGCAGGACTCGTAAAGTCATTGAGAAACAAACAGCCCGACCTCAGTGACAAAGCAGCCAAGATTGCGTAACATCGGCATCGGAAAATAAGAACCCCAGTTCAAAAGCAGGAAAGTCTTTTTTATGGGTGTGAGATAGATCACAGACACTGTGCAGGTGTGATGGAAGTAGTCTGTTAATGTACCGTATGTGTGGAGATGCTTGTTGCACGATAAGCCGTGTCTGGCGATTGTTTAAATGGGAGAGAAAACTAACAAATATGAATTCATTTCAGAGATTAATAAGAGTTTTGGTGTTTGAAGGTGGAATGTGCCTCTAAAAACAGCTCTTACGAGGCAGTTTTCTTTTGCGTCTGGCTACTGTAAACTAAACCAACTGGAGATTTATCATCTACTGCAGTGTTTTAAACTTTACTACACTCTGCTGAGCTTTTACTTTTAAAACAGTAGCCTCTCACAAACCTGTTGTTAACCTGTGTTCTACACACTGAACACCAGCAAAATAACGATGCGCTGAACTTTGAACCCTAACCATTGCTGAAGTTTGTTGGTAATGTGTTCGTCAGTGACAGATGTGACAGGAAATGGGAGTCTTCCAGTAAGGAGTAAAATTTATTCTGTGTAATGGCAACATATAATTTGTGATAAGGCCCATGACCACCAAACCATCTTGCCTTAATAAGAGAGATTTTTTACAGATTATCTAATGAATGAAAGAAGTCCAAAGTTAAAAGGGACGTGTTCCTGATTTTATTAGGACAATGTGGTATGTAGGCTTCCTTATAGTCGGTGCGTCTTTCCAAAAGAGGCTGGCTGCAGTATTTTGGCGACAATCTAATTACTGTAAGTGAAAGCAGAATTACTGAGTTTGTATGCATCCTCATTGTAGATTAATGTAAATATAATACTGAACTAAAGGAATGATAGTGGGAAGGATGATGGTGCCAAAAAAAGGCTTTTGTAGTTTGAGGACAGTAGAAACAAGCTATTGAAGACAAAAGCCTGGAAATGTTAAAACAGACATAAAATCTACTCTTAGGATATCCAGTATATGTATTTTATTTTTATTAGACATTAGCATTTATCCTTTTCCCAGCTACCCACTGAGACGTATAGAAGAAGAGCTGTGTACCATAATTGCACAGATGTGCGCTGCACATTTCTTCATTTAGTCTTTATGGGGAAAAACAATCTTGGCAAAGTGATAAGGTCATAGTTTGGCATCACCATCTTGTGTGATGGGAAGCCATGAAATACAAACCTTTTAGATTAACTTTGTCCTCACGTTTGGTTCTGCAGCAGTTTCTAATTAAAGGCACTAAACAGAAAAGTCTCTTTCTGTTGTGTGGTGGTGTGATTTTGCATTGTGATAGAGCAACAATACATAGTCCAATAGATTCTGCTATTTATCACGTAGAAGTGCATTTTCTAAGGTTAATTAGCACCTACACATAGCGAAGGACTAAGATGTTAAATGACGATGTCTATGTCCCAAAAATAAGTCTGTGCCAATCTGATTTCTGTTACAACAAATCAGGTCTGAAATGCACAGGTTCACCAGCCAAGGCCTTACATAAGCAGACACCTAGGCTCCACTCCCATTTCACAGGACATTGAATTACAGCTTTAAGCGAGACTCCACAAGCAACCAATCAAATTGCTTACATATGTTGATCCGCTTGATTGCAGATCAGAAAACACGTTTCATGCTTAATTTTTGGGGCTTTTTAATCAGGGGAATGAGATTCAGTCAAAGTCTGGACTCTGGGGTTTCAGGCTGGTCAGCTCCATGCGTGGCTCATCACCATTTTCCTTTGCAGAGCTTTACAGTTATTTTCAGGGTGTGTTTGCGTTTACATCGTGGCTCAGTCCACTATGGGAACTTGCCCTTTGTAAATTCAGTGCGTTAGCAACACGCTCAAACTGTTTAAGAGGAAAACTGCCTGCAGAAAAAGCTTTGATTTCTAATCCTTCAGATTATCAGGACGACAGAAACACTTTCTGTTCATCTGCTTTTCCACAAACCTAATTGTTTCCTTTGCTACGAGCAAGTGTGTGGTCTCAGCCGTAGTTTGCAGTGGTGCCGTGTGTGATGGACGGACACACCCACGGACTTCAGCATTTCCTGCGAACAGCAGATGCATCCGACTGTTCTGTAGCCAGGATGTAGCATTAGTGACAAACAAGGAATGTTGTTAATCAGCTTTCGAGCCGTTTCTGAAAAGGAAGAAAGGCTCCCATCCCACTCACTTACACTTTCATTTCTTTGTACCACTTCAAAGGAAAATGAGGAAGTCGTCCTTCCCATTATTCTCTTATAAAATCTCCAGGTCATCTAATCGGATCTCAGCATAGTGTGAAAATGTTTTTTCACCAACTCTCTATGAGTAGGATTTAATATACTAGAGTTTAGAACTAAACCTAATTGATATTATTAGAATACAATTATTAATGCATTGCTGTGTTCATCAATTTAATGTTCTGTTTAATGTTTAAGCTTCTGTTCAACCTTATTCGCAGTTTTGAATCTAATAATTATAATTGTGATAACTGTAAACGCTGCTGGTTAGTTTGTGAATGTCACAAGTCAAGTGTTTAGTATTATTAATCAGAAAAATAAGTAGCAACAAAATGCAGTAAAAGGGAATTAAACATTAAAGTAGAAAGTTCTACAGTACTTACAAAAATGTTGCTACTTATTTACTTTCCTCCAGTGTCTAAACAAATGTTAATATCATATCTGCTGCGTTTAAAAGTGAGCAGTGATTTAACATGATGATAATGCTGGATTGCAGTATTGTGTTTCCAGTTTACCTCCCCCATGCCCAAGTGGCCAAAACATCTGTTAATGCAAGTGATTCCACTTTGGCACAAGTCTCCACAATCAACTTTAAAAGCAGCTTTGCCAAGTCTTCCCGGTGAAACATGATGGTAATTAGATAAAGAGGTCAAATTATAAGAAATGGTGGGAGTTGGGGACTACACTTTAATGCTTTAAGCTTGATCCATAGGCCTCCTGCTGCATGTGGCACACACACTCTGCACCTCCTGCAGCTCCCTCCGAGTTCGCAGCATGCTGAGAATGGGTTTTAAAAGTCTAGTGTGTAACATTTTATTAATTTTTCAATACACAAGCCTATAGGATGACATTCTCTTTATAGATTTCCTGAAAAGTAAATGCTAATTGTTGGATGAAAGTGTTTATCTCTGCCTGTTAAAAGCATGCAACAGTACACAATTAGCCCTGAAACCAGAGCACAACTTTCATTGGCTTGTTACCTCTGTGGTGGGCGCACATTTATTTCCCTCTATTGGTAAATTCCACTTGTTGGCTGGTGAGGGAACCATAGAAACGGCTGGTGAACGATCCATTAGACAATCATATATGTATGTGTTTATGTATGCGTTTATGTTGTTACAGTGTTGTTAAGGCCAAAGGGGATAATGAGACCATCACACGTTTGCTGGTCCGCACACACATACACACACACACACACACACACACACGCACACACACACACACACACACACGCGCTCTAAGACGTAGATAACATTCAATATGCAACATGATTCCAAATTAAGTTGAAATTTCTTGTGTTATTAAATTCCTAAATATTCCTGTTACTTATTTGGACATGAAAATGCAGAGCTCGGAGAGTACGATTGTAAAATTGCCAGTTTTATATTAAATAGGAGAAGAATAAATGATGTTTTAATAGTGACAGTAATACAGCCGGTGATTTCCAAACACCTCCTGTATATTACTGGAAGAACTGGCTGCAGGTTTGAAGCCTGAAGCTCTCAGTGCAGCTCATAAACTGTGTTGTACTAACACTCCAAAGGCACAACCTTTTTTATGAGAGGAAGAAATACACAAACACACCCTGACTTTTTGTTAGCTCCCACTGCTACACGTACAAAAGCTAAATCAATCTTTCCTGAGCATTTTACTTTTACGATTACAGGTGCATCTTTCCTGCCACAGTCATCGCCCACTTCACGTATACCTTCATTTCTGCATCTAACTGATATGAAAACTCTTCAGCATGTAATGCATTATAATAACAAAATAAAAAAACACCTCCTATTACAGCTAAACACTGGTTTCAAATAAGTTCAAGAAAGATTCATAAAGTCTGCACCGACAGAAAATACAAATTTTTTATTATTATTATTATTCACAACTTGAGCAAGTTACAAAAGTTCGCCAACAAAGTTTCCTACATTATGGGAAAAGAGTTCTGGTCACAACAGACTGCGCTCTCAGGTTCAGGTGGATTATGGGTAATGCAGGTACCAGGTTTTAACAAGAAAGAAATGTGTAACAAAAATGATGACCTTTTTCTTGTCATGTTGTAGGAGATCAATGCTTAATCTGCTGAATTTGGAAGAGAGACTTTGTTTGTCCAAAGTCTTCTGGGATATAAATTGACTGACACGTTCATTACTTAAGCACGGGCTGATAGATTTAATGAAATGTTTATATTGTGTTATATGTATGAGTTCAGAAGGAAATCAGAGAGTTAAACTTAATTGGATTACGTAATCGACGGATTTGTTTATTTACTACCTCTGAGCTGTTTCACACAGTCTGCTCTTCAGCCCACCCGCCCCCCATGTTCCTGGTAAGCGTGCCTACATAAAAGTATTATTTTCTAATCATATTCTTTCTACTTGCTCCACTGCTGAGGTTTAAGTTGGAACAGATTCTCTCCCTGTGGTGGTTAAAAAAAAGAAAGAAAGAGAGGCCGTTTTGCTAATGCTGCAGTGGTTACACAATGTGGGTTGCATTTCACTTATTTTATGAGTGGTGGAGAGAGCTCAGGGCTCTGTGCGCTTCTGAGTGATGTGTGTGTGTGTGTGTGTGTGTGTGTGTGTGTGTGTGTGTGTGTGTGTGTGTGTGTGTGTGTGTGTGTGTGTG
>JAUMTR010000014.1:3000878-3054374 GCA_032270685.1 Microctenopoma stevenorrisi | reverse complement strand
TGTGTGTGTGTGTGTGTGTGTGTGTGTGTGTGTGTGTGTGTGTGTGTGTGTGTGTGTGTGTGTGTGTGTGTATTTGTGGGAGTTGGGGGAATTTGGCTTGTTAAATGAGATTCTCTGTGCTCATTGTTTCCCAGTCAGGATATCAGTGCTAAACCATCCTGTAACTCCCCTGGTGTTTTACCTCCAATTCATCTTTGACTTCATCTCATTGGTGGGCAGAGGAGGATACCGTCTCCTCACAGTGCTCGGGATTTATATATATATACAAGAAAGGACTTGTATTTTCCTTGTATTGACAAGTAAATGAAGCCTCTCTGAGCAGTTGTTAACGGGAGATTATTCCCTCAGGTTCCATTAAGTTGTTCCACTCTGTAAAGGGTGTTTATGTTTAGGACAGCACATGCTGCTCAGTGGATCCAGAGCTCCTGTTACATGTCAGTTGATTTATTTAGATGTGTTTGTTTGGTTTTGATAAAAGGATGTCAGGCGGGTGTTGGGTCGAGCATTTATTTTCTGAACAGAATGAGCCAGTTTCCCTCAGGAGATGATGCCAGGTGCTGTGTTTCTGTGGAACAGTTCAGCATCTGATCCTGGGTAAGACGGTAGCTTAGGTAGTGGGGTCTGTCCCATTAGTACAATTAAGAGGTTAAGCTGGAAAAATGCAAGAATAATGTTAAAGGTTGTTCCTGCCTAATATCTGATATTCTCTCCATCGATATTCAACCCATTTCTTTACTCTTAAATATATTTTATTTTGAAATGGCTCTGGAGACTAATTAGCACTAAGGGTGGGGGAGGGAAAATGATGCTGGCGACAGGTGGCAAGTGTCAGAACACAAATTGCAGCAGGTTTGGAGCTGCGTAGCCGCAGACTACTGTGCCTAAATGCTGACTGACCCTGTCCACCTGGAAAATTAGTATTTTATTTCTCCGTAGATTTCAGGAGCCGGGCAGATGTACTGAATACTAATCCACAGTTATTGTATAAATCATATTTTAAACATACAAGTCAGTGCAAACAATGAGTGAAAAACACTAAAGCAACATTTCTTTGTCCCTTAAGAGTATTTTATTCAAATTCAAAAGTAAAAAAAAAACTTTTATCCATGAGCCAGAGTCTCTGGTTTCACCTTTACGGGATACGAGTCTGTGGGTGGGACAGTATGACTAAGAAGTTACTACATGTGGGAGACCAGACAAAGCTGTCTGAAAAACTGTGATTTAACTTACTCTACTGGGACAGCGGAGGTAGAAAGGCTGCATCCATTAACGCTGTGAGCCAGGGGCGGGGGGGTCGGGTCAGTGTGTGGGCACAGGCCAGACACTGTGGCTCTCAACCCGGAGGAGCAGCTGGATAGTGCTGAATCACTTCTTCAAGTAAAGCTGGACAGTGAACTTTGTCTCGATCTGGTTCGTCCCCCTCTTCTGCTGTGGGACAAACATAACACTTTTTTCTTTCCTTAATCCTAAACAGATTTATACGGTGGTTCTCCATGCTTGTAAGAAGAAATAAAAATAGCTATATGCTCGCTCCCCCGCCCGCCCCCACCCGACTACTGAATTATTCCCAACTGTCCCGAAAGCCAAGAGGAGGACAAGCAAGTTAAAAATAAAATGATGTGCAATGTTTTCCTTTCGGTCTGCACCTTCTCATAAGGAGGCTCCAGTGCCAAAGATGAAATCACATTAAACTGTCCTGCTTGTTCGGGACGTTTAGTCACAACGTGATGCACGCAGTTGAGTCTTTTAAAGTCAAGCGACTGCCCTCTGTTTAAATTTAAAAAATATATATTTAAGGAAACAGTTCAGACACTGTTTTATGCAGGGATTCAACATTCAACCCTGCATTTTTAGGACAGCTCCTCCGTTACCCCACATCCTGATTTAATCTATCAGATTTTAAAGCTCTAGCATCTTTTTTTTGGACGAGTCTTTGTTCTTATCTACAGATAATGGACTATCTGCATGCACTCACGCTCCAGAAAACCTCCCAAACAGTCTGCAACAGTAGGAATATTTAGCACGGGGTGAAGAACTGTGATTTAACATTTTCTTCCAAACGAGGTTTCATCCATTTGAGTATGAAGCCAGACAGATGCATTTCTCTACACCGCTATGAAGAAAATGACCCACATCAATTGCTCCGGACGCCAGAGACGTTAGCTCACCATTTGGCAGATTTTTCATTTTTCAATTTTGGATTCAGCCTTTTGATTAAACTGCTAGCGTATAGCAATGACCCTTCATGACTGTCATAGCTGTCAGCACTGGCAGAAACAGTTTGGTATTTGTAAAGAAGAAAAAACAATTCAAAGAGCTGTAAATAGATTCTCCTACTGATCTCACATTTTCCTCACCACGTTTTCGATTTGTAATTAGAGCGTTATTAGCCAGAATGTGACAGAAAATATAAAAATCTAAGTAGTGAAAGTGAGTCTCGGACATATTTTTGAGCCACACTAGCAGAGCTCGTTCCACCATTTTGGTCCAAACTTTTCATCTGGTGCCACCACGTGGTTCACATTTATGGTTTTGCATGAAATATCTGAACAGCTATTTAATACATTACCATGAAATTGGTACAGGCGTTCACGTACTCTCAGGATTAATTGCATTCGCTTTGATGATCCTGCTCTTTCTCGTAGGAGACTATTTAAATATGTTTGAAATGACAAATATTTGGATGCAAATCTTTCAGTAAAAAGAACAGGTGAAGCAGGAAAACAGTGGTGTCAGTGACAGATGTTTAAGTGTGATGTTAGGGGAAGTTTAAAAGGAGAGAATCAGCTTATGCTCAAGAGAAGAAGGACACAAGCACTCAATCTGTGTAGAGCACATTAGATCAAAAGGCCTGGTGTATATGAAATCCAGTTGTGTGCCAGCTCAGTCATGACATCAGTGGTTTGGCTTGGTTACCATCTACACTGTGTTCAGGTTTGTCTGATTACTCTGTATGAGTGTCTCCAAGCAACATTTTTCATGTTTTTCAAACTAGTTTTATTTCGGTTCGGTGTTTTAGGATGATGAGTGAGCACTGGAATGACAGAGAAGCACGCTTGTGTGCAAAGATAACTGACACTGCCTCAGGCTGCCTGATAGGAGTTGGCATGTGAACCTGGGCCCTTTGTTACTGCCTGTGGATCATTTTCCACCACCTTCTTCTCTCAGTACCTGCCCTAATGAGATCTGGGGTAATTGCTTTGGCGACGACCATGGAAGTCCTGCGAGAATTTTTCTTCAGTATTCTTAAACAACGGTTGAGTTAGTTTCTTTGTGTTGTGAAACATGTGTCCGAGGAACCAAAAAGTAGAAGTAGAAGAAGAATCCACTTTAATGTCATTGATACATGTTTTACAAGGAAATCTGTCTTCTGCATTTGACTCATCCCGCCTTGGGGGGGAACAGTGAGCAGCCAAAGACTGTCTCGCTCGGGGACACGCCTGATGTGGGGGACGGGCTGGGTGCCGCAGCTGGGAATCGATCCTGCTATCTCTGCATCCCAGCGCTCTGCCTTAACCACCGAGCTACCAGGCTGTCATTACTTGTGAGATAAGACAAATCAAGTGCTCTTTGTGTCTTTTAAAAATCTTTCCAACGAGAGAGGCCAACGTACACTGCTGGGCCACGTCACAGAACAGGATTCTGGTGCCGTTCAGTACACACCTACTCTTTCTCCTCACTAACCCACAACTACATATTTTTTTGGCAAAGTTTATGCTTCCCTTGAAATGCTTGAAGTAGCCGCAAAGCCAAGAACCATTACTGCTGTCAGAGAGAAGGCTGTTGTCCAACAGTAGAGTAGAATCGACTCCCTAATAGATCTTAAGTAAAGATCCAGGGAAGGAAGGAGAAGGATTCGCATTGCTCTGTGTGTGTTTAGCATTTTTGAGGTTTAATTAACCAAATATCAATTACATAAATTAACTACTATGCAGAGCTCTGCGCGCACACACACACACACACACACACACACACACACACACACACACACACACACACACACACATACACTGTACTAAACAAAAAAGGCATCCAACAAGTGTTTGAAGAAAGTAAAACATGCTTCGATCAAAATGGGTTAAGTGACTCTTGAGTCCAATTTGTACGTTAGCTTGGCGTCTTCTCAGATTCAGCTGAATGCTAGCTTTGTTCAAACCCAGGGAAACTAGAAAGGAAGAAAACCAGCTAAAAAGAAGGTACAAATCATGTCATATTGTGTGTGTGTTTCTCATGAAGAGCGCCATTGTTATGCTAAAATTGCAGTGGCTGATTGGAGACAGAGACAGTCTATGCACGATCATCTGCACACGGACGCAGGGGAAGCCGGTGTGTGGCTCAGATGGACGGAGCTATGAGAGTGGCTGTGAACTGCAGAGGGCGCGCTGCAAAGACAAGTCGCTGACGCAGGCACACCGTGGCCGGTGTCGAGGTGAGAAAAAAACTAATCAAATCAATGCCAGGTCAATTAGAAGTTCTGTCAGCAGAAATGTGTGGCAGCAAAGACAGAATAACATACTAACAATGATGCTTCCAAGTAGGAGTGAACGCAGTTGGAAAATGTCTGCGGTATAATTGCAATAAAGCCTAAAAAAAAGCATATGCAATGATAGTTCATACGATTGACTTCATCGTTTGTTGGCGACTGTCTCGTCTTTCAGGTAAAAACTGGGTAAAAAGTGATCAGCTGCAGGGGGCTGCAGCACCAACGTCCACATCTGAGGGCAGAGACCTGGAGCTCAAAGGTAAGGGGGAGGGTCAAATGGCGGATTTGTTTTGAAAGCATGCAGTTACGATTCAGTGAGGCCGTGTTAGACGTCGCAGTAGGAACCACGCACCAGAGGGTTGGGGAGAAGTTGAACTGGATGAGAAGATGTCTTTTGTTTTCCGCCTCTCTTCAGGCGTGTAAATTTCTACAGACCTTGGTCTCCGGATGTTGGCCACCTAACAGCAGCAGAGATTGATAGGTCTAGAGTCAAGGTTGAAACCTGGCATTCCCCCCCTTTTTCCAGCACCCCTGCAATACAGCAGTCTTAACCAGATCCATGTTTGGAGTGATTTCTGTTCCCTCTCTATGATAATACGTGGTTTAGTTTCATAATATCATGGTGTGCCAAGGAAAGGAAAGCTGGGCAAGCGAGCTCATGCAGTCCTCGCAGATGCAGCAGGTCTCTATTGTTGTAACGAAACGACGGCTTTATTTAACCAGGAAGTGCATGAACCAGCCTTGTTTACAGTGACAAAAGCGAATGAAGATGTGCACGAGATTCAGCGTAAATGTTCGGTGACGTACAGCAGTCAGTCAAGTGGTGGATAAACAGCACCTCACCGGCTTGGCTCACAAAACAAATAATATAAAGAAACGCACCTTTGGCTCTCTACATATTGCTGCCTTGTCATAACTAACAAGCACAGACAAGCACGAGGCACGAAACTGTGCACAGCCTCCAATGACGAAGTTGTTTTTACAGTTCCATAAATCAGAGTTATTTAAATGAGCAGTCAACGGGAAACTGTACCGACACGAGCACCACGATGTTTAATGAGCCTTTTTCTTAAAGCGCACATACACACACAGATGTTCACTTATCCGTGTCCTTCTCGGCGACGTCGCCACCAAGTTTTGTCTCGGTCTGTATTTTATGGAGGAGACAACATGTCTGTCTCCTCCCAGGTCCAGAGACAATTGTTCTGAGCGTTTAAATTCATCCAGGGAGAAGGTTTGCCAACAGAGGAGTCTGTGGTCACACTGGTCGGCTCCCTGGTGTGAATGTGTACACATGGACGGTCAGATGTGAATCTCCACAGCAGCTAAGGCTACGAGCTGAGAGACTGTAGCTGCTTTGAGGGTGAAGATGACTTTTATTCTCTGACCTTTTTAGCCACTTCCGTCTCCCCTGAGAGCAGAACTGGCTCATGGGAGCTGCAGAAACACAAGCTTAGTTTCCACCGACATGTCAAAATATCAGTGTAGAGAATATGAGGTGGCCTCAGGCACCGTGTTGATCATGGCCAAATGTGACAATTTGTCCTGGAATATGTTGTTTTAGCAGGAAAAGGAGTGCGTTTCTTTTTACTTCTGGGCAGCCGTGACTGCAGCTCGCTAAAACCCTGAGCTAACAGCACTTCTTTAGCGGCGTGGTAGCTCAATGGGTTAAGCGTCAGACTGGGATGCAGAAGATTGTAGGTTCGAACCCTGTCTGACTCCTAATCCATTCCCCACTAGGTGTTTCTCTGAGCCAGACACCCAGCGCTAGCTCCCTGTAAGTCGCTTTGGATAAAAGCGTATGCCAAGCAAAGTACAGTAAAGTAAAGTAAAGTAAAGTAAAGCGCCTACACAACAGAAGAGCATCTGGTGCATTCACAGTGCAACCCCAAAAAGTTATACCAGTTTTCATGAACTATCAAAACTAACATGAAAAAAGTAGCTAAAGACAGAAGTGGAACAACGCTGACCATAAAAAGTATCAGAGTGGGTTCTGAAACCATGAAAACATGAAGGATTATCGCCTTACAGGCTGCATATCAGGAAAGAAAAACAGCAGCACGAGCCTAGAAGCAGGCTCAGAACTACATTCCATGCATAACATGCCCTTGAGCAAGGCACTTAAAAATCAGGCAAAGCTCAGGGGCCGACAGTAGTGAACTGTGGTTATACTGGTCAGTCCCCGGGTGGGAACAAGGTGCTTGTGACAAAACACACGCGTGTTCAGTAAAAAAATAACAGTAGTGCTGCAGGTTTGTAAGCAGTGCATGAGAACAGACTGTCCTGTCAACAACATGTTACAGACGCAGGTCAGTCCAAGTGTCGGGTTGAGAGGAACCAGGCATTGGAACAAGCCAGGAGACCTCAGGAGTTTATCCCAGAATGCAATGAGGATGGAACATTTGCCCAGGTCCGTGTCTCAGTACTTGTTGATTTCTGTACCGTGCTGCTGATTTCTTTTCCTTCAGATGTTTTACTCCTCATTTTCCATTAACTCATGCTTCCACTTTTCCTTCGGTCTCTTGTGACCCATTTCCTTCACATAGTCCAAGGGATTAGTTTCAGTTCACTGAGAGGCATCTCTGGTTTTACAGTTTCTATTCTGCCGTGTCTCTATTATACCAACCTAATCACAAACACACACTAAGTATTGTTGGTGTGACTTAACATTTTATCTCTGCAGGTCCAGTGCCATACTCTGACAGGGTACTGCTGGTGTGTCACCGGTGACGGCAAACCAGTGAGTGGCTCCTCTGTGCACAACAGGACCCCAGTGTGCTCAGGTACTGGGAGGCAATTACCCTGGGAACCTGTGGAGAGAATAATTAGGATTTTCAAAATATATGCCACTGTATTTACGTAAATGAGGCGTCCAAAACATGAGAAACGCCTCCTAACGTGACGCTCAGTACGACTCCACCGCCCACTATGACCTCAATAACAAACACACAATAGTTTCTGACAGTTTCAACGCTGAGACTAGAATTTATGCTGCTGTATTGGATAGTACAGGTGTACCTAATAAAGTGGCCAGTGAGTGTAGTAGTTATTCGAGTAGCTGGTGCGTGCAACAAAACCTACATCTACCGTCGAAGCCTGATCGTGCTGATAGAGGATCTTTGCCATTATTTAGGAACATGTGTATTACTTTGTCATATAGCAGGTGCAAGGTCAAAGACCGGGCTAATGGCCCTCCTACCCCTCTCGTCTCATCTAAGTGGTCTTAACAAGCCAGAGGAGAGAGTGCGGGGCTCTGAACACACATCCTGGATGGGAACACTTCATGATAATAACCACAATTTTCCCTTAGAAGATAATACACTGGGGTCTTTGCCAGCATTGGATTGCAGAGTCCCTGGAACATGTGGTGCACATTTTGTGTGGAGAGTGTGGTGAAGGTGGTTGCATGCCTGTCTGAAACTGCTCAGCAGTCGGTCAGAGGCTTCCCGTTCACTGCATCATTCTCACTCTGTCCCGAGTCTTCTCCAGCATCCTCTCTTTCCCTTCTTTTCCCACTAAATGCCTGTACGGCCGCCCTCAGCATCTGCTGTGCTAAAAGCATTCAAAGAGAGGTTCACAAATAGAGCATGTCCATTTACAGCGGGAACCAGCTCAGTTTATTTGTGGAATCTATTTTTTATTCAAACTAAACAGGTGCAGTTGAAATCTTGACATAAGCACGTGCACCTTATCTGTTATGGGACAGATATCTAGGTATAAATAAACTCTTTATTAAGCAGTTTAAACAATGGCATCTATACCTGCCTGCTACCTGTCCTGCATAAGATCCAATATCTTCATTGTTTCTTGCAAAGGTATGTCCGACACTAGAACCCGAGTCTAGGCACATTAAACCTGGAGCTACAGGCGTACACACCAAACTCACATTCCCCTACAACAGACAACAGATAACCTTTACTGACATGCTCCGATGCTCCTGTACACCATGATCCAAGTCAATCACCTTGCATACATTTGCAGGAAACATCCGTGAATTTATGGGAACTCATGCTCGGACAAGTGGATTGTGAGGTAGTACATTTCCTTCTACTTGTCTTTAATTCCTGCCCTTTGCCCTTCTATTGTAAGTGGTTCTGTGTCTAATTTTGCTTTTCCATCAATGCACGAACTCTACTATGTGCATGCACCAAGCAAAAATGACACGTGGAAATCTGCAATTTCATTTAATATTCATTTTCCACAGTTGGAGGAGATCACTCAGGTTTGCATTCAGTCAACACGGGGATAATACAACAAGCCAAATGTTTCCATGTGTGCCTACTATCAAGTGCTAACAGAGTGTACTCGTCAAACTTTGATGAACCTCAGTGTGGAAAAAAGAAGGAAGACGGGGGGGTTGGGTAATTTATGGGAGGGATGTTTTTCCTGTTGGCGTCTCTCCCGTGTTCAACTGGAACATTCAAATTTAATTCTACATCATAAGATCGGTATTAAGAGACACATGTTGCACCATCGCTCATGTGCAGCGAGCTGTGCCAAAGGACTCGCGCTTTAATGTATTTGTTGTGTGTAAAATAACTTCTAAAATCAAACGCATTCAGTGTCTCTGGGGAAGCTGTTGCTGTTGTCTAGTCTTTGCTGTGTACATGTTTTTATTCCCTTTCACAGGGTCAGTAACCGATAAACCACCTGGGCCACCGAACTCTGGTAGAAAAGGTGAGTTGAGATCTGCTGCCTGTTGTGTGTGCGCATGCGTGTAAGCGTCTCTGTATGAGAGTAGCAGGAAGAACGCACAAATTAAAACGGCTTTTGACCTAATTTTGTTCTGTGTGATCTGTGCAAAGTCCGTGCAGTATTTGTGCAGAGCAGAACGGGACATGATGTCTCGTTAGTAATGTTATAGAGAAAAAAACAACATGGCTTTATATTTGCATTTTTTTTATTTGGCATTTAAGCATTTTGCTCATCTTTTACAAAATGTATATAAAACCTCCAACACAGACATACAGTAAATGTTTTAGCCTCTATTTATAGTTCACACTTCAGCTGTGGATCAGACAAACACCACGAGTTGCAAGTTGTTTTAACACGCTCCGCTTACGACATCAGTTGTCATAATGAATCTGAGGTTTATCTATAACTATGTTTACACTTAGATGAGCTCAGTCGTAAAAGTTTTGTATTTTATTTATATGTTTGCCCAGCTCAACTGGACCCAAGCACTAATTAAAGATACTGCTGTGTCATCTGATTTAGACACATAACATTAGTGTTTGTAATATGACTCAAACTTTCTTTGCCTTTAACTGAATTATTTTTTAAGGAATGTTCCAGATGCTACAAAACTGCACACGGGTGAGTATTAAAGGTAGCAGAATTAACACCATTATATGAAGACCTATTAAAATCCAACAAGGCCTCCAACCCTAAAACCCATCAAGACCGCTTGTCCCAACCCTCTCATAGAGCCCATGTGAGTGTTTGCTGTAAGCGCACCCCCACATAAACGGCACCCCTTTTGGTGTCGGGTGCCAAAGTGGCGAACACTGTATTGTACAATAGCACCGACGTGGCAGCTGGTTTGACACTTATCGTCACCCTAAGCATTCAAAAACACTGGACAACAACTGTGCAAACAACGTGATTTGGTTTGGATTAAAGCATCTGGGTTACGTTTAGGCACTAAAATACATATGGTAGTGTTAAAAACGAATGTTTGCCTTAAATTAGTGCTTCCTTAACTTCACATGACATTCATCGTGTGACAAACATTATGTTTGTAACCACTCATCTTTGATACATGAATAGTCACAGTAAATAAAAGCAACAGACTGCTGTTTAAAACAGGATGATGGAACAGATTCTCATGTGGAACAGTTCTGTCACGCAGCCATTGTTTTCTCCCCTAATGGTACAAATGAACCATAAAAATGTATTTTACAGGAGGACAGTCTGCTACAGTCTGTTTTAGAGGACATTTTGGCCTTCTACAATTTGATAGGAGTAAAGATGACATGCTTTTCCACTGAGACTGCGTAAGAAATGTGACGAAAAGAGAAGGATGACGAGAGTCAATCCGTCATGCAGCTTAGAAACTGAGATTTTACAGCATTTAAAAGTAATGTCCATGAATATGGTTCAGTAGCCTTTTCTTGTTGGTTTGTATATGCTTTGTGCTTAAATCTCAGAGAAACCTTTTATGTTATTGTCTTTTCCCAGAGGTAGCTTTTTTTTTTGGCTTGTTTTGAGTAACAAATTAAAAAAAACAACTTAAATGAATGAACTACGACGAGTGACCCACTTATCCTTTCTAAAGTCTTCTAACTAGTTTATAAAGTCTTAATCGTGATGTTTGGAGTGCCAGTAACCTCAGTTTGGATCATCTAAGCGCAGATCTTTCTGTCCCGCATCAACACATTACACTACAGTCGTGCAGGTCCTGACTGGGCGGGTGGGGGGTGGTGCCCTAATGTGAGTGTGAGTGTATGTTTTGTATGTTTGCTCGTCAGTGAGTGTACTAAATGTGCAGGCCGATCATGTTTGTGTGAGGACATCAGTGTGAGGAGTTGGTTTATTGATGCGAGTGTGTGAGCGAGACGTAGAGCCACATGTGGGTGGTCGTCTTCTGTTTTTGTATTTTTCTATCTGTCTCTGTCTGTTTTTCTATCTGTCTTGGCCGGGCCATGTGCAAATCCCAACCATTCAACAGTTCTGGAGAGTAGATTGTATTAACCTCAATAATAGTAGTCTCTTTCCGTTTCTTTCTCACCCTCAACCCAGACGATGGCTCCAAGCCGACACCCACCATGGAGACCCACGTCCCTCCTGAGGGTGATGGTAAGTCTCCTCTAACTACTCCTCCACCTGTACTGTGGTAACATTTTTCCCTCAGTCATCCAAGAGGGTCACTTAATTATCTAAAGTGCTCATTATAGATAGATTTGAGCAGCCACTGATTAAAATGAGGCAACAGCATTTTGAACTCAAATGGAAAAGTCTGGATGTCAATAAAAAGAGACATATTTGATATTTTTGGACATGCTGAAAAACTTGGATGCAGTTTTAATTTGGGTTTTATGGCAAATGCAAGTTTTGTCTGATATTTGCAGCTGTGGTTGAGGTTTACTACATCACCTACAACTGTGAAAGCCATCTAATTTATACTCTGTCATCCTGTCACTGCAGAGATAACTGCTCCAACCCTGTGGATAAAACAGCTGGTGTACAAGGAGAATAAGCAGAACAACTCCACCTCCAGAAAGCCAGGTGAGAGAAAGAAATCCTTCAACGTTCAAAGAACTGCAGTGACTTGTTCTCCTTTATTATTCTCTAAATACTAATTTAACACGACGGCACTCTATCAAATCAGTATCAGAAGATAGCAAGTTTGTGTGTGGGAAGCCAGTGAGGGATCATATGCTATACACCCACCTCTGCTCCCAGTAAAATCACCTACACCTATTAATGTTTCACCACTGCTTTGTCTTTGGGATACAAACATTAGCTACATGTTGATCTCAAACAGAAACCAGAGAAGTAGCTGGAAGCGTAACCTAAGTGGTTCAGAGTAACCTGGTCTCAAAGCGAGCAGTTATGGCTGAAATGAAGAAGACTTCCCTGTGTGAAAACAGCCCCACACTACTGGGATTAGGTTCCTCGGTTTTTCTTCGGTGTAATTTGTTTAGCTTTTTCTGTCTCCTTTTCAATTATGTCCCAACATGTTCACTAGCCTCTAGGCAGCTGGACGCCTTTCATGCTTCTGCAGCAAGTAAAGGAGTGAGTGTGGTAGAGGCTGTGAGTATGTGTGTGTCAGGGTGGAAATGACACACTGATTAGTTAATGTATGGGTTTAATGTTTTTATTAAGTAGGTCTTAGGTCCTACTTTATTAACTATTTATATCAATGGGGTTACCGATACATCTTTATGCCGATGATACAATTATCGAAATATCTGTGAAGGTTCTCAGTCATCCAGGTCAAGGTTATATCAAAAAAGTTTTATCCAATGGCAACTGGACTGGTTTGGTTTCTTGACGACAGTTCACCCTCCATTTTCCAGAGGGCTTTCTCAAGTCTGACCCACTGGTGTGAGTAGCGGGTTTATAGGGAGGACTCCAGACAGTTTATAAACCTGCTACTCACAACAGCCAGTCAGACTTGAGAAAGCCTATTAACCTATTAATTAACCATTAATAGGTCTTATAGTACAGACATATTAATAAATAAAGACTTAAGAGTATTCAGACATTTTTGCCTTTGAGTTTTATATAAGGAACAAATTGATTTGACTGACTGCACCCTGGGCCAGAAATACTGATTACTACTGCTTACAATACACAAGATATCGTTATTACACTTTACATACATTACGAGAGAAGAAAACCGTTACAAGGAAGTACAGTGTACTGTATGTGTATTTGTAAGCTGAATGAGGTTAGGTGCCTTCAAGATTTAAAGAAAACAGCTTTAGTTTAGGTCCCTACCCTAGTTTTACCATTGATGATGTGTTGTTGCAATAGTAATCCTGTTCAGTACGAGAGGAACCGCAGGTTCACACATTTGGTGTATGTGCTTGGCTGAGGAGCCAATGGTGCGACGCTACCATCCCTTTCAGGCTGTGAGCCTCACCAACTCTGTCCTAGACATGACACACTTCCCCAGACTTATTTTTCAACATGAGACTTGTCTAGTAAAGAGGCTGGCTTCTTTTCCTTAAATCAGAAGGTGCCTCTGAGGCTTGCACCCGATTGTCATCCCAGAAATCACGTTTTCAGTCATAATTATGCAGAAAATGGCTAACCTACCACACAAAAAGTTCATTGAAGTACAAGATTTAGTTTCAATGAGTGATATAGCAGCAGAAAATGTGGTCAGGGCATCATTGAGGATCATATTTTAGCTGAGAGATATTCGCTGCGACAGCTCTTTGAAACCTTTGTAAAAACACCAGCTTCCTGTTTTCAATTAGCATCCTCTGTCCTCAAAGGACAAGCAACAAGTCCGACTGAGGGGGAGATGTCATCACGTACAATTCTAGACATGAGTGATGTGTGTGTGTCTGCCAGTGCATCTGTATGTGATTGCAATACAATGTGTGTGTGTTTGGTTTGACGAAATGAAATGCTATAGCTCGTCTATGTCCATGAATATCTGTGAAAAAACGTGTACGAGCGTCTGTGTGTTTCCAAATAAGTAAGTAACAAAGTATTTGAGTACTGCAATATCGACCGTGGTGTTTGGGGATGGCATTACAACTTTCACAGCGTTAATTTGTTTATAGTCGTCGCAATGGTGTAGTGGTTTTCACTCTTGCATCACAACTAGAAGGATGCAGTTTGCATGTTCTCCCCATGCCCGCATGCTTTTCCTTCCACAATCCAAAGACGCGTAGGAAGTCTTCGACACTTCTGATTACTCTTAAAACTCTAAATCTGTGCTTCTACTTTGACGTGGTTATGCTGCTTCTGGATAAAGGAACCTGCACAAACACAACTGCACTGGGCTTGTGTAGGGTTTGGCCTCCTCATTCTCAGCCTTGGATCGGGTTCAGCATTTCTGCATCACTTTACAGGATCACTAGCAAAGTAAATCTTTCATCACTGGTCTATGTGTGCACTAGTGTTACTGGGTAGGCAGTTTCCTTCATTCGTCGTACTGTGGATACTAGTGCTTTCAGTCCAAATCCAGCAAGTCTGAATCCGCAAGCAGTCAGCTGAATAGATGAGTCTGAGAGTCTTATTCAGGGCTTTCTTCCTTTGTTTCCTGCAAAAACAGGGAAGATTTGCTTCAACAAGTCTTCACTATTTAAACTCCTCCAAACAGAATCTTTTTCATGCGCTCATAGAGCAGCCATCCTACGAACACAAACTATATTTTCATTTATTGTCTCTGGATACCTCATAGTGATGATTTAGAATGATGCAGAGATGAAACCTGTTTGCTTAGGCAAAGCAAGGCAAAATCCATTTTTTAAAACAGATGTTTCGTTGCCAGACGGTAACAAGCTGTTGTTACAATCATGCGAGGAGGAGGAAACACTCCGTCATGCAGCTCATTTATATAAGTGTGGAGAACCAGAAAGTTGCTAACCACTGCTCCTCCCTTGTGGCGAGGAAAGCAAAATATTAAAGTGATATAATGTGATCGTTCCAGCTAAGAGGATGATTTTTTATAGAGAAGTGTGCAGGGTTCATTTGATTTGCGTGTCTAGTTTGTGGCAACGTGCACTTAAATTCTACCTCCCAGGACAATAAGTGATGACAGCGACATGTTGCGTTCAAACACGCTGATGACTGCTGTGCTGAAAAGCAACTACGTCAAAAATGACACATTCATTATATGAGCGAACTCACCATCATCTTCCCATTTTTATTGCACTTTAGGTCATAAAGACAAACACATGCACCTACGTACCTCCTCACAGAGTTCCCATATTACTAACATTTCCGCTATTTTTACTGCAAAGAAGAGTTTCTAGAGACAATATTGCATTGATTAGCCCACAGCTGAAAGCCATTGGAGTGAAGTGAAGAGGGGAAAGCTCTGGACGGATGGTGGGCGGGGGGTGGAGGGTTGGGGAGAGAGGGGTTGAGGTATTAGGATGGAGCGAGGCAGAAAGAGAGAGAGACAAAAGGAAAGGTGGGAGCGAGGGATTAAGCGAGTGATAGAGGTTAAAGAGAAATAGAAACTGAGACATAAGAAAAGTAGAGAAGGATTTTAAATTAGTGTACTTTGGCTTGAAGCCTGTAGCACAAGCACCAAAATGAAAGATACTGTCTTTTGTCCATTATCAGTCTGCCCTGAAGAAAATCACCACAACAATGTTACAACTGTTCCTGAAATCCACTTGTGTGGTTTTCCCTTTCTTTCAGGACATTATTTGTTTTCTGAGGGTTTGTATTTCTGATCATTCGGTTCCGGCCAAGGGAAAAGAAATAAAACTGAAAAGGCAACAGCAAATAAATAAGGCAAAAATGCAGGAGAGGATATGCAAGTCAGGCAAAGAAGTTGTAGATTAAATTTCATGTCCCCACAAAACTAAGAGGTTTACATTTCAGGCGTCCAGCCTTTTTCCATTTATATGTATAAAAACAATTTTCTTTTTGGGATCCTAGTGCCTGGCGCCAGGATAACCTCTGTATAATAAACAGTGCTTAATAATTTAGAGGGAACCTGGGTGAGGACCAGACTCACGGCACAGCACTAAGAATACTTGAGTAGGAGTCATTGCAGAAGAAAAAGTTCTTTGGAGCAGAAGCGTTTAGATTTGTGTTGGCCGCCGTGCTCAGGGAAGCATGAGCACCACCACCCCCCACTCCCACGTTCCAGGCCTCAGCCCAGTCCCGTCGCTGAACCTGCCACCACTCTCATCCATCTCTATAAAACGTATTTATAGATGATGCCATCTCTTCCAGTTCTTCGTGACATTGTGTGGGCTCATCTTTCGTGGAAAGCTACCTCTCATAGTGCTGTTAGGGCGAACGTATCAGGAAACATTCGCCCTACTTTTAGGTGTTAGGCTTAGAGTGACTGGAGACACGTTCGATGAGAGCAGTGAGATCGAATGAAACGCTTGACGGCTGTGAAGCCAAAACATTAAAACCTAATAGATGCTAAAATTCTCTAGTGACTGTCACTGGTGCTTCTCGCAGACAGTTGATTTATAGTTAACGTACTCTAACCAAACTCACTACTTTTGCTGTGGTGTAGAAGAATATGCCGAGGATCCTGTATAACAGGAGGCCCGTATCAGATTTCACAAGCTCCTTGTTATTTAGAATCAACCAGCTGGGGTAATGTGCCGTATTGTCCTAATTATGGTTTGGTTACTGGAACTGTGTGAGCTGTGACTACCGGTTACACTCACTGGCACTAATGAGCTCCACAATGTGAAAATACCACTTGTCACCACCCTGTATAAAAGGCTCTAAACAGTTAGCAGGACCCTGTTGTTGCAGCTTAATGCGCAACAGCGCACTTGAACTCAAAATGACGAATGGATCCAATATAGTAGGGGAAAAAAAAAATACAGTTTGTTGCCATGGTAACAAGCTCTGTTGTACTTGGACTTAAGAGTGAGCAATGAACTAAATGGATGCGAGTGTAAATACAGAGTGGTGAGACAAGGTGCAGCAGGAGCATCTTTCAAGGGAAGAGAGATTGTGATGAAGAAGAATGGGTTAAAGTTTGAGTGTAGGAGGTCTTCATATGCCCGTCAACGTGCTTCTAGTCTGACCGGTCAAATACACCACTGGACACATTAGTTGATACGGTAGGTTTACGTTTATTTGTACTTGGCGTGTGAGGGATTCATAAACCTCATGTGAATGTAGACAAACACAAGGGGCATCTGTGACGTAACACAATTTTTTTTGGAGTTTTTTTAGAGCCTGGAACTTTGAACCGATAAAACCTTTGGTAGGAAATAAGAAAATGATGATGTAAAACCAATACGACAGTAAATAATTTAAGTTAGCTGCTTTTACCAGAGCGATTGAATCAAACTACAAATGTGTGATCACGTCCTGATTTAATTTAAGCCTACACCATCACGTGTGTGATCTCTCTGTATTGAATGCGTTTTCTATTGTTTTGGAGAAAGTTCCCTCTTGTGACCAGGAGCGACAAAGCGCGCTGGACGAGGATCGCCAGAACCCCCGCGAGGTCATTTTCATCCCGGACTGTGGTCCCGGTGGCCTTTACAAACCAGTGCAGTGCCACCAGTCCACGGGATACTGCTGGTGCGTTTTGGTAGACACTGGACGACCCATTCCTGGAACATCCACCAGGTAAGTTTTACTGGATCAGCACCTAACACACCTTTCTTTGTAAGCTGGTTGGTGGCTTGCAGTTTGCTTAAGATCTACTGTCTGTCTGCAAATTTGGTCATATTATATGATTTCCTTAGTACAAAGTGCTTTGGAATAGATAATAGATAATTTCCAACACAATTGTACAATTAAAGGGGCTTTTAATGAGAAGTGCTGTTGAACCATAGTGTCTTTAAATGTTGGCAAGTTGGAGCAATTAAGTCTATAAAGTTTGTTTCTACTAAACCTGAATTAAGACCATTTATTAAACATCTACCAATCCATTTGTAACTTTGTTTTCACTGATGTTGCTGTTGTTTATATTAGGGCACAGCGGGTTTTTGGAAGAGCTGCATGGCAAAAGGGTGGAGATTAGGCAACACAAAGAATTTAAAATAAATTAGGCGCATTGCTCATGTTTTGGTTTAAAACGGTTAACATGCCCCGGTAGATAAACTGTTATTGTTCCTGTAAGGGCATCATCAGTCTCCGTCTGGAGGATTTACGTTTTACATAATGAAGAACAGATCAGTGAAAAAAAACAAATGCAGACAGGATAGCACAGGTTGCGTTTCTTTGATAGATTTTAAATAAATAAAATACCTTCTCGTATCCATTAATTAAACACTGAAGCCAACTCCAAATGCCTGATACCCCAAACTGTACTGAATGAAAACCCAGGGGTGATTATTTCTTAGAGGAATTTATTACGCGTTGGACTAGACCTCGTGGCACGCATCCCAATTTCTCTCTTCTGCATAGCTAAGTGCGCAGTCATGCATCAGTCATCTCATCTTGGATCAGCGACTCTGTAGACTGTGAAAAACATGACGACTTAGTTTTTCTTTGGGGGGGGGGGGAATGAGATACACATGCTCAACTTTCCATCTTATTCAACAAACATTGATACAACAGCAGGAGAAAACAAGTCATGCTATGTGTAATGCTGAACAGTTTGTTGTGGCTCTGGAACAAAGCTGTGTGCACGTCAAAACAAATCTATTTATTAAGACCTTTCAAGAATAGTCAATAATTCTCGAGATCTACACTGGACCCGCAGATTCAAGCAAAACAGGAATATTTCCAGAAGCCTTAGGTAGCGAGCATGCCCCGGCACGTGTCCAAGTGTGCGCAGTGATCAGATCATATCGGTATCCTATTGTAATACATAGTTATCCTCTGCACAAATTACATCCCCTCATTTGAAGCTGCAGCTCGGATTGTCCTGAGGCCTGGAAGATAAACAGGAAACTCCTGTGGTGTTTTTGTTTTGCTGAGAGTTTGGTCATAAGCCACGTTTGGGTTCTGTTATGTTCTATGGCTTGAACAGATTTTCAACATGGACCAAAAGCTCCTTAAACCTTTCATGGAAGCGCTAAAACAGCTTCACCCCCTCCTCCTTTGTTTCGTGCAGCCATGGTCCTGCTGTCATCTCTTGTCTTTATAACAGGTACCAGATGCCAGAGTGTGATGGAACGGCACGATCACGCGTCTCAGATGCTGAAGATCCATTCCAAGGCAGAGACTTGACAGGTTCAGAACATTCCTGGATTCAAATATCTTGTATTATCATTTGTTGGTTTGGTTCAGAGGCCGTGAGACTCGCCCCCCCCTTACCAAGTCACATCATTTCAAATGTTTGTACGTTATTTTCTAAAACACTAAACAGACACCAAGACTGAACATCTGCACGCTCGCCAGTGATTTTTCCTTAAAACATTTAGAAAACATCCTCGTGATTTAAAAAGGGTAACTGAAGCCTGCTCGACCAGCTCACACAGCACGAGGACGTGTCACGGCTGTTGTAAAAGAGAAAACGTGTCTGGTGTATGTACGGCCCATCTCGGATAACAAATCTGCCCGTGGTTATTGGGGTGTTAAGAGTGGGACAGAGCTGCCTGCGGTTCCCCTAAACACTGATAGCATCCAGACCGGTTTTACACAAAGTGGTAAAATACCACACAGTGGATGTGCTAGTAATGAGCGTAGGCTGTTTCTACCATGTAACCACACAAACGTATGTGGTGTGAAATCTCCGTCGCCCTGGAAATAGTCATTAGCTGCACATACACATTTTTGCAGCTCATATCTAAGCTGGATCTTGAAAGACTGCAACGCACACCTGATAAATCTCTGTTCATGGTAGACGTGGATGAGTCACTCTTTGCACTGCTGCCTGCAGACTTGGTGTGTGTGTGTGTGTGGTTCCACTTAATAATAATTTCTCATTTCTATGTTAACTGACCAGATAAAAGGTTTTAGCTGGAGTCCCTGGAAGCAAACATTAGGGACTTGCCTGTAAACAAGGGGTCATACCCTCAGCTCAAACTCCTCTGCCCTTGTTACTGCTCACCTACTTTAGTTGCCCCTCTGTTTCCCCATCATTCAAGGTTGCACTGTAACTCTTATTTTACTCCCCATCTGGAGAGTTTACAGAGTCGAGCCTGACTCCTGACTGTGCAGCAGATGTGTGGCATGTTTTATGGAAGGTGTGAGTGTTGCGGGGTGCAGCGCTAGGCTGTGGGCGTTGGAGACTTCAGGGTGCTGACTGGAGATATTTTTATGTACTGTGGAGTGACGTTCTGAGCCGCCACAACAAAGCCCAATATTTCGTGGCCATAACGTCAAGGCAGAGAGATTGAAGAATGCTCGAGAGGGTGGTCCATTAACAACATGCAGATACAAGTAGAAGCTCAAGTGGCGCAATAAATAAAACTGAATTAAGTTCAATACAAAGAGATTGTCTGTTTGGAAATGTTTTAGCACTGAAAATATTATAAACTATACTACACACACTAAAGCCCAAATTCATTTTGAGTTTTTAGGATGATCAAGTTCATGATGTCACAGCTAGCACCTTTTTTATTTCTCTTTTTTGTGTTACTTTAAAAATGTGTCTGTCTTGTTTTTTGACCTGGATTTTAATTTCTCACTGTAAAGCACCTTGGTCAATGATAGTTTTTTCCCCTTTAAATATATTTGAGGTAACGTGAGATGATTTAGATCACATTTAGGTGGCACAGAGCCAGTTTGACACTGTAAGAAGTAAAGAGCAACACATTGTGCTCTTAACACCTTGCAACACATAGGCTGCATGCTGCATTACTCTTTGTGCTTCCCAACGCCCCAATTTAACACTTGGATTAAGGCGCAGCAAGGCATTGCCTCTCCAAACTCGATGTGTTGTAGGGAATGCTAATTAGACTCACCTGGCGGGGCAGCACACCACCCCCCACAGAACCCCGAGCCAGCACAAGAACAATGTGAAGAAGTGATGAGGGATCCACAAACGCTGTAAGGAAGGAAAGGAGGGTATGAACTAAGAAAGCCTGAGAATAAGAAGGAGAGACGGTATGAGAACATTACTACGCAGCTGCGTTTGAAGTTTCCCCTATAAGAGACACGATTAGGAGGGAAAAATTCGCACTGGCTTAGCGTGCTATTAAAACCATACATCTGGCCAATTAAAGAGAGCTACCCAAGGTGTTCAGAATTGTGTCATAAAAGTTAACAGGTCTGCACTGCTCAACAAAGCGCTCTCATCACCACACACTTCTGTTCCACGTCTTGTCATGTGCGTCACCTCTGTTTTTCTCAGGTCTGTTGCCATCAAGCTAACCTATGTATTTCACCTCTGTTCAAATATTACTTACAAAACATTAATCAGTAACTGTTAAGACGAAGAAATAAAGACTTGGTTTGCCATTAAGCCCTGGACAGTGTTTGTAGGCCATCGTTTTCAGCCGTTTGACATCTGTCATTCGGGTTCACTGGTGCCGAGGCTTTAAAAGTACTTTAGCTTCACTGTGCCGTAATGACTCAAATTAGTTATGGAAGCTAATTGGTGTCTTTGATTTGTGCCAGGCTGCCCTGAGGGGAAGAAAGTGGAATTCATTACAAGCTTGTTAGATGCCCTCACCACAGACATGGTGCAAGCCATAAACTCACCAGCCCCCTCTGGTGGTGGGAGGTAAGTGGTGTCATGTAGCACAGACTCAATATATTAATAAATCAAACCTGTTCTGTTGATAATATTTCTCTCTGGTTTTCGTAATGATATCCCCTTTAATCCAGACCTTGGTTTAAGGTATTGATGACTACTAATAGTGTTTTTTATTCAAACTAATCCAGGTTTGTTGAGCCTGACCCCAGTCACACCTTAGAGGAGAGGGTGGTGCACTGGTACTTTGCCCAGTTGGATATCAACGGCAGTCATGACATCAACAAGAAAGAACTAAAACCTTTCAAGAAGTACCTGAAGAAGAAAGCAAAGCCCAAGAAATGCGCTCGAAAATTCACCGACTACTGTGACCTGAATAAGGACAGAGCCATTTCCCTGCAGGAACTGAAAGGCTGCTTGGGCGTCAGCAAAGAGGGTAAGCATGTAAGGAAAGCTTCGGAGGAAGTGGGTACAAACAGGCAGGTCTGAACATCAGCCGTCAGCCAGCGGCCTGGTAGCTCAATGGGTTAACCGTCAGACTGGGATGCAGAAGGTCGCAGGTCCCAAACCCCGTCTGACATCCTCTACCAGGTGTGTCCTTGAGCCAGACACCCAGCGCTAGCTCCCTGTTGAATAAAAGCGTCTAACAAGCAAAGTAAAAAGCCATTGGACAGAATGTCACTTGGCATTCAGAGCTCAGTTTGGGATGGAAGGAAGGGCGGATAGATAAATGAATGGAACCAGGGCAAAGGCTGGTTAGTTCTGTTTCTGATTTACATGAACAGGCTGGTACTTTTGTTTTAGGTGATCACATGGCATGTTTGTTATTAAACTGCCAAATGTAAATTTCAACACAAAAAACTTTGGAATATCTTGACTGTCATAAAAAAAGTCAATCAATTAGAGGAAGGGATGAGGTAACTGTGGTAAAATACATGTGACTAACAGATGTGCCTCCTCCTCCTAATAAGGTGCACAGCTCCACTCAGCACTCACTGATGAATATTTAGACAAGACCAATATATTTTTGGATCCTACACACTGGGACTGTGACTCCTGAGTTTACAGGCTGGTCTAACTGCGACTTCATCGTGAACTTACTGACATTTATGTTGAAACCCTATTTTATAATCATTAAACAGATCTGAAAATGCCCAGACATATAATTACCTGGTTTACTTTCAGTTTAGGAAAGAGTATTTCAAATGATGCCAGAATTTTGTTTTTGCAGGTAGCTGCACAGATAAATTATTATCAATGCTTTAGTTATGTAAACATTATACAGCATGCATAAATGCTAATTCAACTGTACATTAAAGAATAAAATGATCTTTATTGAAAATATTTACCCAGATTAAGTGTAATTGTGTTTGTCTTTCTCACTTACAGGTAGCTCAACAACAAGTGGCAACCAGGGAGCAAGGCAAGGGACAAAAGGTAAACCGAGCTTTTACTAACGTGGCCCGACTTCGAGTAGTGGTTGGCTTAATATGTAAGCCATTAACATGCGCTTAGTAACTCCCAGTGCATCTGACTGACAGGCGCTTCTGTGAGATGTGCAAACATCTGACCTCATAATGTGAACATAAGGACAGAAATGACAGGACAAGACATAAATGTTAAACCAAAGTCTCGTAGCTGGGTTTTCGATATGTCGGGATTCCTCCAATAAGTGATTGTTTGTCCTATTGGGGCTGTTGACTCTGGCCACTAGTGCCACATAGGCATGAGGTCATGAGTTTACCCTGGCGCTGCCCATATGCGCCTGGGGAACAGTGGCTGGGAGCAGGCATAACGTCAGGCCTCTCATTTCATGGGAACAGCTGCCAGGATAAACAGCTCCAATATTGGAGGCTGCACCACTTGTTTTTGCTGTAGTCACCGAATCTGTCACCTTCATGCGCAACAGCTGGAGTTAAATGGCCCAGCAGCTTCATGCGTCTCCTTATACTGCGCACTCAGGCACTTTGTGGGTAGAGTGAGGCATGCAAAAAGAGAAGGAGACAGCGAAAGGCTACTTGAAATAAGCAGGAATCTGTAAGAACATATGGCAGCATTCTCTGTTGACTAAGATAGACGGCCACTATGTTCAGGTATGCCTAGCTGATATTTAATGGCCCGGATCCCTTTAAGTCGAGCTGCCTTTGCCAGGCATTAAATCTTCCCTTTGCGCCGTCACAGCTTTGGATCGTCACTGGCACGTTGCTGGACATATTTACAGTTCAAAGTTCTCGCTTAAAGGATTGTGAGGATGTTCGGTAGTGTAAAGCACATCTGTTTGAGGCTCTTCACCCGTAACATGTTGGCACCAGAAAAGGGTCCGTCCCCCTTAAGGACTGGAAATGTTGTTATAGATAAGATATGTAACAGAAGCCCTGGGCAGCAATATCTCTGTAAAAGCCTTCTGATGGTCAGGTCATTGCCAAATAGCTGATCTGGTACAAACTAAGGTAACAGTTACACGTGGTGCAGTGGGCAACACTGGCAGCAGAGTTCACGGTGTTCTATTCAAAAGCCTTAATCCCATTTACTGTAGAAGGACACAAACATGCTCTGAGTAAGTGCAAACACATGCTGGTGTGCACGAACAAATGCTTGCACACAGAAACGCACCAGACGTGGGCATCCAAAATTATAGCATATTACTTGGTCTATTGTGAGAGATCGTTTTATACATAAGCTTCAGATTGCTGAAGGCTTTTGCTGTTGCCATCTTGTAAGCATGTGTAGTAGTGTATTAGATAACTAGATGCCTCCTTTTTTACATCAGGGCTGGGTGGAGCAGAGTCTAACACTAGTGTTGACTTAAGTTACACATTATAGAATTGTAAATTGCAAATTTACACAAAGAAAATTTTTTTTTTATTTTTATTTTATTTTATAGTATTAAATAAAATCAGTTATTAGATGGTTCTAGTTTTTTACTTTTCAATGCAGAGAATTCAAAGACTTAAGGTTGTTCAAATTTAGGGCACATTATATTGTGAAAGGATTCAGGGACTCTCAGTGCGTAAAGTCCAAGTGCAGAAAGAACTGATGTTCTTTGAACCCTCAGGCAGTCATGCATGAAAAGTGGACCCAGGAAAACCGGGGACAGTGGCGCAGCTCTTAGAGCAGCTGGTTCTTCTCTAGTGCTGGTCTGAGGGGCAGTGAGAAAGGTTAGGTCAGGAAGGGCACATGTCCACATGTTCAATCGGTTTTACAGTTTCATCCAGTACTGAGGGAAATAGTTCTGCACTGGAATTCCCTCGCACAGTTTCGGGTTTATATAGGAACATATCCTGTGGTATAGTGTCACGGTTTGTCACTTTAAACTCTGAAACTTACAGCATAGCAAGGCCTTTGAGATGAATCATCAGTAAGCCGATGCCCACGAGATGTTTAACGAACATCCAGCCAACAACAGCAGTGAACAGTCAGTGATGGATTTAATGGCACTGTGGTAAATGGTGTACACCGACACTGAGCACGCCGTTATCCGCCTGCAGCATGACAGTGTTACTTTCGTTGGTCTAATGTAGATATTACAGTAGATAGCTTTGTTGACTTCTATTGAGTATTGGTGAGTGTTAATAATGTTGGTGAGGGTTAATAATTCTCTAAAATATACATATTTATAACTATAGAAATATTGTTTTCTAAGAAGGAATAGGACTATTACCACCTCATTACTGAAGGTATTTGGAGGAATCTTTTCTTGTCTGCTGTTTTATGTCAAACTCCTCCCCCTGTCTACCCCTCAGTATCCCGCTCTCCTCTTTTCCCTGTGTTAGTCCTAGCTGCGTCCATCATTAGGCAGGAATGAAAGGAGAGCATTATAAAGTAGGCCTGGCACTGGGGCTGCAGGACCATTAGGGCCCTGTCCTCTCAGAGCCAACTGCAATTACTCCACACCACTTGGGTTTTAATTGCAGTGGTGACATGGTGCACAGTAAAAAGTGGAGTGTCAATATTTCAGAGTAAATCTATTTAAAGCTAGATCGAGTATTTACAACTCTACGAGGAGTAAACCAGCTCTTACAGCAGAGTTAAAAGTCAGTGTAAAGGTTTAACTCGGGACCAGTCTGCAGGTCAGCGCGGTCTTAGAGCTCACGTTTCGTTGCTAATTTTCAGAATTAACACTGAAAAGTTAACACTGACCACCTGAGTCAGACCATCATTCCCTCAAATTCCAATGATGTGTTACCAGAATAAAAATCGATTGAGCCTCGTCCGTCCATCCTCTCAGGATCGGTATACAGCCCATCACAGAGTCCTCTGCCCCAGTTGCCACCATGTACAGGTATACCTCGATCCCCAGTTCTTGTGAAGCCAAGTGTCTTTATTGGATGTCCCCAGGTGAGGCCAAGCGATTCACCACTAGACAGGATCTGCTTTCAGTTCTTTATCACTAGTGGGGCCAAGGTGTCCAGGGAGAGGCCTGGGAGCTTTGTGTTGTTAATTGCACAGACAATGCCCTCAGTGACTGCTGAGGAGAGGAGGGAGAGGACCAGTCGCTGCACTGGAGCCTGGTAATTGCCAGTAAGCCGATTCACCGACAGCACTTTAGCTCAGCTTCTTACACCAGACATTTATCCGAGGTGAAAAAAGAGAAACATCACGATTTCCCTGGAATGAGGCATTTGCAAAACCAGCTCAGATATATTCATCACTGCAGTAATTATGCAGTGCGAGGCTCCTACATGCTACAGTTCTTCATACTGAGCTGCTCCTTCACTTAAAAAGCCGTAAACACCAGTGGCCACACTGCAGTCAGAAAAAGCTGGTTTAAATCTGGGGCCAGATGAATTATTTCTCTATATGGAGGTTTGCACCTAAACGTTAGACTTCTGCCAGGTTAAACGGAGAATAATGATGTGGGTGAATCCGTTGAATACAGAACAAAAGCACAGAATGCACGCAAAGCATGCACCAACTTTCTGTGCCATGCACATCAATGAATTCACATATGCAGAGGAGCCTGAGAATCTGTGCACGCACGCACGCACGCACGCACACGCGCACACGCGCACACGCGCACACGCGCACACGCGCACACGCGCACACGCGCACACACGCACACACGCACACACGCACACACACACACAGAGTGCTCTCGCAGCTCCGATGACTTCTGCTCCCCTCCGACAGCCATCTGTAAGCAATCTAAACACTTCACCCATCTATTTTTCTCCCCTTCTCCCTGCCCTGCAACCGTCACCTGTTTCATGCTCCGTGTTGCACACTGTCCTTTGTGAGTGCATTACAAAATGCAATGTCAGAGACTTTTATACTTTGGTTGCTAAGCTAAGGCAACGTGCAGCTGTGGTTTGCAAAAGCCATTGATCCTTTAGTAAAATGGTAAGTTCTTCTTTTGGCTTTTTCCTTTGACATAGTTAAGGATACAGCCAGTCTCCAGCAGAAAGAAAAAAATGGTAACGACGAACTAAGTTGCAGAGGACATGGTGCTGCACTAAAAGTGGAACCAGTTACATTAAGGATAAATTACAATAAAAGTAAGTCAAATTAAGGACTGGATAAAGTTAGTGCGGTCAGAGAAAGTGGATCTGCCTTCCACATGGTCAGTCGGAGATGTGCACACAGTGAGGCGAACACGCACACATGCAAACAAATACATACCGCAGTGACATTAGCCAAAGAGTGTGATTGATGTAAATGTGTTCACAATGCAACATCCATCAACAGTTTTATTTTTAACTAATTAGCATTTCTGTAAACTATGCAGATCAGATGTTGCATGTGAACGTTATTCTAAGTGTCTGCATGCTAAAAACCAAAAACAGCTCCGTGGTGAATACATTTTGTTAATTTCCCTCCCCTCTCTTTGTCTGTCTGTCTGCTCCCAGTGGGTCATCTGGTGTGAGGAGAGAAGAACCCAGAAGCAGAGGCGAGAGCAGAGGGCACAGAGGGAAGGCATCTGTACGCTTGTTGACAGGAAGGAAAGAGAGAAAGAGAGACGGAGCAGAAAAATTAAGAAAACAAAACGGCGCCAAAATATTTGCACTTTCTCCTCCCTAAGTTTGACATGTTATCTGTTTGTATGTGTGTTTTTTTCTTAAGGAGACTGAAAAGGCTTACACAAAAATAAGGATATATTTGTAAAGAGATGAAAGGCTCGCCACTGGAAGAGCATGTGTGTGTATAACACATTTCCGTGTTTTAAATCACTGTTCTGTGTGCAGATAAGAGCAGGCACTAGCGCCTGTTCTGTCGTTTGAAACTCACACGTCCCCTTTTACACATGTAGCACACAGGCTGGGGACCAACCTGCTTAAGAGGAGCTCACAGCGAGGCCAATTCAGCAAAGGCGTTTGATACATGCTTTTCTGAAATGAGAAGAAGAAAATAACTAACTCCAGACCGTTTCAAACTAATGTGTAACGTATGAACAGGCAACACTTAGTGAACAGTAGAATTAAACTGTGACCATGAAATCGAACTTATCCGCACAGACTTAGCTGTATGAATCTTCTTGCACTGTACAGAACTTTTATAGAAATATTAACATGGTTGGAAAGAACAGTGTTCAGTTTGATTTGTTAGGTCTGCTCACCTCATACCAGTGTTGGGGAAAAAAAAACTTACTGATTTAGTAGTTGCTTTAGTTGCTCACTTACTTAAAACTACCTTCTGTGTAACGCCAATGTGTGTAGCTGTCAGTTATTTAGCATGTCTGCACAAGATACCTTCGCATTGTTTTTCCTATAGCGTACAGCTCAAATAAAAAAAAAAGAAGCCAGAAAATCTCAAACCTTTGCTTCACCCCAACACTGGTTTCACTGAGCTAGCTGAAAGCGTAGTTCACGCAGATGTCTCACTATAAAACCAACTCAATCATTCTGTTAACGGTCTCCGTGATCGATGCAGCCTATTGGGCTTTAGCGCTTCCTACGTCCACGACACACTCAGAATCCCCTAAAACATTCACGTTGATTCTGGTTATGGGAAACAAGGTGGGGCATTTACAAGGGGGAGTTTCCAAAATAAATATATTGGCCTCCACAGAAATATCAGAGTACATTTTGTGGATGTAAACACATTTGTCGTCTTCTTCTCCAACAGTTTGTTAGTGTTCGCTGTGAATCACTCAAACACCACTCAAATTTGCAGCTTTGCCATCTTTTGCAAGACAATGCGTTTAGTCTCAAAATACCCTCCAGCGTGTCCAATTAGTAGGAAAACAAATGAGAATGGAGGCTACTCACTAAAAAGAAAAGAAGCAGGCATTGTAAAAAATCAAATTCTCTCTCACATTTGGGAACAATTGAGTTTCAGGACTGGGAAATAGCAAGTTTGCTGTGGTCTGAACGCCCAACAACCTTGTTTTACTAAATGGCATTGTGGGACATGGCAGACTGTCATTCTTATATACTGTGCAGAGTGTTTATGTCATGTCAAACAGTAGGGTATTACAGTAGCTAATTGACAACACTGAAAGGCTTTAGACCTGAGCTGTTTATTTTATCTGTGGAACGGTTGTTTGACCATTTCAGCCTGTGTTTCATGATTCCTGCCATCACCATACACAGTCAAGAATGTATACAGTATCTGGTGCTTAATCCACGTCCAGCTTCGTCTAAAATGAACTGGACAAGTGTGCTAAGAATGAGAAAAGAAGCTTTGAGGTCTGTGGAGTCTCTCCTGAGTGCCTGTTGCAGTCCAGGTTTTGAACACTGGGCTTGTGTGTGTCTGCTGAAGTGTTTCCAGACCCTGTAGAGCAACAGATCTCATGCAAGAAAAAAAAACCCAACAGGCTAGTAATCACTGCTAATTATGATGGGGGGGGCGGAGGCTTACAGATGACCATGAGCCCGACTGTCTCACTGCTCACCAGAATCTTTTCCACACCTGGTGATCACTTAGGGATCATCCCATATTTTTTAAATCACAGCCGGAGAAATTAGAGCCGTCGGGAAACCGAATGCAAAAGCATGTTGTCTTTGGGTGAAATCGCTCGGTGTGAATCAGCCTGTGTGGAAAGAGGTGCAGCGGTTTGGCTCTGCAGTGAAAGCTAAAACGCTTCTCCACTGTAATGCAAGCCTCACAGTGGTGGTGTCACAGCAGACAGAAAATACAGAAATAATTGACATACATTACGGTGCCCGTGGGGACAGTAACAGAATGGCAGTAGAAGTCCACACTGATAACATGTTAAAGGGTTTATGAAGAGCCCACTGGCACACAGCAGCAGCTTTCACCGGGGTTGTATCAATGTTTTCAACAGTTCCCCCCTGAAGTCGAACATAAAATGTCCATAATGAGAAAAAAGTCTGTTGATGACACCCCCCCTTCACCGAGAACCACTGAACAACAAACACGCCACTTACTTCTCAACAGTTCTCAACACATAAATCCCTCAAATCAGGTCATTATTCATCTTCTCCAGAGGCAGATGAAGGGAATAAAACGGTGGGCCCGGTACAAAAGATGAGGCTCTCTGCAGGGGAGGAGTCCAATACTGACCCCTGTTTGTGAAGATGGCTCACTGCAGACGACACACACACACACACACGCACACAGATGCCTGTGAGGCAGGTATGCACACAGTGGATTGAATATCATGAAATGCCAATAAATGTTTTAAACAAAGGTTATGGCTTGGAGTGGTCTTAATTGTACTGGCTGTTGATTTGTGTGTGTGTGTGCTGCTCTGCGAGATGCTCTGATTTAGAGATGAGACTTCAAAGGTGCGGATGCTGAAAGGGCATGACGGGAGGTGGAGGTTGTTGGTGGAGGGGGGAGGGTTCTATCACATACGAAACCGGAGCCAACAGGCAGCTGCAGTACATCTGTCTTGTTCTGACACATGTGGCTTTTGACTTTCAGTGTGAAGTTCAAAAGAGTTTTATAATGACGCAGCTGCTTAAGGTGTGTGTGTGTGCGTGTGTGTGTGTGTTTTCTCCTTTGTTGAAGGTGGAGGGTAGCAGGTTTGCCAAGAGGGTTTCATAGGTGCGGACTGGAATTTGGGTTTTGAAAGGGACATGTGGGCAGTACAGGTGTTGTATGAGGTTTTTATATCACCAGCTATCATCTATTTAACTGTTAACCATCTAAGTACAGAGAGTTTGATACTGGAGTTTACTGCTTACCATTGGAAATGAATGTTTGTATGACTTTGGATGGGCTAGCTGAAGATCAGCTCTGGGAACGTGAGTGTTGGACGTCAGTCCAGGAAGGAGTTCCTACTATTTTACATGTGCTTTCACAGCAATAAGTCATTTTGCATTGTGCTTTTTTTTTCCACGCGCACTGAAACACTTAGAAACAGATCAAAAACACCATTACGGGTAATTAGAGGGGGCCATTAGCTGTGTGTTAGCCTTAACATTAGCAGCGGGGGGGCGATGGTGCACCCTGCCCACCGTTTGTGCCGGACGCCCTCTGTGCCGCCTCCAGCAGCAGGAGTGCAGGGTCAGAGGTTTGCATGTCAGGAGGGAGAGTCAGGGGTCAAAGGTCACGATCCAGACAGGCCTATCGCCCCACTGATTGAATACTCAGCTGCAACAACGCCACCCACTGGTAAACCCAGTATTTTACTCCCCAACACAAACTATTCCTTCCACTATTTTCAGAATGTAGAAGCAAAAATAAATTGAACATTTCATTCATCATTCTGTCATTGGTAAAACTCGAGTACTTCACACAAGCGGCGCAGGATTGTCTGGGGATTGAAGTGATCTGCTTTTCATCACCCTTATTGCTCAGAGGCCATTTAATACGTTTTATGATAACGGTTATTTTCATGCACAAATGATGTGGTTTGTGGTGAGGGAATGCTAGTTCAACACCATCAGTTCAAACAAGTTACTAGATGGTTGTAGCGACGGCCGAAGTCTGGAAGAAAACCGAAACGGTCTCACTCAGCTGAGAGCAAATTCATTTGGAGCAACCCAGGAAAAATCCTGGCAGCGGCCTGCCATGAAGAGGTTACTGCAGGAACACCAGTGTCTCTACACACACAGTGGACCAACAAGGACCCTGATCCAAAATAAACGTCAGGGATTTATAGTTAGATGTGACAAAGACTGAACGGTTCGCCACAACGAGTCCAAGGTGTCCGCACAGTAGTGGAGGCAGCAACACATGCTGTCAGGTTTTCCTGCCTTCGCCCTTCTGACCTCCATCTACGCTTAAAAAGTCCGTTTTGTGTCAGAAAACCAACAGATGTAATTTCACAAGTTCTGCTAACAAGCGGCCACATCCAACCAGAATTCTGTTCCAAGCTCGTTGATGGCTACTTATTCTACAGTGTGGTAAGACGTCCCAGCTTATGTGACCTTCTGACAGCAACTGTAGCCTGCAGAAAGAAGTATTTACATTTATACGTACTATAACGTTATCAAATTCCTGCTACACCAGTAATCTGATACGACTAAATGTGATTAAACTTCACTGACGCATGTGAAGAAACGCAGGAAATGCCAGTGATGAAGCCTAAGTGAAATCATAGGGGCTAAGAAACACGTGTGTGTGCATGTATCTACATGCATGTTTGACATCAATTAAAATTTAGAATGATACAATAAAATCTGTATCATGATGAACCTGGGTAACCCGATTATTCAAACATCAGGCCAACACGGCTTTAGCTTCTAATGCTTCATCACGCCCGCCAATGTGATTTCTGCTTATTTATCTGTGATCAGGCCCAGTCTGATTTTAGCATCCTGCTTATCCAGCATGAGCATGTTGTTTCTGACACGGGTCCAGAATGACCCGTCAGATTTTGCAAACCGACACATCCAGAGTTTCCATATGTGGGCTGACAGAAAACAGAGAGCATTTCAGGGCAGTAACAGGGTCGACGTCACAGAAGAGGAGGAAGTACACAATCTGCTAAATCCTTACGTTAGAAATGCCTCTTAAAAAACATCCGTCTACACAGATGCAGGGCTGCACCGAGTAACACAAATCTCTGCAGCTGTACAATAAATTATCACTGCCGGTGACATTTAGCTCTCAAGCTTTTATCCAGTGTTTCTAAAAACTAATCCTACTCATTAAATTAATCGTCACTGAAGGGCTTCCAACACTTGTATGGGTCCATAAAATCCTACAAGATCTTAGGTTTGTAAAATCGTCTTCACACTACTTAAATGATTTAAAAAAGCATTTTAATTGCCTCCATTCCTAGAAAGATTGGGTAAACTGGGTGTTCCCCCACGAGCTCCTGACACTCGGGCGACATCAGTGAACATCTTCACAGTACACAGGCCGAGTTAGTTACAAGCTCACACAGACGCGCACACACAGAGCTGAAGCACGTGTTCCCGTGCTGTGTTATTGCCAAATGCCGATTTAGTGTTTCGAATGGAAACACGTTGCGGCTCAGCGCTGACCTGGGAACAGTTGGGTCATTTCCTTCAGGGTTAACTAAAGGCCTGGTGTAGGAAATAGACCGATCCACAGTCGGTCTGAACAAATGGTGTTGATCAGCTGGTCAATGAGAACCGGAGAAGGCCCACCGCTGCTATTCTGTCAGGTCTGTCCCAAATTCAGCAGCTGGGTGCGACTTCATCACTGGACTCTCTGGTCAAGTGCGCAAGTGTGTGTGTACACAGCGTGTTCGCTCAGAGAAACTGACAGTTGTAGCTGAAGCTCAGGGATGCAGACACGATCGAGGTTTGATGCTCAGGGGCAGTGGTGAGAACTTTAACTCAGTTGAGTGTTTAATATCTAAATTTTATGCATGTTGCATGAGCTGGTTTTCAACTTTTCTATTTCTGGACGAGACCTGGAGTCTCTTTTTGTCCGCAGCACAGGTGAGTTCCACTACAGTGGAACAGAAAATGCCAAACATCCTTTTACCAACTAATAAATGTTAACTTTGCTTCTCATTTCTTTTAAAATCTGAAGAAAATAAATGCATCTACACCTTGAAAGAGTGATACCTCGTCTCACCCAATCAAATGGCATCGCAGGTATGTTTTTATGCATTTTTTTTACTAACGGAACGGTAAAAGAACGAGCTCTACCCACTCACTCGAGGTTAATTAAAATTCTGGACATCTTGCCAGCACGTGAAATTTTAGCCGTTTCTGCCTTGACCTTTATAAATCAGTCACATGCTTGTTCAAACTGGTGAAACCAAAGGTCATCGAGCTGAGGCCACACTTTAAAAAATGTGTGCTGCTTCAAATGTGATGGAAAAAAAAAAACATCCCGTTTTAACTTTATCCCATTTTATTTAAGATGCCAAAAAGGTAAAATATCAGGAAATAAATCTGCCTGATAGCAGTAAGATTTGCTTACGCGAGGCATTTTCACGTTACAGTTTTGAGAAGTGAAATGGTTAAGAAATGAACTCCACTTACCAACACTGTTACAGCAGAACGATCTGACAGCTACGCTGCTGACCTCAATCTTGGCAGTGGTGCTTGGCTCCCTGCAGATTGGCTACCACACCGGCAATGTCAACGCTCCAGGCAAGGTGAGCAGGACAGACGAGATCTAAGGGGGAAAATACTCCTGTTTCAAATGTCGTTCTTTGGCCACGGGAATATGCTGCACGTTAACATTAACAACAGAGAAGTTCCTTCATTTGAAATAACAAATATGCATTTACTCTGTAGCAAAGCTGCAGAAAAGTTCAAAGGTCTTACAGAGAAGGTCTTAAACACAAACTGAGAATAGAAGCGAAACATGGGGCCATAAATCACAGCACACAAGCCTCTATAAAAACACTGACTACACTTTATCCAGTGAAATGCCCAGGCTCAGCTCCAGGCCTGGCAGGATTTAGCCTTTTCACAGGTAGACTCCACTACACTTTTACAACTGAGGCTGCTCCTTCTAAATTTAGTCCTTCACATCTCGTTATCCTCCGAGACTTGACTGAATTAAGTCTAGACACCATAAGGCCATGAGTTTACTGATGTAGACTTGTCTCTTCACCACTGTTTAGATCATCGAAGAGTTTTTCAACCACACCTGGAGAGCCAGGCACAACCAGTCGATGCCAGACCACAGCCTGACTCTGCTGTGGTCGCTCTCGGTCAGCATTAAGGACTTGGGGGCCTTGCTGGGTTCGTTGGGAGTAAAATATGCTGCAGATTCCTACGGCAGGTAAAAAGGGCATTAAAAGTACGTCACCATCATGTGACTCGTGACTTCATCTTTACCGTCTTTGCCCTCAGACGTAACTCCATCCTGATAGTGAACGGTCTGTCTGTGGTGGGGGCATGTCTGATGTCTGCCTCCAAAGTCAGCAAGTCATTCGAGGTCCTCATCGTGGGACGGTTGGTGTTCGGTCTGTTCTGTGGCCTGGTGATGACTCTTAATCCCCTTTACATCCAGGAAGTATCCCCCACCAATCTGAGAGGGGCCTTTGCTACACTCAACCAGGTGTCGTTTGCCACTGGCATCCTGGTGGGAATGGTGAGGACTCTCTTCATGCCTGGGGTCGGGCTACAGAGTCACTGCACATCTTTAATGTCCATGTGCAGTATAATGATAAAATTGTCTCTAGACCTAAAGAGATGCGGTGACTGTGGAAGACCCGGTGATTTATCTTTTAGTAATGACGGAGTTTTAACGTGCGTGCTAGGTTTGTCAATATTTAGATCTGCTGACACAGCTCAACCAGCCTGATTTATTAGACTATTAATACGCCATCAATCATGCCTTTTTAGTTTGTCCTAGTGTTTTTTTTGTTTTTAAGGGTTAGTGATTTCTTCTCTTAGTCTCTGTAAAGATGGAGCCGTTGTTTTGGTGTTAAATTGTGATTAATCAGCACAGATTTGAGTCATATTTGTGGGTGATGCTGATGAGAAACATTCTGACATTCAAGCTCTCCTAGTGGAACTGTAATGAGAAAAAGGCTTTGCTCAGACCACTATCATCTCATTTAGTAGAACAAAGGCATCTTTATGTTCCTAAACATCTCACTGGGCCTTTTTGGATCAAGTGACTGCGTAATGAAGCTAGCAAACACAGTTCCTGTATCCGTTTGAGGCAGGTGGCGAGTCTTGAGACAGCGCTGGGTACAGAGCACTACTGGGCCACGATGTTGTCCCTGTCACTCATCCCAGCACTGGCACAGTATTTGGTCCTGCCTTTCTGCCCCGAGAGCCCTCGCTTCCTTCTCATCAATCGGGGAGAAGAGAGCAATGCTGAGGCAGGTGGGTCCCAGGGAGCAACCTTTAGCATCAGCTCATTCAGATGAGCTGAAAAACCTTTCAGAGTCATGGCTGAATTCCGGGAATGAAGACGTGTAAATGCATTTATGCACATCGTAGATGCACTGCAGCAGCTTTTAAGGAAATATTTTAATCCCACAGCCCTGCTGAGGCTGAGAGGCAGCACGGAAAAGGTGTTTGCTGAGCTGAAGGAAATGAAAGAAGAGGCTGCCCACACTCAGAGCAGTGTCACCGTTCAGGAGTTCTTCAAGAAACGCAGCTACAAGCAGCCGATCATCCTCGTCCTCGTTGTCAACTTGGGCAGCCAGCTGTCTGGATTCAATGCGGTCAGTCATATGAAGTTCACTTGTCTGTGGGAAGTTTCACAGAAGATGAGGAATGTTGGTCCTGTGGGTCCTACTGAACCCAAAACGTATTTATACTGCATTTCACACCACCGTACGTCCCTGGAAAACACAAAAAGACGTCCCAGTCCCCCAGAGTAAGGCACATTTCTGTTGTCCTCTTCCAGATCATTAACTATTCCACCAGGATGTTTCAGGCAAAGTTTGACCAGGCCAAATACCTGACTCTGGGTGTGGGAGCCGTTAACGTGATCTTCACTTTGGTAGCAGTGAGTACAAAATCTACTGCAGACTTTTTACAATATTGTGTTATTACACTGGCTGCTCGCCATCAGCTGTTTGATCAGTACACGTTGGCCTACAGATAAAAGTTTTGTCATCTTTAAACAGTTTTGCAGCGTGGGTAAATGCGCAGTCAGTGATTGACCACACTGCTGTTTTTTTCCTCTCCAGTTCTTCTTGATGGAACGGGCAGGACGCAAGAGACTGCTCCTGACTGGTTTCATCTCCATAGCTGTGTGCAATTTCCTCATGACCATAGTCGACTCTGTCCTGGTAAGATCATCCTAATGGAGCGGATATGATTTGCTCAGAGAAAAGATCCATTTTAATCATTTAAACTTGACTTTGCACATGCACTTATGCAAAGTACAGTGTGTATAGTCTAAAGCTGCCTGCTCTTTTTTTTAGGATATTTGATTTAAATAAGCAGCAGAGCGGCTTTAACCAACAAACTTCTGAAGAGTAACTTGTCCTTTCACTTCACAGTATCCGGTCCCAGAGCTGCGGAGCCTGCAGGTCCTTCTGGTTTTCTGTCTGATTTCGGCTTACGAGCTGGGCCCCGGCCCCATCTCCTGGTTCATCGCTGCCGAGCTGTTCGACCAGCCTGGCAGACCCACCGCCATGGCTTTCACCAGCATGCTCAACTGGGGAGGGAAGTTTGTTCTGGCACTCCTCTTCCCTCCATTACTGGTGAGTTTGTACTGCTGGCTTGCACGCTGCCAACTAGACTTCAGGGTGGGTTTTCTGTTTGCTTTTGCCAGTTCACCTTAGAGATGCAGACGTTGAATTCCGACCCATAAATCTGTTATACACATATGCATCTACTGTAAAACAGATGTACATCTTTTAAATGTTAATATTTATAAATCTGCTGCTAAACCCTTTAAAATAAGGTTGAAATTATAGTAATTAAATTAATAGTTAACCAGGGAAACATCTGTTTGCAGTAGAGTGAGAGAGATGGCAGCCAAGTTGAAATTCAAACCAGTGCAGCAAGTCAAACAGCTTTTGAGTCCCCCCCCCTCCTTATTCTTCATCATAGTCTTCAACTCTTCTTTTCAGTGTTGATTCTGTGTTTTTATGCCACAATTTGCAACATAATTCTTAAATATTCAAAGACTTCTCTTGGTTATTTGAAGGTGAAAAAAGAAATCTCTCGTTCTTTCTCGTACAGAAAATCTGTGGTGTGTACGTCTACCTCCTCTTCATGACCGTGGCTCTGCTCGCCTTTGTCTTCACCTGGATTCGCCTCCCTGAGACAAAAGGCCGCTCATTCGATGACATTGCAGAGGAGTTCAGAGGAGCAGAGGGCATTCCTTTGCACAATAAGACTGGATTCAACACTTTCACTTGACCAATCTCTCGTGCCTTATTCAACCGGGTCAGGTCATACAGTTAAGGGTCAGTTCACCTGATTTACAGCCAAAATTAGTGGTATGCAGCCAAAGCGTGTAGGTAATCCTACATCTGTGTTTTCTACTAACACAATGAACATCTTCTCTCGGCTGCTCCCTTCAGGAGTTGCCACAGCGGATCAACCGCCTCCATCTCACCCCGTCTCTCGCATCCTGCTCTGTCACACCAACCGTCTGCATGTCCTCCTTCACTACATCCCCGGACCTCCTGTAACGTACTCGTCTCTAATTCTGTCCTTCCCAGTGAAAACCTAATTTTCAGCTCTGCAGCTCTTTCTGCTGTGTTAATGCCACCATTGATTTGTATGGTTGATCCCAAGTATTTAAACTCGTCTAGCTTCAGCATTTATATTGCATATATACATATTTATACTGCAAAACCAAAGACATTTCTGTGATTGACCTTCGGTGTAACGTGAGATTATTAAACAGATGTTAATGTGTCTTGATTACATTGATCTGAAATATATAATAAGTGTCAGGTGAAGACAGTGGTTCCTGATCCCACCTCAGACCAGTGTTACCAACAAGGTTTCCCTGCGTTTACATTCTTCCATATTCTCATAGGTCTGTGAAATCTCACACATCCTGTGTGCACTTGAAAGATATTTGTTAAAAGTATAGCACAGCTATGTGATTATGTATTTGTTCAGAGATCTACAGGGACATCGGTAAAATGTGGGTTTGGGTGGTTCTAGTTAGTTAATGTTCAGTTAACTGATTGCATGTTTTAACTTCAAGAAAAAGAAGCAACGTTTACCGAGCTCTTGGAATCTATATTTTTTTCCTGTAACAATTTTAAGAAAAAGAGCGAAAGTACAAGAATGTTATCAAGCACAAAACATGGCATTGCCCAGATTTCTCCATCTCAAAAGTAGAAAAATAGTGACATCTACTGGACCAAACTGTTCCCAAGCTTCCTTTCATTTCTGTCGAGTACAGAGTTTGTTTGGCAGCTCTGAAGCCCATTGAAAGCTGGTTTAAAAAATGGCTCTAGCAACCGCCGGGGTTCAAGCTGACTCTCTTTAAGTTTACATCCTTTAGTGGTTCTTCTGGCTCAATGTTCCTACATTTTCAAAGACCGAGTCTGAGTGAAAGAGGAGATGTCAGTGGCATCATGGACCAGCAGCCACTTACCACTAGCTGCTGTTTTATGAGAGCAGTATGAGACTGTCATACTACTACTTCATTTAAGTACATTCACCTAGAAATGAGTAACAAACATGTGGCAGCGATGTCAACGTGCAGAGGAACATGTGTCATTCTCAATTCAACCACAACAAAGAATCATCAAGAAGTTTGGTAGAAGATTGTTTGTAGACTCTACTGTGCAGGTGGGAGTGACGGACTCTAGATGGTGCCCAAGTACCACATATAAAACCAGACTTTTTTTAATTCAGCAGCTACTATTAGGGAAGAAATCAACACTCCCGCCTGCAAATCTTCATATCTGTTACTACACCGACAGTTAAACTGGCAGCTAGTGACAGTGTGCTTTACCGACTCTCTAAACATGGACATTAGCAGACAGGTTATCATCAGCGTGTTACTACTTCTGCTACGGACTAAAGGGAAATGATAATCTGCATCACTGAAACTTTGGAAATCACTGTTCTGCTGTATGTCAATAAAAACATTTACGGTTCATACAGGTCTGACTGGTGCAGATGATGTAAAGCAAAAAGCCACGCTGTGGAAACGTGAGGGTAAAGACGCAACATTAGACTGCAGCCACAACAAGGGTGGTAGCTACTTCCAGATGTACTGGTACAGACAGCTGCCAGGAGAAATGATGGAATTAATAGTGTTCACAAGTACTGCTGTTAAAGAACATGATTTTGGAAAATTCAAAAACGGCAAATTCTCAGCCACGAAAACTGATGCTGCGAGTGGGACGTTCACGGTGAACAACCTGGACCCGGGAGATGCAGGCTTGTACTTCTGTGCCGTGAGTGAGCACAGTGATACAGACACACGTGGGAGCTGAACAAAAACCTCAGCGCGCTGTTGATCTCCTGTACTGCATCCTATTAGTCCTGCTAAATCTCAGCTGCAGCTCTTTGTAGCTTCCAACTGTGGAAGCACAGGGGTGACAGTCCAGCAATACACTGCAGCCACAGCGAGGGAGTTAGCCCATAGACTGCATTTACATACAGTCCAAGATTAATAACCTACAAAAAAGCTGCTCAAAAATCTCTAGTTTCTCTAAATACTACCAGAGCATTACTAGTATTTGTCACACCAGCAGGGGGAAACAAAGCTCAGCAAACAAAATGATGCCATCAAACTGAGTAAATGGCCAAATCAGGTCTCCCCCCCGTTTAAGTGAAAGCTGACACCTCTCCATTCATCAGAGTATGTGTCATCCACGAGTGCTAAACATGATCTTCAGTGTGTTCATGTTTTGTTTCCTTCATCTGCCAGAAACTAAAGGTGAGAAAAACAACAATATTCCAGAATGAGATGATGGAAAGTTCATGATTTCTGGTCATTTTCTCCACAGGCGCCTCCGACAACAGACACGTGGACCAAACACCACGTTTCATGATAAAGAGACCTGGTGAATCTGTGCACAGCGAGATCACCTGTACACACAACATAAATACTTACGATCGCATTCTCTGGTATAAACAAGACCAAGACAGAGCTCTTAAGCTTCTGGGATTTCTGAATGTGATGAACCCGTATCCAGAGAAAGACGTAAAAGGGAAAATCAACTTTGACGGACACGGCAGCAAATATTCACGCCTCAACATTTCTAGCCTCGACCTAAATGACAGCGCTGTGTATTTCTGTGCCGCGAGTCAGCACAGTGCTGCAGCCCCCCCCCCACTCAGTACAAAAACCTTCATCTGTCTGTGAGACAAGATTGTTCAGGCTCCTGCTGCACACCTGCAGCCAAACCGCCATCTAAAGCCAGCCTTTCTTATTTTACTGTTAGCAATCACAAAGACCCCCCCCCCAAGCTTTAAATCCTTACACAATATAACTGTTAAGAATAATGTTGAAAAGCCCTACAATCCCACTTCAGCAGCTCTAAGGTCAAAGGTGACGTAACTGCTGAGGAGTGAAAACGCCTGCAGGTGGAATCAAACCTCAGCACATGAACAAATTGCTGTGCGACACCTTCTCCAGTGATACATACTCTCATCTGCGTGTAGCATGAAGAGTCTTGTAAATGAGTTTAACATGATCTCCGCGGTCTTCCTGTTGTGTTTCCTTCACCTGCCGGGGAACATGGGTGAGTGCTCCAAGAAGACGCTGAGGAATTCTGCAACAACTCATAATTTCATGATCTCAACTGTTCATTGGTTCTATTTCCCCCCCTTCACACAGGTGTTTCTCAAACCTCTGGTGTCCACCAAACGCCTCCTTTCATCAGTAAGAGAAGTGGTCAGTTGGTGTCCAGTGAGATCCACTGTTCGCACAACATCCCCAGTTACGAGCGCATTCTCTGGTACAAACAGGACGAGCACGGAGCTTTTCACTACCTGGGATATCTGAATCTGAAGTTCACATATCCAGAGGATAACGTGAAGGACAGGATCAGCTTTGGCGGAGATGGCAGTAAATACTCAAACCTGAGCATCTCTGATGTTGAACCGGCAGACAGCGGTGTGTATTTCTGTGCTGCCAGTCAACACGGTGCTGCACAGTCCCCTCGAGTCAATGCGAAAACCACCCCAACACCTGCAGCCAGCCTCCCTCCAAACAAAGTCTTTGAAGATCTTATCGACTGCTAAACCCAATGTGACCCCTCTGAGGTCACGCTGCACACCCACAGTTACCAGTATCTTGCTACTTAATTATGTAAAACTTGTAGACTTAATGTTTTCCAAATGTTCTGCATAGAAAGTAGAGGTTATGCTGTATGTAGTAAATAGGATTTCCTGTAGGGGGATCTCTGGCTCCGCTTACTGTGAGATGTAAATACACATGCTGGTGGGACAGAGCGCCGTACGTTCACTGTAACACTTCCACCTGCAGCTCAGCTTATCAACAACAGGAGACGTGTAGTTTCTAACAGAACATGGACTTTATCCATCAGAACCTCGTGTTTTCAGCCTTTTTACTGTGGACTACAGGTAATGTACACGAATCATTTAGATTATTATTGCTTGATTATATGCTTTCACTGTAGACTGGTTTGGTTTTACACTTCAGGTCTCATCGATGCCAGTGGGGTCACGCAGACAGACATGCTGTGGAAAGTCCAGGGTGAAAATGCAACAATTAACTGCAGGCACACCAAGGGTGCCACCTACTACCAGATGTACTGGTACAGACAGCTGCCGGGAAAAACTATGGAGTTAATAGTGTTCTCAACTGAAACCAAAAATGACTTTGGCGATTTCAGGGACAAGAATTTCGAAGCCACCAATGTCCCGATGCTCACAGCGGGACATTCACAGTGAAGGGGTTGCAGCCGGATGATAAAGGCCTGTATTTCTGTGCCGTCAGTGAGCACAGTGACGCAGACGCATGTGAAAGCTGAACAAAAACCTCAGCGCAGCGCTGCAGTGCAACATCCCTCCATCTCATGTACTGCAGGGGGAACTCAAGTACCACAAATCACACCTCCATTCGTCAGGGAGAGAAAATGGACGCGCGCACACACGATAACTACACCTATTGGTCAATTATTAAAGTGTTTACAACTACAAGTAACAGTGACTTTGAACTTTCAGATTTAAGAGAAAGTTAAAAGATAGAGGTCTTTATTTCTGCATCGTTAACGGTGGAGAAGCTGCAGTCTAGGGACAGTTAACGGGTAGTTTGCACCATAGATTGACCTAAATCAGTTTACATCAGTGCATCATGGCCCAATAGGGGTTCTGATTATAAACTGATAAAACTAATTTCAACGTGTCAAACATTATGTGATTTAATTAGAATAAACATTCTCTAGAAACAAATAAAGAGTAAAAGTCTGACTCGCAGCAGACTTTTAGCTATCAATCAATCAGTAACTGGGGTTTCAGGGTTCATTTCAGGTCCGTTATTCCCCGTCCTTTCCTTACATTGTGTCTGCAGTGGTTGCTCAGGAAGAAGACTAATAACTGACAACACCCACAAAGAAACGTTTTCCTGGTGGGAGGGATCTACCCAGGATAAGATGCGCAAACTGTCACAGTGACGGGGACTCTGAAGGTTGTTGAATGCAACAACATGATCGACGTCTTCTGTCTGGTGTTTACGGTCACACTGGTTTCAGGTGAAGTCTAAAAAAGTCTTTTCCTCCCAAAATCTGGCTTCACAGGTTTTTATTTGAAAAGCCGAGTTGTGTATTCTTCCACTTTTAGTTACAACTTTCAGGAGTCAATGACCAAACACTTTTCTACAGGTTCCTCCTTCAGTGACAAAGTCCACCAGACTCCAGGTGAAATTTACAGCGAAGACGGACTGAAGGCCACAATCACATGTTCACACAGTATCGACAGCTACAACCGTATCCTCTGGTACAAGCAGACGAAGGATGGACAGCTCCAGTTTCTGGGATACGCGTTAGCAGAAAATACATATCCAGAGGCTGGAGTGGGTGTGGAGATGGGTGGAAATGCAAATAAAGACAAGGACTGCACCTTAGAAATTAAAGAACTCGAGCAGAGCAGCAGTGCAGTTTACTTCTGTGCTGCTAGTTTCCACAGTGCTGCACATCACCGCTCCTCTGTACAAAAACCTCCTCACAAGCTTTCATGTTGCAGCTCACAGTCCCGTGCACCTGCTCCTTCCTCAGCATCTCATTACATCTGTACTGGACCTGGGCGCTATAGTTGACATGAATTAGAATGTTTTTTTAAAGAGGAGGATGCACAATGACGCCACCCACATAATGGCTTCAGATCTTTGTTGCAAAAACGAGATGCAAAGTGTATTTGTAGTCAGTCCACCATGCATCTAAAGAAAGATTTCAGGTTTTTGGGTTCCTGCCATAAGGTGGCAGTACAGTAAATCTGTATTGTGTGGTGGTGCTTCAGGAGGAAGACAATGCACCGTGACCCCACCCACAGTATAAGCCTGAGCCTGCAGCAGATTGTTATTATTCTGTACAACGCATACAGTCCAACATGATCACGGTCTTCTGTCTAATGTTTACTGTCACGCTGGTTTCAGGTAAAGGAAATGTTTCTGTTTCTGTCAAACGTCTGTGGTACCTTTACCCTCCGATTCAGGGGTTGTGTATTGTGTTCTCTACAGGTTCCTCTCTGAGCGACAAAGTCCACCAGACTCCAGCTGAAATTTACAGCGAAGAAGGACTGACCGCCACAATCAGATGTTCACACAGTATCGACAACTATGACCGAATACTCTGGTACAAACAAACGAAGGACAGACAACTCCACTACCTTGGATATGCATTAGGAAGAGCACAATATTCAGAGGGTGGAGTGGATGTGGAGATGGGTGGCAGCGCAAATAAAGACGATATCTGCATGTTAAAAATGAAAAACCTCGAGCAGAGCAGCAGTGCAGTTTACTTCTGTGCTGCTCGTTTTCACAGTGCTGCACATCACCGCTCCTCTGTACAAAAACCTCCCCACGTGCTTTCATGTTGCAGCTCACAGGCCCGTGCACCTGCTCCTTGCTCAGCAGCCTCAATACTCAGATGATAGTACTGAGCCAGTGGGTTGTAGTAGTGGCTGACACCACGTTCTTAACGTGTAAAAAAAGGATGATACACAATGACACCACTCTAATCCTGCACTCTAGAGTATAGATGGACCCCACACACCACAAATAATAACCATTGTTACAGCAGAACATACAACGATGCAGAGACACATACAGACTGTATATTTAGTACAGTAACCACAGTTCCTATGATACGTGCTCGTTAGCACTGGTTTTCCAGGGAATGGGGAGATGGAAAAGATGATAGGAAGCACAAATAAAGACCAGAACTGCACATTAGCCATCGAAGACACAGTGCAACATGTCGCTGCTCGTCATACAAACACCTCGTGTTTCCATCTTTGAATAAACAGCCAACAGCAGCTGTGTGGTGGTTTACACCAGTTATTAGAAGAGGAAGAGGCAGATGCACAGCATCACCACACATCATGTTTAGGGGGGGGGGGGGGTTGGTGGTGAGGGATAAATTCAAAACCATGACTGGAAACGCTCATGACTTCTGAATGAGAAGCAGTAAATGATTTTATTCTCATCAATACAAACATCTCAGAAAACACAATGGACATCTGGATTGTTTGGATTGTGTGTAACTCTATTCTGGTTGCAGGTAAAGTCTAAAACATTTAATGAACGATGATTATTTCAGGTTTTTAACTAAAATGGGTTGGAAATGTTGACCCTTCTCCACAGGCTCCTCTCTCAGTGACGACGTCCACCAAACTCCCGCAGATATCTACAAGCAAGAAGAAGGAACTGTACAAATCAGCTGTTCACACAGTATTACCAACTATGATCGAATCCTTTGGTACAAGCAGTCAACAAATAAAACGCTACAATACCTGGGATACATGTACAAAAGCCATGGAAACCCGGAGACTGGAGTGGGTGTGGAGATGATGGGATACGCAGATAAAGACGGAACAAGCGTATTAACAATTAAAGGACTCGACCAGAGCAGCAGTGCAGTTTATTTCTGTGCTGCTAGATACCACGGCGCTGCACGTCACTGCTGCTCAATGCAAAAACCTTTTTTCAAAATCTCTGTATTACTGCTAACAGCTCCACGCAGCTGTTCCTCTCATTAGGTGGCAGCATGTCGGTACGAGTCACCGTTTCTCAGAGAGGAAGGAGAAACCGCTGAAATCACCTGTTCACACAGTAACAACATCATCCAAATCCCCTGGTGCAACCTGTCAGCAGCTGGAAACACTGGAAACATCAGGTAAAGCGTGTAAAGAAAGACAAAGGTGCAGATGAAAAGGCCAGAACCTGCACATTAAAAACTGAAGGGGATCATTAGGTTACAGCCTCCTCAGCTCAGCTCACAGCCCTGTGCACCTGAAACAAACCAGTCTGGTCTTTCTACTGATTACATCATACATTAAAACCTTCCTGGGGTGCAACGCCTTTCGCCTCCCACCCCCCACCTCCTGTTATAAACAGCAGCCTCGCACGCTCAGTGAATCTACTGCGGCGGCACGTCAGCTGAACATCAGCACCACGATGACGCGAATCCTCATCACGTTAGCAGCATCAGCCCTGTGGCTTCAAGGTACAACGACTAAATGTTGCTTTACCGTCACCCTGAGCAACAACATGCACACACAGCTGGAACCGAGCAGCACATGGTACACAAAGCAATGAAAATGTGTTAATGTCCGATCAGTAACAAGTTCGTAGTGAATATCCTAATCAAAATATAACTTAAGTCATGTTTTTTTTCCCCTCACACAGTGAACTGTCAGGGTGTGACCCAGCAGCCTGGCATCAGCTGGAGTTCTGTGTCCAAATCAGCAGAGATGAACTGCAGCCACAACAAAGATGCTGGTCACACTCAGATGTACTGGTACAGGCAGCGACCAGGGGAGACCATGACCCTCATTGTGTTCACGGCTTATGGAGGAAAAGCTGAATACAACGAAACCAAATATTCAGCCGTCAAAGACACCGTAGAGACTGGAGCTCTTACTGTGAAAGACTTGGCGCCTGAAGACAGCGCCGTTTACTTCTGCGCCGTCAGTAAACACAGTGATGTGAGACGTATGAGCAGCTGAACAAAAACTAATGGACAATTAAGTAGTATCATCTACTTTTACATTGCTCCTGTAGGTGGTGCTGGAGGTCCGTGACAGACCTACTGTAGATCTGCCAAACACCTGCTGCTGTGGTTGTATTTTGGTTTGATGCAGCCATATCAGCTAATGTGACTGCTTCCTTTTCATTAATAATCACTATAAGCACACATTAGGAAACTGATGGATGACTATGGGTTTGGGTCTGTCGGAGTCTTAATTTTCTGTTGTCACCATCAGAAAGTGCAGAGGTTCAGCAGCCATGACAGAGCTGGTAATGATACCAGACAACTATAAAAGCCACCAAGAAGTGACTGCAGTTAATCCCGTTTCTGTATTAATAAAGTATTTAGTAGCTAATAAGTTATGTAGCTTTAAGGAAATAAATAGGTGCTGAACCATAAGAGCAAATAACTGAAACAGACCTGAAATGTGTATTTTTTCAGCCGCATTTCAAAGGCAAAGACAGAAGGGAAGAGGTTAATATGTGATGACAAAGGGCTCCAAGGTTTTTTGGGGGGGATTTTAAGCATGTTCAAGAAACAGCCAGCAGCCATGGTTTTATGATCTCAGGGCTTTAATGGAAATGTGAAGGTTTAGTGGGAATGAGGAACAGCAGATCAATTATGAGCAGACATGAAGAGTTCAGGTCTTTTTATCTAGTTGTGCAGTGACTGGATCATGTGCTCCAACCTTCATCAACATCAGCAGCAACGGTGAGAACGGGCCCCTCCCAGGGCTCCTGGCTGGTGGTGTTTGTTAGCCTGTCACTTCCCTTTCTAAAACCATCTAAAGTCAGACCCCACCAACCCCATACTATGATCCGTTTACTGGGTCTCTGCTGCCTAGCAGGTAATGTATAAAGTTAGTTCCTATAAAGATGAAAATCTTTCATTTTAAATAAATAGTTGTTTTTTTCCTCGGTCCAGGTTTATGTCTGGGTTTAGAGGTCCGTCAGTCTCACACGGATGTCATCACTAAACCTGGAGAGAAAGTGGAGATTTCCTGCAGCCACGACAGAACCGACTACAGGGTGATGCTCTGGTACCAGCGCTCGCCTGATGACACAGCTATGAAACTCATCGGACACCTGTACTTTAAAGACGCCGTGCTTGAAACTGCGTATAAGGAGCATTTTAAGATCACTGGAGATATGGGCGGCAGTACAGCGAAGAATGGGTCTCTTCTCATTAACGGCGTAAAAGGAAACGACAGTGCAGTTTACTACTGCGCAGCCAGAGAAGCACAGCGACTAAAGTCCCCTCTGAACGCAACCAAAACTCTGCACAACTTTGAATAGGAGTTAAATGCACTCCCCCCACCTGTGCCTGTGGTTTTGTGATATTATGTTATCATCAGTTAATTGAATTATTTCATATTCCGTTTCTTTCATACGAATTAGATGGAGGAACAGCATCGACGTAACCCCTCCTCTTTACATCGCAGACGAAACCGTGCGACCAGCAGAGGTCCCCTCACATCTCCCACGACCTCAGAGTAACTCTGCTCCACGTCAGGTGTCTGCATGATGATTACCTTTCTCTTCTGCTACTACCTCACAGGTAACAACGGTTTTAAGAGTCAAGTGAACCTGCTGCTTCTTCACCTTCTCATCTTAACGAATAATCTGTCTGGTCCGATTGCAGCGGCCGTTTCTCTGGGGGTTCGCATCCATCAGTCTCCCTCTGCTCTCTTAGCAACGGCCGGTGGCGATGTGCGTCTCTCCTGCACTCATGGACAGACGGACTACAGACTGATGCTGTGGTACCAGCAGTTGCCTGGAGACACGGCTCTCAGACTGGTTGGATATGGATATAATCAGTTCACGATCGACAGCGTAGAGAAGCCGTTTAGAGATCATTTCAAATTAGCCGGAGATTTAGCAGGAGACAAAAGTAAAAGTGGTTCCCTCTCTATAAATGGTCTGAAAAGTCAACACGCCGCAACGTACTTCTGTGCAGCTAGTAAGCCACAGTAGATCAAACAGCCACCTGCTCTTTACAAAAAACTCTCCCCTCCACATGTAGTTAAGGAGCGAATCATCCCTTTGAGGTTTGGCTGACAACAACTCATTTAAAACTCAGGTTCAGCACACAGTGTGCCTCTGGATGTCATCATGTATGCCTGGAATTAAACTAAATAAAGCTGCTGTCAACCTGTGACCTGAACTCTGTGCATCACTTTCCTGAATCACAGACAGCAGACGCCGCCATCTCTTCCTATTGTATCCGTCATCACCGTGTGGTGGATTAAAGGTGTCACAAGCGAGTGAGGTTCACTTATCTTGTTACAGCTGCTCAGACCATGAATTTAAATGTTTAAGGTAAACCCAGCCTCACTTATGAGAGCTCAGCAGGAGACGCCTCCATGAAGCTGATTGGCTACGTGACTTTTGAAACTCCAAAGGTTGAGCTGCCATCTCATTTTGTGTGCAGGCAGAGCTTCTGATGTCACTTCCTCCCTACAGATGTTAAGTGCCGGCTCATTTTATTTTCCTTCACTTCATTTCCTCCACCCGAGTCCAAATGAAGCCAGGCATCACCACCTTGACTCTCCTTATATCCTGGGCTGCAGGTAAACGTCTACGTATAAATCTAGGTCTTACAGGAAGACCAGGTAAAACATTGATTCTTAGAATCCAAGGTCTGTTTTGCTGTGTTTCAGGAGTTTCTCAGTCGGTGCTGATCACTCAGTGGCCTCACTACGTCTCCATTCTTCCCAATGGCTCAGCAGAAATGCAGTGTTACCAGAATGACACTGACTACGAGTATTTGTACTGGTACAAACAGCTAAAAGGAAAAGGGTTTCAGTTAATAGGGTCTATAGTGGTTGGCAATGTGAACTTCGAAAAGGATTTCAAATCTGGTTTTAAGGCAGGGAGGTCAGAGACGAAGCGCTGGGTTCTGACAATCACCAGCGTTGAGCAGAAAGACGAGGCCGTTTATCTGTGCGCAGCCAGTCCACACAGTGCTGTGACAGAACTCTGGTCTGTGACAAAAACCATGAGGCAATAATACATCAGGAAGAAGCTCAACCACACGGAGGAGAAGATATCATTAGAAATATCTGACAAGAGTCGAGCAGAAACTGAGCGAACGTCAGAGCCACCGGCCAACAGGTGGAGACACAGCACGTGATATTCAATCACATTCAATACGAGTACTGTAATGTCCCCTCAACCTATGAACCTCTTGGTTCTCTGGTTTAACGCCACCCCCTCATCTTGTCCCTGTGAAGTGAAACGACTGTGTTCACATGAGATGAGTCTCTTCCCAGACGCTCACCGGAGCAGCAGCAACAAACCTGGAGGATGCATCCAGTTGGGATTGGATTTCTTCTCGTCTTGCTCTCATGTAGTAACATTTCACAGCAGAAACAGCTAATTGGATTGTTTCCCTGCAACCATATTATCAATTTAGCACCAAGGTTTCTGTATAAACTGTTCTTTAAATCCTTGTTGTCTCCACAGATCAAACTGAGAGTGTGACGTTTCAGCCGTCGGATCCTAGGATCGTCAACCCTGCAGCCAGGGTAGAGATTACATGCAGTCACGATGACAGTGGTCTTTATGTCATGCTCTGGTATCAGCAAACACAGAACGGCCTGATGAATTTAATTGGATTCAGCTACCATGGCAATGACCCCACCTATGAGAAGCAGTTTCAAAGTGGATGGGAAATTACAAGGAAAGACATTAAAGCAGGAGCTCTGATCATTGTCAATGTGACTGCGTCAGACTCAGCTGTGTATTTCTGCGCTGCCAGTACACAGTGATGTGGTTTAATGTCGTCCCATCACTAAAACCCTCCTCGTGTCGCTCAGAGGCAGGAAGCTTTGCTCTGGTTATTTATTATGCAAATACGCTAAAGTCTAGTCTTCAGTGGTCGACATGCACACGTACTGTGTGTACACACACACACACAGAAGACACTTAAAGTATAGTAGAAATATTTCCTGCATAAAAAGAGACAAAATAAGCGAAGCTACTAAATTAAAGTCATCAAAAATTAAACAAATTCAGACAAAAACAGCAGCATTGATGCAGTGAATTCATCAGCCATGATAATAAATACACAAACAGCAGCAAATCTAAAATTATACAGGGTGATGGTCTGAGACAGACACACAACAACAACAGGTTCAGATCAGTTAGTTAACAATGAAAAGATACATCCACTCGATCACATTATACGTTATATAGACAAAAACTGTCCAGGTCATTCAAGACCTTGACAGAAACTAACCTTGAACTAATTCAAGAACTTCCAGAACCTCGGTGGAATAAAGTCCATGAGAAGAGTCCCGGTCTGTTGCCGCAGGAAACGATCAGTTCCGACTTAGAGTCCAGATCCGTGTCCGGATAAGGTGAAAAAGGGAAAACAGAACTCACACAGCGCCGCGGTTCTGACGACGCTTCATTAAAGTAAGATACGAGAAAAAGTGGGCGGAACGAAGTCTGTTTAAATAGAGCGTCTGACCAATCACGTGCCAAACACCTGACAGGTGTTCATCTGTGACGTATTTACGCGCGGCCTCGTTGATCCCTGTTAGAGCTGCTTGTTCGCACAGGTAACAGAACCACCTGGTCAGCACCTGGTCAGGGGAAATCCGTCACCTACCAAACCTCGAATTTAGCCTAATTTACCAGATAGAAATGTTTCTGCTATTTTCTACTGTGTTTTTTATTTCAAATAAAATACAGATATTTAACATCCATCCATAATACATCCAGTATTATGTTGTATGTAAAACAGAGCACAGTGATGTACTTTCTGTTATATTAATATATCAAATATAATAAACTTTATGGTCTACTGCATGGTGTAAATTGGAAAAGACTCTTAAACATACATAGCCTCAGCATCCCGGAGATAAATAATGATTTATAAATGCTGTTTTAAAATATTTTCCATACTGACCAAAGAAAAAAAACTCTGAGCAGCCAATGAAAAGATGCAGTCCGTGACATCATACTGTGACGCGTGACTTTGTGTTCTCACTGTGACTGTGACACTCTGCTGACGGAGCCTCTGCACCAACATGTGCACCACGGCCCTTTATCTGTCGTTTCTTTTACACTCAGGTGGGCTTTATGAATTACTTACAGCATCATATTACATACGTGTTTGTGTGAGCTGAACAGTTCTTCTCACTGAGGACAAACACCATGAAGCATTTTTCTTCTTGTGCTGTAGGTCTCTCTGTTGTGGTTCTTCAGCGCGGAGATCACGTCTCCTATGCAGGAGTCCCTGCAATGTTAGAATGTGGGATAGGATCAGAGTCCAGCATGGGCAGCTACACCATGTACTGGTACCGACAAAGCCGCCACGGCGCTCCAGTCGAGTTCCTCATCAGAGAACACGATACAAGTCAGGGCCGCATCCAGTCCTCTATTAATGCGTCCAAGAACAACTTCACCCTGCAGATCACTGAGCTGTTTCTCAACGACAGCAGCACCTACTACTGTGCTGCCAGTCACAGTGATGCACACAGACCACACAGCCACACAAATAACAACATGTGCTGCCACAGATGGTGACGCAGGCAGGAAGGAGCTGGGGTTTGTTTGATTTCTGTACAATAAAGAGAGCTGATGTAGGTTGCTCTGAAGACACGTGGCAGAATATTGGTCAAACATAATTATAGTAAATATACTGTATAACTTAATTAAACAGACAAATGCAGTTTGCTGCATTAGACTGCAGCTATACACAGGCATCCATACACAGACCAGGCACAGAACACTAGGAACGACTGGACGGTCACTGTCCAACTATAACATCTTCATACCTCAGGGACATATCATGATGCTGATTAAAACTGAAAGTCACTCAACCCACTTCAAGCTTATGACTGGTTCGGGGTCGTTACTGTAGTTGTCTCGTGAGTGTAGTTGCTTCATAAATGTAATATTACATCAGAGAGAGACATAAAAAATATGACCGCCTTAGATACTTCTAAACATGTAAAAGAAAAGGTGGAGCTGATGAAGCTGCAGTTGTTATATAGTTGTTATTATATTATATTACAGAGGCACTGCAGACCTGTAGTTGCTGCTCACTGTCCACAAGGTGTCTCTGTACAGAGGAACCTGAGAGGCAGCCTAGATGTGGGCAAAGAGCCTCTGGTGAAGGACAGACAGACAGATGGGAGGGAGGACAGCGGAGAGGGCAGCAGTTCACTCTGTGAGCTGCTGTTAAGTTATAATTGTTGATGAAGACAACATCTGTGACAATGAACATCATTTTGGTTTCTGTTTTATTCTTCTCAAGTGAGAACAATTCAATTCATCCAATGACAAAATACTGTTTTAAGTTTTTTTCCTTGCCGTTCGTTCACTCGTTGTTCTTCTTTCATGCAGGTTTCTCCTTCTCTGTCAAAATTGTTCAGCCTCCATTTAAACTGAGCCACGAAGGAGACGCGGCTGTGACGCTGACGTGTGAACAAGATGATGAACAATACTACTACATGTACTGGTACAGACAAGGCAGCAATGGGCAAATGCAGCTGGTGACGTATTCTCTGGGTCAAAATGCATGGGACGTCGAAGCTCCATTCAAGAAAAGCAAGTACTTGATGTCCCGGCCTGCCGTGACCAACTCCTCTCTGACGATACACCCAGCAGAGGCTGGAGACTCAGCTGTGTATTACTGCGCCTCTAGTAGAGCACAGCGGTTCACAAAGCCTCAGCAGCTCAACAAGAACCTCGGAAACAGACCAGATAGAGGAAGAACTGAGGCTTCAGTTCTTCAGTTGTTCTTTAACCTCGTTGAGTTGTGGGATACGACTATTTAGATAATCGATTAGTTGTGGCACTGACCTTAAAAATTCTTGTTTTAGTTTGCTGTATGAAACTTTTTTTATGGACAAACCAACCAAAATGGAATCTATATACATCACCTGTTATAAAATCTACTCATACGTTTTACTACGTTCTGATCATGTCCAACAATTCACAGACTAGAGAGAATAGTCCAACAGGTCAACAAAGGAATTCTCAAGCTGAAATCACAAAAACCAAAAAACTAAACACCCATGTGACATGAAAACGAGATCATATATATGGAAAAAACCCCACATGCTCATAAAAAAGGCACATGACAACTGCCTCCATCACAAACTGATCCGCTCAGATAAGCGAACAGGTGTTAACGTGGTCGAGATGATTCATCACTGACATGCTCAGTGTCTCAGCTCAGGTCTGCACTTTCTAATACACACCTGCTGAACTGAAGTCCAGTATTCACCTTGATCCCCATGAAGCCCGAAGTGAAATAACTGGTTCAGCAGCTGGAGGCAAACATTTGTGTCATGTTCCTCCAGCTGCTTTTGCTCCTCACTGATCTGTGGGTGGATAAAGAGGTGTGACCAGCAGACATGTCACTTCCTCCGAGCTGTTACAAGCACAAACAAAACCC
>JAUMTR010000014.1:2959731-2978500 GCA_032270685.1 Microctenopoma stevenorrisi | reverse complement strand
ATGTTCTGTTCGTAAACTATTATTTCAGATCCCGTTTCGCTACTGTTACTTCAGCCCCAGCTTGGGGCCCGTAACAGGAGTGTTAACATTATAAAGTGCCGTAATAAAATCGACACTCCTAAAAATTCCAGTGAATTCCAGACACTACTATAAAACAAGTAATGAGATGAGATGAAGTGTCCTCAGCAAGTATATTTTAAATGAAATGATCTGTCAATTGATGATTGTCTATACCACTGCGTGAGAGCAAGCAGCAGCAACAGCAGCAGCAGCACCCCACCCCCCACCCCCACCGTCTATAGAGACAACAACATCTGTCTATGTTGAGACAGAAGAACATACGGACAAGATGATCAGAAAACTAAACAGGGTTATTCTGCTGCTTATCTGGCTCTCACGTAAGTGTTATTTCAAATACTTTGATGAAAGTTTTATATTTTTTCTGAAATGTATATTTACTTAATTTGTTCTTTCAACACAGGTGGTTCACTCAGCACCAAAGTCCATCAGGATCCATCATCAATAATAGCAAACCTCAATGATTCAATAACAATCAACTGCAGACATTCAGAGAGCTCTTATAATGTCATATTATGGTACAAACAGCCAGTCAGTGACTCTGCTCTTAAACTCATTGGATATACTCTTTATTCACAACCAACCTTAGAGGATCACCATTTCAGTGTGAGTGGAGATGGCTCATCCAAAGCTCTACTTCATGTGCTTACGACCAGACAGTCAGAAGACAGCGGCATGTATTACTGTGCAGCTAGTAGGCACAGTGACTCACTCAGTGTCTCACCTCTACAAAAACCCTCAGTTATATTCAGCTGGATAAATATACACTAGACTACACCTGCATCAACTACCACGTGTCAGGAAATCACCACTGAGAAACATTAAAACAGTCCCTTGTTAACACACGCCTCAAGATACTGTACAAATCCATTGTAATAATAATAATAATGAATACTTTATTGATCCCCTTGGGGAAATTGTTATTTGGACAGCTGCTAGACCTGTGTCAGCGCTACAGGGTATTGGTGTCTTGTCCAAGGACACCTCGACATGTAACCTGGTGGGACCGGGAATCAAACTCGCTCACCCTTGGGTTTGAAGACGACTGCTCTACCCACTGAGCTATCATTCCGCCGTAACAACTCCTCCTCCTCCTCCTCGTTCATACACACAGCTCTGCTCCCGATGCAGTTATCATTACAGTCTTCATCTGTGTTGGGACCATGATCAGACTCTTCCTACATTTAGCAGCTGTGCCGTTCTGTTTAACAGGTAATATTATAGTCATTCATGAAATATGTGTTGGGAGTAATTTTTAAATCTCACAGTAAAGTTGGTGTTTCACTTTTTTCCCACAGACCTCTCAATAAACAGTGTTCATCAGACGCCCACTGCCATTGTCACAAACCTTGTAGACGAAGGGCTGATAAATTGCAATCATTCAAACGTTAACTTTAATACGATCCAATGGTACAAACAGGCTGCTGGGAAAACTGATATGACTCTAGTTGGCGCTGCTCGATTCTCTACTGCAGTTGTTGAGGATTCATTCAAACACAGTTATAATGTGAGCGGAGACGGGACGAGTCGGTCATCTCTTCATATTCTGAAACAAGGATCCGAGCTCAGAGCAGTGTATTTCTGTGCTGCTAGTGAGGCACAGCGCTACATCACCCCTCTAACTGAGAACAAAAACCCTCACATTCAGTAACACAATCATTCACCTGCTGATAACCTCATGAGAAACAAAACACGCTGTAAGAACTAAATATCCCACAGTTGAATTCTAACTCAGTTAGGTTGTGTAAATAAACATTTATATCAAAATCCCTGTCTTGATTCAGATATAATGCATGCTTTATAAATATGGTGACACACCATTATCTAGACATTCTCACATCCCCTCACAAAGTTGGCAGAGTTTTACAAAACATTTAGACTGAAAGCAGAACATGTGATCAGTGCTTTCGGATTTCATTTTGTTGTTCATTTTAGGCGCCATTGAAATCCCATAAAAATCAATATTACAGTTACACCTATTTTGATTAACGCATAAATAAACCATGACAGTAGCATTAAGAAACAGCAACTGATAAACTGCCAATGCTACTTTCTTAGCATAAAGCATTTGCATAAAGTAGAGTAGTAGGTCTCCTTACAACCTTCTGGAACACCACTGATGTAGAAAGGTTCAGGCAGGAACTACACATACGCAGCAGACTTCACTGTGAGAGGGGTGGGATGTCTCTAACAAGTGGGGAGTGGCGTAGGCTAAAAATCATCCATCTGCTCGACTCTATGCGGATCTACCAACATCAGTTAATGAAGAGACGTTCGAGGCAATATGATCAGAAAATTTAGCAGGATTATTCTGCTGCTCATCTGGTTTTCATGTAGGTTTTAATTCAAATAGTTTGATGTAAGTTCCATATTTGGTAATAATTCATATTTATTTAATGCTTTCGTTTCTCGACACAGGTGGCTCACTTGGCATTCAGGTCCATCAGGATCCATCGTCAATAATAGCAAACCTCAATGACTCAGTAACAATCAGCTGCAGACATTCAGACAGTTCATACTACGTAATATTGTGGTACCAACAGCCAGTCGGTAACACTGCTCTTAAACTCATTGGATATATTTCGTACTCTGACCCAACGTATGAGGATCAATTCAAACAGTATTTCAGTGTGAGTGGAGATGGCTCATCCAAAGCTCAACTTCATGTGTTGAAGGCCAGCCAGCGAGAAGACAGCGGCATGTATTACTGTGCAGCTAGTAGGCACAGTGACTCACTCAGTGTCTCAACCCTACAAAAACCTCAGTTATATTCAGCTGGATACATTTACAATGAAGCCTACACCTGTTTGCAGCCAACACTAATAAACCTATACATGGTGGGAAATCGACACCGATAAGATTACAACAGTCTCTTCCTGGGTGACAACTTTACCAACTCCTCCTCCTCCTCCTCCTCGTTCATACACACAGCTCTGCTCCCGATGCAGTTATCATTACAGTCTTCATCTGTGTTGGGACCATGATCAGACTCTTCCTACATTTAGCAGCTGTGCCGTTCTGTTTAACAGGTAATATTATAGTCATTCATGAAATATGTGTTGGGAGTAATTTTTAAATCTCACAGTAAAGTTGGTGTTTCACTTTTTTCCCACAGACCTCTCAATAAACAGTGTTCATCAGACGCCCACTGCCATTGTCACAAACCTTGTAGACGAAGGGCTGATAAATTGCAATCATTCAAACGTTAACTTTAATACGATCCAATGGTACAAACAGGCTGCTGGGAAAACTGATATGACTCTAGTTGGCGCTGCTCGATTCTCTACTGCAGTTGTTGAGGATTCATTCAAACACAGTTATAATGTGAGCGGAGACGGGACGAGTCGGTCATCTCTTCATATTCTGAAACAAGGATCCGAGCTCAGAGCAGTGTATTTCTGTGCTGCTAGTGAGGCACAGCGCTACATCACCCCTCTAACTGAGAACAAAAACCCTCACATTTACCTGCTGATAACCTCATGAGAAACAAACAAACCACTGAATTCTGATATCAGGCAGCTGGCTTAGCATGAGATAGCTAGATTCTCATTTTCTCTATAAGGTCACAGTGCATGTGTAATTGTATATGTTGACTCAGAGTTATCTGTTGACATCTAAAGTCAGTTCAGTGGAAAACAAGGGGGGGGTGCCCAGACACAACCATTGCGTTTTTTTTATGACAAAGGGAGGAGGGAACGGTATAGTGATTACAACTGTACCAGAAACAGTTGTGAGTCAGAGGACCCAACATGATGATCATCGCCTGCTGCATATACTATGCATATGTTCAATTGGTTACAGGTAATGCAATGAAAACTGTCCTTATCTGAAAACAGGCTGCTGTTGCAAACTACAATCTGTGACATTTAAATTAATGTACATAACAAACCTGTGATCGAATGTTGTGCTTTATTCTGATTGGTATTTTCACAGGTTCTTCCCCCAGTGACAGCATCTCCCAAAGTCCAGCTGTCATGTACAGATATCAAGGACAAAAGGCTGAAATCAGCTGTTCACACAGTATCCAAAACTATGACCAAATCCTCTGGTATAAACAATTACAGGGCACCGAGCTACAATTACTGGGATACATTTATGTAGCCACTACATTTCTAGAACCTGGAGTGGAAGAGAAGATGGATGGGAAAGCAAACAAAGACGAGAGCTGCACATTAACAATTGAAGATCTAAAGATTAACAGTAGCGCCGTTTACTTCTGTGCTGCTCGTTACCACAGCGCTGAATAAAACCACTCCTCAGTACAAAAATCTCCTCATCACCATCTTACAGCCCACAGCACTCTACACCCACGTTCCCTCATAAGGTGGTGGCGGATCACATCTCTATCTCCATATTAGCTCATATGTGTGTATATTTTCATTCATTAGGTGGCAGTATAGCTCCAACCAGATTGTTATACTGAGTCAGTGGCGTGTGTGGTGCTCGTCAACATTATTATAATCCATCCAGCAATGATAGGATGAAGACACACTATGACACCACCCACCTACAGAGGTGCATATGCATATTTGGTTGAGAGGAGGGTTTACTGAAAAGTGAGACTGAAAATAGTTCTTAAAAATATTTTTTAAAGCGACAGTAAAATTATGACCAAACAAAACAACATGAACATCTCATGGTTAAACTGTTTTATCTGGGTTTCTGTTATTCAGGTGTCAGGTAATATCACAAAACAGTTATTTTCTATATGCAATAGAAAATGCTCTTTGCTTTTATCATATACCTCTATTTATTTATTTACTTTGGTTAATTTATTTTCAGGAGGTTCGGCCGCCAGTGACACAGTCAACCAGACTCCAGCTGACATTTACAGTAAACCAGGAGAAGAAGCGAAGATCGACTGTTCACACAGTCATCAGAGCTACAACCAAATCCTCTGGTATAAGCAATTGAAGAACAAACAGCTTCAATTTCTGGGATACATGAATGTACAGCACCCTAATCCTGAAGCTGTAGAAAAAGTGAAAATAGAAGGGGGTGCAAGCAAAGGACAGATCTGCACATTAAAGATCCTAGAGCTCCGTGAGAACAGCAGTGCCGTGTATTTCTGTGCAGCTAGTGAACACAGTGCTACGTGTCACTGCTCCACAGTACAAAAACATCCCCATCACATTTCCACCTCAATGGTAGCTCACAGCCCTTTGCACCTGTACTCTCTCTTTTTTTATAAGCTGGTGGTATAGCACCAACCAGTCCTTTTATACCGAGCCAGTGCTGCGTAGTCGTAGCTGACTGTCAGAATTACAATGATAGGATGAAGACATAGTAAGACACCACCCACCTACAGAGCATATGTGCTTTCATGTTGACGGGAGAGTTTAAGAATATCTTTCACAGGAACAGTAAATTATTATCCAATGAAATAACCAAGAAGAGAACATGAACATCTCGTGGTTAAGTCTAACTTTTATTTATATTCTGGCATCAGGTAAAGTCATCAAAAGAACAAAAATGTAGTATTTAGCTGTGACTGAAATGTTTACACTGATGAATTTACCAGTGCTTTTCCTTTTATCATATATTTTCTCTTTGGTTCATTTATTTTCAACAGGTTCGTCCGCCAGTGACACAGTCAACCAGACTCCAGCTGACATTTACAGTAAACCAGGAGAAGAAGGGAAGATCGACTGTTCACACAGTCATCAGAGCTACAACCAAATCCTCTGGTATAAGCAATTAAGGAACAAACAGCTACAGCTCCTTGGATATGTGTACCTAGCCAACGCTAATCCTGAACCAGAGGTCAATGTGAAATTAGATGGAAGTGCCAGTAAAGGACAGATCTGCACAATAACAATTGTGGGACTCCATGAGAACAGCAGTGCAGTGTATTTCTGTGCAGCTAGTTTACACAGTGCTACATGTTACGGTTCCTCAGTACAAAAACACCCCTTTAGCACACACACACAATTTATCTCAGAATTACAACTTAAAGCCCCCTGCACGTGTATTAACCTACTAAACCAGAGTGTCTGATGTCTCCGAGATCAGAGATTAGAGTGAGAGGTTCCTCAGAGAGCAGCATCAGACTTGTGATACGTCGGGGTCATGGTTGCATTCAACGAATCTTTGTAATGTTGTTGACACTTAAGAGAAGATTGTTACAGATGTTTTTTTTACTTTAAACACTAAGGATTAATCATTGTTATAGCGGCTAACTTGGTAATTAAGCTGGAAATGACACAATGTCACGTAGTACAATATAACTTTGTCTACTCCAGAATGCAGCTTATCAAAATGAATGTACACTGTTGAGGGGTTAAATGTCTTTGTAATAACTGTAGGTTGCAGGTTTGCTTGCCTTTTTAAAGTAGCAGTATACATTTACTGAGCCAGTAAGTAGTTTTCATGGTAGGTTTTAGAAGCAGAGGAAGCATTGTCACGCAAACCACCTTAAAAAGTTATGTTTGTTTTACTGTTTCCTCAGATTAAGGGGTGGAAATAATCAGCAGCAATGGAATACTACGGCAAAGACAGACCTCTGCTCATCATGATCATCTTCTTGAGTATAACTTTTAAAGTTATACTGGTCACAGGTAAAAAAAAATATTTTATATATATATTTGGTTGATTTATAATGTGCTGTATGTACAGTTATTTTCAAACATGTGCATTATTAAAATAACTTATTTGAACATTTTACCCAAATACTTAAACTCATATTACCTTATATTTCCAACAACTTTCAATAGGAACTTCTCAAAGCAACCAAGTCCACCAAACTCCAACAATCACGTTCAACAGACCAGGAGGAAAAGCTGAAATTTACTGTTCACACAGTATTCAGAACTATAATCAAATCTTCTGGTACAAGCAAATTAAAGACAAACAGCTGCAGCTCCTGGGATACATGAACGTAAATGATGGACATCCTGAAGATGGTCAAAATGTGAAAATAGAAGGGAGTGCAACCAAAGACAAGACCTGCAAATTAATTATACAAGAACTTCAGTCGATCAGCAGTGCAGTTTACTTCTGTGCTGCTAGTCTGCACATTGCCACATATCAAAGTGTATTAATACAAAAACCAAATATACATTTTTTTTATCGTGGTTTTATAGATTTATATCGCCCCTGCACCTGCCACTCATTCTAACAAATGTTGGCCTTCCTTCTTACCCAGATCAGGTTTTAGAATGGGAGGTTCCTTTCTATGTGCAGCTATGCAACACTTTAAGAGTAATTTATGATCTAAGCAGGCATTTTTCACTTTAAAGCCAAGTATTTCTCCTGATTATTCCCCCCACACTTGGGATTAATTTCTGTACATTCCTTATCAACAATGAATAAGTCAATTAAAAAAATTCAGGGAAAAGAGCAAAAAATAAAATATTCACTGAATATTCAGATCTACGATTGAAAATACGAGCAGTTAAAACATTACAGATCACAGCTTCATGATGTTGGTTTTTTTATGGGAGGTCCCTTCTATGAAGTAATGCAATATTTAACTTCCCTCACATATTCAGTGTCTGCTGTGACATCTCATATTAACCGCATCACCATAATGACTCAAAAACATCTGCTTGTGGTTTCATCTCTATGGGTTCAATGTATAAGACAAAATATTTATAATTTATCTTCTATTAGCAGAACAAGTGCATCGGACCCTTTCAATAACACAGTTCACTGTCAGGGTGCAACCCAACACCCTGAAATCAGCTGTTCTGTGTACTGCAGCCACAACAAAGATGTTGGTCACAGTCAGATGCACTGGTACAGGCAGCGACCAGGTTCGACCATGACCCTCACCGTCTTCACAGCTTATGGCTTTGACCCAGACTATGGCGGCGATCATGGTAAATATTTAGCCATCAAAGATACAGCGCAGACTGGAGCTCTTACTTGATAGTGGTGTGTACTTCTGAGCCGTCAGCAAACACAGTGATGTGAGACGAACAAAAACTGCTCACTGACAATAAATCAAAGAGCTATAGACACCAATGATTGACTTTATAACTCTCCAGTAGATGGCACTGAGGCTCAAGAAAAACCTTTACTTTAAACATCCAGTGCAGCACTACAAATGAGGAGCTGACTTAGAAGTAATAGGAGGGAACTGAGGTAAACAGAGCTACTCAGTCCCTTTGACCTCATCACTAAACCTGACCTGCTCTGGTAACAGCTTCACTTGGAGGGACAGCTATGAAACTTGTAGGTTAGTTGCATTACCAAACTGACACAATGGAAGAGAAATATACAGAATGTTCAATATCACTGGAGATTCGGGTGGAAATGCAGCAAATAAATAGTTCTACATCCACATCCAACACAATAATTCACAGTGCATAGTCAGGCTTTATACACCAGTAATCCAAGAAACCTGAGAACAACTTCATGTTGTTACTGTAACTCAGGTGTTTACCTTAGCGGAGAGCACCTATAGAGTCAGACTCCACCGATCTGTTCATGAGACTAACACACTGAGGATTGTTGAGCTTAACTCCTTAAATAACTCTAATTACTGTTTGCACTAAGTTTCTGTGTCAGCGTATGTTCTGCTTCCTCTACACCATTTCCTGTCCCTTCTTTTGATACCTAAAGTACCTCACAGACTCCAGATGGTTTCTCACACATACAAGATGACAACATATCATCTCGTTGTGTCCATAGTTACTGTGGTATGGATTAAAGGTATCATTCATTCATAGTCATTTTCTATATTCAGTTTTTAAGCTAACTCTTAAAAACTATGTGTGGAGGAACTGGGGTGTTTTTTTTTTTTTTATTGCTTCATCATTGTTGCTTTTTTATATGCTGCTGACTTAACAACACTTTACATTGTTTTTGTCTTTACAGGTGTTCACCTCGGTAAAGAAAAGCAAGTGTTCCAGACTCCTGCTGATCTGTTCATTAAACCAAATACAAAAGCCCATCTGAGCTTAACTCATCAAATCTCGAGCTATGACACAATTCTCTGGTATCAGCGCTCTCCAGGAGACACTTCCCTAAAGTTAATCGGTTATGTGTCTTATACAAATCCCATCTCTAAAATCATCTAATATCGCGGACCAGTGCATAGCATTCTTCCCTCAACCCTCATCATATTGCAAACAGTTAATCATTTTTTAACCAAAGCAATAAGAGCATGATTGATTCATTTCCTCTACAGTGAGAAGTACTCCCTGTATTCCTTTTATTTTTGGTGCAACTACAAATTTACAATTAATATTAATGATTGAATAATGTTTTCAATCACGACACGATAGTTGTTATACCTAGGTTTAATTATTTTAGCAAATAAAAATAAAATAAAGTTTCCTCAAAAAATCTATGTTGTCACATGATAAAAGAATCTAGTGTGATCCAAACAATAATTGCTGTTAAATGCAGTTTATCAGAGAGAAAGGCATTGCTTCCTCCTAAAAGACATTGAATCAAATACATTTTCAGTTTCACCTTTCTCTACATCACTTCCTGTGCCTCCTTTTAGTTCACCAAGTACAGCAGTGACTCTAGTTGGTTTCTCACACATTGAGAAGACGAAAAGATGAGGCCATCTCATGTCATCCTATCTATCATTACTGCGATGTGCATTAAAGGTATCATTCATTCATCTTCTTCACTTACTCTGCAAATTAACTCTCCAGAATCATTCTTCTGCTATTTTATCAGCTAGTGGCTAGAAATCGGAGAACAATTTAAACAAATTCATTTAATTTAATACATTTTTCTCTACAGGTGTATATCTCGGTAAAGAAAAACAAGTCTTCCAGACTCCTGCTAATCTGTTCATGAAACCAAACACTGAAGCCAACCTCAGTTTAACTCATCAAATCCCCAGCTATGACATGATTCTCTGGTATCAGCGCTCAGCAGGAGACACTTCTCTAAAGCTGATCGGTTATATGTCTTTTAAAAGGCCTTCTGTTGAGAAACCATTTGAAACCCACTTCAATGTGAGTGGAGATGGAGAGAAAACAGCTCATCTTCACATCTTGGCAAGGTACCCTGAAGCCAGTGGAGAATATTTTGGTGCTGCAAGTATATACACAGTTCTCACAACACTGACTAACTAGAACAAAAACCTCCATTAAGATAGAACAGATAACAACACAACTACAGGAAACCACCGAAACCATGTAACACACTGTCAAGACTATGAAAAACATTAGACACAGTTCATTACAAGACACACTAACTGGCCACTTTATTAAGTACACCTGTACAATGCAAACCAGTACAACAGCTTTGCCATGAATTCCACTTTTACTTTCTAGCATCATCTATGCAGCATAGTACACTGCATTGAGTATATGTGAAATTTCAACATATCTGTGAACAACTATTTGTGTGCACCACTGAAAATGTCTCACTGCGATACAGTTTACCAACACCCCCAAAAGAGATTAGCTATATAGAATAAACTATCCACCTCTCCCAGATGTTCTGGGAGTCTGCCGTCTTTGAATAGCACCTCACTGCCCACAAATTACATAAAATATCCTTGATATCTCTGATGTTAAGAGAATGAAGCCGAGATTCTAAGCAAGTTTCTTATGTCATCTTCTTATTTTAAAAATGTTTTTAAATGTGTTTGAGACTATGTACATCTTGAAGTCATGATTATAATAATTGTTCTCCCTCAGAAACTAAGGGGAAGAACATTATTTTAATGACGGATGCATTATTTCGTAGATCCCGAAGAACAGACTCAACCAACAGGTGGAGGCACAGCACATGGTAAGCAGCTTTTGTCATGACGATGTGGTGAGGGATGAACCCAGAGTCAAGCTCTGTCTCTAACCTCAGCCAGTGTAGTACATTTCTTAGCTCAGTGCCTGACAATGTCACCATCAGTGCATACATTTGTATTTCTTTTCATCTGGTTATACTGTAAGTTGCTGATTGTTTTAATCTTTAATTACATTAAAGATTTTTATACCGATACATATATTATATACCAATATGAATTAATGTGTATTTTATTTTTCTTTCTGATTCTCTGATTTTCTTTCTGTTCTGATTATCCATTGTCTAAATCTGGTTTCTCAGCAGGTGAAGGGAGCACTGTTGACCAACCTCCTGCCCAGATAGTGAAGGAGAATACTGAGGTCCATATTAGATGCACTCACAATGATAATACTCTTCAATCAATGCTCTGGTATCAGCAAAGAAAAAACAGCTTGTCCATGACCCTTATTGGGTATACATATGGAAAAAGCTCCCCAACCTATGAGGGTGAATTTGAAAAACAATTCACTCTGACAAGAGAAGAAATTGTAAAAGGTGCTCTGACTGTAAGCAAAGCAAACCTGTCACACTCTGCTGTGTATTTCTGCGCTGCCAGTGCACACTGATGTGGTTTAATGCCACCGCCTCACTATAAACTCTCATCTTTTCCTGGAAATGAGATGTGCACATTTGAACAAGATGCATCTTTTTAAACAGATTCCTATTGGTGGAGGCCAAATTTATAAATATATCTAAACAGATCCAACTAAGAGTGGGACATTTCAGGTCTCTTACCCATTAAAAAAAATAAAGGAAGCAACTAGAGTGAAAACTAATGCAGACTTACAATGAACTTCTATTTAATTACGTTTATGTCGGGGTTCATCTCAGCTAGTTTAGATACTGTACTAACTCAAAGAAAAAAGACTGTGCTTAACTATATAGCGCTATATAAATGAAGTTGAATTAAACTGAATTGAATTGAATGTCACAGAAACAATGAACAGGCTGCAAAAAAAAACATACACATCCCAGTACATCCCATCACAGCAAGATTGGCTGTGTCCATTAGATTTCTCCATTTTCCCCTCATATATTTCACCTTTTTATTTTTCAATTATAGACAAACATTCAAACATATCCTAATGTTAGTCAAACTTGTCAAACAGGACTAGATTATTTAAATACTGTTTAAAACATTTTTCATTTCGTAAAACTGTTGTTTTTAGTGGCTAAAACGTTATAAACTCATAACTTGCTAAGCTCGGTGTTCTACCTGAACGTTAGCGTTAGCTTAGCCGAATGTTAGCTTAAAGTAAGCCAGCTAAAATGTCAACTGACAATTCTTACCTTAAGGAGGTGAAGCGGTGCCTGTCGCGATTCCAAGGAGACTAACAATTTGATAATCTCCCAGAAAAAGCGTAAATAACCCGCAGCTCAGACGCACAGCCGCAGCTAGCAGAGGCTAAAAACACCGCCACTTTGGGAAGCCACACTATTTACGGCATTAAACTCTTTTACAGCAATGTTTCACTATTTTACGTACAACACAAGCCCCAGAAATGTGCACTGCTATGCTATGCTATCTTCTCTCGTGTTTTAGAAACGAAAACTAAATTCGCTACTGTTCAGGTATAACTCAGGAGCGTCATAATTCGGTGACCAATCACGTTCCACTAAGTCCAATTAATCAACAGGCATCATCCAATTACATCAGTGGTTGATAAAAAAAATTTAAAAAATTGCTTTTCATGGGTGTAATTTAGGAATAAATGCCTTAGATAAACATGTGCATTTATCTTTTTCTAGCTAAAGACGTTTTATCTCATTATTTCATCTCTTTCATTTAATTGATTTTCCTTTTTATGCTGTGATACTGTGTTGTTGTATTCTTGTACTGTCTGGAGCTGTGGTAATACACCAATTTCCCAGTCTGGGCTCGAGAATGTCTTATCTTATCTTATCTTATGTGGATGTTCATGCTGTGGAAGAGCTCCAGATGATGCCATTGATGATTTTCAGCAAGATGTAGAGAGACAGAGTATTTATAATTCCTTATCTTTATAAGATGTCAATTAAATGAAATTATGTAACCTCTGATTATATTAAGATTGACCACATTTGATAACATTTAGTAGTGCAATATTTCAAAAATGCTTTGCTAGACTCAACAATTTCTGTGACTTTAAAGCTTTAACATCAATTCTGTATAAAATATTTATTCATTTAAATACAGTGACAAAGAAACAGGAACAAAATAAGTGCTCAGTTGTGAGCAAAGGAAGAAGGTGGGGAAAGAGTAAATGAAAGAGTGGTGTATGGGGAACGGAAGTTAGTTATGGCTCATATGATTGGTAAAAACAGAGACGTGGAAGTACTCCATCTCTGGCACTGTATTTTAGCAGAAACTTTTATTTATATTCATTTAATTCATACTTTAATTGAGAAAGTTTAATTTCCAGGATGTCTCCAGCTTTTACATTAGGATTTTTGCTGCTTTTGTTTACAAGTAAGCCTGACTCAGTGTTATATGATACAATCTTGTTTCTGTAAAATCTGTCACATTGTGTGTTTGTGATACGGTGCTTCTCATTTACAGGTAATGTGGAAAGTGTTATCTTTGAGCAATCCTCCTCACAAATTGTTACTGAAAGAACCAAGAATCTGGAGATTACCTGCAGTCACGATGACAGCAGCCTTTCGACGATGCTGTGGTACCAACACAAGCGGAGCAGTCAGTCTATGAGCCTCATAGGGTATACAGTTGTGGGGGGTGACCCGCTCTATGAGAACCAGTTTCATAACAGATTCAGCATAAAGAGAGAAAACTTGCTCAGAGGATCACTGTTCATCGGCACAGTGAATTTGACAGAGTCAGCTGTGTATTACTGTGCTGCTAGCACACGGTGATGTGGTTCAATACCACAGCTTCACTAAAAACCTATAACTGTACATGAATGACACCTGCTAGTGGGTTTTTTGTTTTTTAATGAATTAAAATTCTTATTGGGCTGATTCGTGTATGATTAATGTGATTAATGTCTTACGCTGCTAACTGGAGTAAAAAATGACATGAATATGCAGCCTTCTCTGTTTTTTTGCTTGTTGTTAATTAAACAATAAGAAAATAACTCACTAATTCATAAGAGTGCGAATGCTGTTTTTCATGCTTTCCACTCTGACTCTTGTATAGTTTCCACTCTTGTATAGTATTCAATTAACAGATAACTAGATTTGGAATCTACTTTTATCTTCAACAATCAGTGAATGAGAATTATAAACAGTACCTCCCCTCGAGTCATGTGATCAAAGGAACATGTGACAGAACAGTGATGTTTGACTGAAGAACATTCTACACTAAGATGCTTGGCACACTCCTTTACTGTCAGTTCTTTTACAATCAGGCAGGTTTTACAAAAATGGATTTTATGAACGATCCAGTGCTTGAATATGCAGGTTTATATCATATACTGTAGTAAATTCATGTTCTGTTTTTTGAGCTGACCCCAAAAAACTTCTTCTTATGCTGCAGGTCTCACTGTTGTTGTTCTTCAATCACAAGACCAGATGTTTCCACCAGGAGTCAGAGTGATGTTGGAGTGCAGTATGGGTCCTAAGGTCAGCATGAGCAGTTACACCATGTACTGGTACAGACAACACCACTACAGAGCTCCGCTTCAGTTTCTGGCCAAAGAATTCAACGTAAGTGAACACAGACCACACAGCCACACAAATAACAACATGTGCTGCCACAGATGGTGACGCGGGGAGGAAGGAGCTGTGGATCCTTGAAGGTGATGTTCATCAGAAACACTTTTTGTTTTTTGTTTAGCAGAAGTGGAACAATAATGAGATTTGAAATGGGCGCTGACAGCAGTCACCTATGTACTCTTACAAACTATTATTAGGAAAACAGTTTTTAAAAAGTATTTATTATCAGAAATATGCTGTGACACAGCAGAGACCAGCCGAAGAAATCACAAGATCAGAGAGCTGAGGAAGGAGGTGGGGCCGTACAGCAGCGACATACTGAGAAAGTTGGTCATGCCTCATTTGATCTGCAGTGAGTTCATCAGACTGCCTCTCTCTGGGAGTGTACAATGCTGTAATTATACATTTGATATGACATTTTTTGCACAGGTCATAATTTCAGTTGACTTTCCATAATGTTCCCACAGTTTTTATTTTTGCTGCTATTCTTTACGAGTAAGCCTGAAAGAGCCTTTTTGTGACAATGTGATGTTTTTGTTTCTGTAAAATCAGTACTATTATGTGTTTTTCTAAAGTTTATGTCACCTGTCATTAATTTTCTTTCCAGGGAAAGTGACTGGTTTTACCTTCAAGCAGTCGTCTGCTCAAATTGTGAAGGAAAACACTGCAGAGGTCACTGTTGACTGCAGTCATGATGGCAGCAGCCTTCAAGTGATGCTGTGGTACCAACACAAACAGAGCAACCAGTCAATGAGCCTCATTGGGCACATAGTCGCCCTGGGTGAGCCGGGGTATGAGAGCCAGTTTCAAGGAAGACTCTTCATAAAGAGAGAATCCACAGTAAAAGGGTCTCTGATCATTCAAAAAGTGAATCTATCAGACTCAGCTGTGTATTACTGTGCTGCCAGCGCACAGTGATGTGGTTTAACGCCACTGCCTCACTAAAAACCCCCTACTGCACAAAAACCACTGGTGCTCAACCACTGGTGGTTTTAGGATGTTAAACTGAACAGATGAATTATATGATGAAATCACCAAACATATATCAACAATCCTAATTGTTTTATAATAAACAAATGTCGCATTATATAAAATGTAGTCATGCGTCATAAAAATATTAATAAAAGGTTTTAGATTTGTTACTTATGTTATGTATTATGAGGTAACTGCTGTTTAATGCACATTCAGATAAACTGTATTAATTTCAACATTTTATTGTTCTTTGTTTTTAGTTTTAAACTACACACTGTATTTATGGAAAGTGTCAGCTGATAATCAGTGAATGAGAATTACCTTTCCTCCTGTCATGTGATCATGCGTTTTCTTTTTCCTCTCAGCACTGATGTTGGATTATTATTCAGCTGAGGAAGGCTCAACATGTTTGTCACAGCCCTTTATTTGTCACTGCTCATACACTCGGGTAGGTTTTATGAACTAACTCATAAAGGACGTATTAATTATTAAATGCATTAATTTGTTCCCATTCAGGTTGCATATATAAGTGAAAACACTGTTCTGTCTTCTTCATGTACCGCAGGTCTCACTGTTGTAGTTCTACAGTCTGGTGATCGAGTGTCTCACGCAGGGGTCACGGTGATGTTTGGGTGCAGCATGGGTCCAGGGTTCGAAATGAACGATTACACCATGCTCTGGTACAGACAACACCACTACAGAGCTCCACTTCAGCTACTGCTAACAGAGTTCGACCAGACTGTGGGGCGTTTTCAGGTGTCTGTCGATGGAGACAATAACCGCTTCACGCTGCAAATCACTGAGCTGTTTCTCAACGACAGCAGCACCTACTACTGTGCTACCAGTCACAGTGGTGCACACAGACCACACAGCCACACAAATAACAACATGTGCTGCCACAGATGGTGACGCAGGCAGGAAGGAGCTGTGGATCCTTTCGCTTGACGATGAATACATGATAATGCCACTGTTGTACAGCATATGAGCAGACTTACAGCAGCTATTTACAACAGCACTGAAACATGTTTTTAGTAAAACAGAAGAACTGCTGCTGAGTGTTGGCTGCAATGTGCAAAACAAGTGTAGATTTAACAGTTTATACAGGAAAACATTACGCTCACTGAAGCAGCAAACGGCTCAATGGAAAGAACAAATTTACCACAATAAGATGTAGTTCTCATGTAGTTTCCTTTAGTTTTTCACATTATATAATCAATCTTAAAACATCTCATTAGTAGAATCAGATTTTTCAGCTGTTGGCTTAACTACCTAAGTCGTTCACATTAACACGTTAACAAGAAGTAGGACACAAAAGAACAGGTGGTGGAAGTTTGTTGTAGCCACTGACTCACTGCATATCAGTGAAAATCAAATTTTTAAACAGAAAACAATCGGTTTTAGTGTTGGTACAGTTGGTTATAGAATAAACCAACATACTGTCACAGTGTTCATGAACTCAATAATCCACCTGCAGTTACCACCTGGTGGCCACCAGGAGACTTCACTGTAGTGGAGTCACTGAACTAAGAGGAGAGAGAGGATCCAAGCTTCACCTGCAGCTGTTCAGTCTGAGTTATGATGTCTGAACTGATGATGACTGTGAAGATGAAGCTTGTGTTGATTGTAGCTCTAATCTTCACTGGTAAGAATATTCACGATCAGAGTAGATGTTTTTCTGGCTCAGACTGTTTGTTCACCTGTTTCTCTGTTTCCTTGTTTTGCAGATTTCTCCCTCTGTGTAAAAGTTGATCAGCGTCCGTTTGTATTCTGTCATGAAAGAGACAAAACTGTAACTCTGCAGTGTGGACAAGATGACAATACACATTTCAACATGTTCTGGTACAAACAAAGCAGCAGTAGCCAAATGCAGCTGGTGACATATTCTACTGGAAAAGATATTTCATACACTGAAGCTCCTTTTAACGAGTCCAAGTACACAATGTCTCGACCTGAAGTGCTGACGTCCTCTCTGCAGATAAAAGACGTTGAAGCTGGAGACTCAGCTGTGTATTATTGTGCTTCTAGTAAAGCACAGTAGTTCACAAAGCCTCAGCAGCTCAACAATAACCTCAACAGGAAGAGATGGGGGGGGGTTAAACAGAACAAAGGACCATTTTAGAGTATTCACAGCTACTGAACCTGCCTCTCTGACGTTCAGTGATGTGACCGCTGTAAGGATCAGTTCAGAGAACTGAGCAGGTGTTAACATGAATTATTTATTTATCTCATCTGTGTCACACTCTCCGGTCTTTGTTATTTTGCTATGGGAGACTGACAACACCAAGTACCAAGAGGTTATCCCACACTGACCTCTAGAGGGCCTATGTGGGATTACACATAGTTGAAAAATTTTTAAAACATCAAATACACAGGATTGCATATACAGTGATATCTGCTTCATAACTGTGTAAAAATACTAAACCATACTGTACACATTTTTATTTGTGCTTTACTTGTACTTTGTATGTTACTTCATGCCTACATCTGTCTCACTAAAATGTCTTTTTGTATTTATCTCATGACTTTGAACATATATTGTTGACAAAACGTGTAAATGTGTAAGTTTTCACAGTTTTCAGTTTCAAAAGTAGTTATTATATACAAAGCGTTTAATAAAGTGTAAAATGATCACAGTCATTGCCAGCCTCAAAATAATAACCTTCCATGTAGGTTATGTTTACTTCATGTACTTCACACATTCATGCTAATAACTATGTACCTTTATACAAATTAAATTCGGAAACAGTAATACTTACTCCGAATGTGTATTAGAATTTGTATACTCTGATATTAACAACTTTATTTGGGTAAAGGGCCAGATTTTCCACAAGATTGTCTCTAAATAGATTTTTTTTATATTCAATAATTAAATAAAAAAGAGAGAAGGTGGATTAGAGGAGATAATTGTGCGAATATGAAATAAAGAATAAACTACTAAGGTCTTTATTCTCTCATTAAGTCATGTCGGACAGAAGATAAACTGAGAAGTGTCTTTTTAACATAGACATTAAGAGACCTTTAAGGTATAATGTCAATCTAATAACAAACTCCTTGAATATAAGATGATGCAGTGAAAAGTGTGTCAGCATGTTCCTAACGCTGATGTATAAATGTTGTTATGATAAAGGATATTCTTCTTAACAGTTATGAAATCAGTATCTCAGTGTTATGTCAGATCATTTGTGTTTTTACTTTCTATTATGCAGCACACTTATTTTTTGTCTCCTTAGATCACAGATCTGTGGGTGGATAAAGAGGTGTGACCAGCAGACATGTCACTTCCTCCGAGCTGTTACAAGCACAAACAAAACCC
>JAUMTR010000014.1:2899706-2951886 GCA_032270685.1 Microctenopoma stevenorrisi | reverse complement strand
GTGTGTGTGTGTGTGTGTGTGTGTGTGTGTGTGTGTGTGCGTGTGTGTGTGTGTGTGTGCGTGTGTGTGTGTGTGTGAGAGAGAGCAACAGAAACATGCTGACACCTGTGAGCAAGACAATTATATCTTCTCCTGCAGAACCTGATGTTTAGCTAAATTTAAAAGCTGCCACTTTCATCTCCATTAAAAAAACAGTGTCATATTTGCAGGTTAGTGAACATACGTGGTTATTTAAAACTCCCAGACAGAGCAGCATGGGTGGAGGGGGATGCTGAAGGAACCACAGAGCAAAAACATTAGTTTTACCGCTTCATGTAAGGGAGATCATCTTCGCCTCCTGCATGTGCATTTAATATGTCCACCTATTAAGTTTTAAATTCAGGAGGATAGCAAATAAATTACACCTTTCCACAGCTCATATTTTTGGACATAAAAATAGGCAGAAATAAGCAACCTGAGACTGAGCCTGTTATTTTCACATGGGAGTTTGGAACCAGAGCTGCAACTGATGTTGTTTAATACTTATTAGACCCAGACCCTTAAAACTTTGCAGATACTTTCACAGTAAAGCCCTTTAATACCACCAACAGAGGTAATTGAGTTTATATGAGTTTTAGCTCTTTCTATTAATAAACGAGCATCGTTTTCTTGTAAGTTTATTTTTAACCATCAATTTAGCAACCACCAGACATTCTGATGTTCTAGCAAACAAATACTTAATTGCATCATGGTATGATAATGGTATTGTTTAGTCCTATGTTTTATTGTTTTAAATGTGATGACACTCCTGATTGTTTCTGATATTGCTCTGATGATTAATAATGTTTTCCATTGGCACATATAAAATTCCCCTACAGTGCCAGAAACTGTCAAATAAAAACCTGTAAAATGACTCAGTTTGTCCAAGTTAGTCAACAAAAATCTAACTTCTGCTGATGAGCAAACATCTGATTTAAACGTGTGGTAGAAATGAATAACAACGTCTCGGCTCAATGGGAGAACAGCAGCATACAGAGTGCAATAACATAGCACACTGTTAGTTCTCGAAATACATTTACGAGAAAGTGTCATTTAGAAATATGAAATAGTCTCTTCAGCACAGAAAACAGTTGCTGTTCAGTCACAATAATCTGAATGAGTAGTGTGATGGTTCACGTTGAGCGACACCATGCGGTGCAAACTGGAACAACAGGTCCTGCAGGACTAAGAAAACCAGCAGGTTTTTAATCAAAATATTATTTTTATTCTCAAATAATTACATAAAAATAAAAACATTCTGACAGCAACAAGTAGAATCCTGTATCAATAACATGACGTGGTATTGTTTAGAAAAAGGTCGTTGTACTGCTATCACTAAGTGTTGGACACGCTTTGTATGTTAACGAAGATCAACAGCAAGTCAAACTCGATCTTCATGAGCTAAAACTTTATCCTATAAAATAAACACAAGGATTATTACTAATGCCATAAAACTAGCTGTTAACATTAAACTGTAATTTTTCACGATCAGACTACACCTTCAAAATAAGATACAGATAACAAATACTGACTGCATAACTTAATTCTTAACCACATTAGTTTTTCCTTCTCATTTTAACACGACTTATTAAAGATGAGTTATGAGATTTTTTTTCCCAACCTTTACTTTAGACAGAACAGTAGTGGTCAAAAACACACTTCAGTGGAAAAGTTTCACAAGTTGAAATGCCCTGAAATGATAATTCATGATTCTCTAAAAACAGAGAACATGTATAAAAGTTCCAGTGAGTAATAACTTATTATAAAGATGTGACAAGAACATCACATTCAACAGGCACTTATCACAGGTGGAGGGAAACTAAAGTACTTTTTATTTGTGTTTTTTTTGCTCTTTCTATTTCCCCTGTACTCTTACTCCACATTGCTCAGCTCCACCTTAACCTTTAACAGAGCCATTAATAAATGCAGCAGTTATTCAAGGTTCAGGCCAAAAGGAAACAAGCCGCCCTCCTCCTGTGCCCCACTCCGCTTTAGCCCAGCTGACCAAACCTGTCATTCCTCTGCGAATGCCTGGTGCAGCTGGCACAGCAGAAGCTGGAGTAATACAAGTTGGAGCAGAGTCGGGCGTAAACGATCAGCTCACAGTTGGCGAGCTCAGGCTGGTCCACGCACTCTGGGGGCACATCGAAACCTGCAGCAAACAAGTCCAAAGCTCCTCATTTAGATTCAGTCACATCAACTCATAAAATAATGTTTAGTGTGGAAAATAATCAGAATAATCTAGTTTGTTGTGATCATCCGAATTATGATAAGAGCATCATAGACCATATTTACTATGTCTTAGCCCAAACAACTTCTATATGCTATAAAAAACATTGTTATGTTATTCTCACCCTGCTGTGTGTCTTTAATGATCCTCACTTCAGCTGTGGCGCTCACAGAGTAGATGCCAGTGTAAGCATTACAGGTGTAGGTCCCCTCATCTGATGGCTTTACACTGTTCAGGATCAGGCTGCCATCAGACGACTTGAGGATGTTCCGACCGTCCGGACGGATCGGGATGCCATTTCTGGAGTAGAAGAGGAGACAGAGAAATGTTAGTTAAGGCCCATGAGCTTCGTGCGTCTTCTTTTACTGCTCATCTTTACCTGGACCAGCCGATGTTAACGTTGTCCCCCGACACCACACAGGGCAGCACAGCTGTGCCGCCTTCAGACACCTGGACGTTGTTTGGAGCTGTTGTTATCCTCAAATCCGCTGGAGAAGGAAACCATGATGAATAATAAAACAGGGATACAAAGCTTTTGGTGATTTTATTCCACCTTAGAAATCCTTTATTATTCAACTTATTTTTTTGATGACATTCAGATGTACAGACCTCTGCTGGTGATTACACCACACTACAAAAACCGTATAACTTAACTCCATCACGATGACAAAGACTCACCTTGGACTCTGAGCTGTAGCTGTCTCTGCTCCAGCTGCTGCTGACTGGAGACTTTACAGGTGTACAAACCAGAGTCGTCAGACTTCAGCGGGCTGATGATGAGGGTGCCCTCTGAATTCTGGGTGAACCTGTTAGGTAATAAAAACACTGTTCTGTTGGTGAATATAAAACTTTACTGCCGCAGGTGTGTCTAGATTGTTTCCAATGAGACTGAGACACAAAAACAATCATTTTACCAATTAAGCATCATCATCACATTCATTTTAAGACAGTCAGACATTACAGAATAATTATATTAAGCAATGCAGACATTACCAGGAAGATAATTAGCTTTGCATCCTGAACACTGCTGCAAACAATTATTTTTATTTCATCAGACCGTCTGTGGCTGGAACTGCTAAAGCCCAACAACAGGAGAAGCACAGATGCTGCACCTTTGTATTTTTAGACGTGATCATCACACGTCTTACCTGGAGTTACTGAGGGTCTGTCCTCCTTTCGTCCACTGAATGCTGACGGACTGAAGCGCTGAGGCAGGGACAACTCTGCAGGGAAGTGCAGCGGTTTGTCCTGTTCGCATTTCCAGCAGAGAGGAGCTTGACTGATCGATGCTGAACCTGACGGACAAACCAAAGGGGTCACGTTACTCTGAAAAGAACTGTTAGTGAATCTCCCATGTATTGAGACGGTAGAGATCCCTTTTACCTCTGGGATGGTCCATCTCCAGGGAGCGGGGAAGAAGTCGGCTGAGATGATTTTTCTGAGACACACGCACATGTGGATGCTCGATTAGACTGCGAGTGAGTGCTACTCTCATCACATCAGCATGTCTCTCATGAGTGCTGGTTAACTTCTCACGGTTAGCATATTCTGAGGCCTTCAGGATTTTCATGTGATGGACATGAGTCCATTTCCTTTTAGTTCATTGTAGACTGGGTGAAACCTTTCTCTGAAGCTTTCTAACGCTGCTTAAGTTACACATACAACTAGAAGGACACAGCACTTTACTACTTTTAAGTACTTCATATACTTTTGACTATCTAAGCTCTGCGACAACGGCCTGTCTATTAAGGGTAATAAAATAAGTAATAGTAAATGCACAGCATTACCTGAGACAGACAGGTAAATGTAGCGGTGGTCTCTCTCCCGGTCCCGTGTGACCACACACAAATACCAACCCGAGTCCAATTTGGTGACAGGACCAACTAAGAAGGAACCATTGGGCTGCTGGCGATGCCTGAAGACAAAAGATGTAGATAATCACAAACCCAGACAAATAAAAGTGACGGTACATTTTTGTTTCTGCAAGTGTGTGTTTCTACTCACCTTTGAGTAGACAGGGGGACGCCGTCCCTTCTCCACTCCACGATGACTGCAGGGGACGGCGGTGGGCTGACTCTGCAGGGCAGCACCACTGTCTGGCCAACTAAAGCTTCCACTGTGGGGGGGTCAGACTTATCGATTGTTACTCCTTCAAGGGTCAAACTGAGGAAACATGAAGGGAAGCGTAGAAGGAAAGGAGGAAATGAAAGGAGGAGGAACAGTTGGAAAAAACAGTGAAGGAGAGTCACTTTATGCTCCACTGTTGGTACTTGTATTAGTGGTCACCAAAGCACGCATAAAGAAAGCCCACAGCCTGGCTTCAGCAGGTCAGAACAGGCTCAGAGAGAAAAGAAACCCAACAACATGAAAGGTGGGGAGACAAAGGATCCAGGACTCACCCACAAAAACAACCAAAAGGATCAGCTGAGATGCAGACACACACACACGGAGGCACAGCGTGATTTTATTTTCACCACACAGAAAGACGAGATACACCGACATGAAGCATCACAGCAGAACCTTTATTAGTTTGATGGACATCAGGGTGAAAACACGAAGACACCAAAGAGACATAAGAGACACACTAACCAGACCACCAACATTAACCCTAGAACAGGGGCAGGCAGGTTGGTCCTAGGCAGCCGCAGCCCCGCTGGTTTTCCAACCATCCCTGCTCTTACAGCTTCTGACTGGCTGAACACACCTGATCCAGGTACTCAATGGTTCCTGCTCTCGGTGAACAGCAGGAGGGTTGGAAAACAAGCAGGGCTGCGGCTCTCTACCCCTGCTCTAGTCAGACAGTGAAGAGTCCCAGAAGCATTAAACGGGTAAGGATTAAGGTCGCTGTGAGGTTGACAACTTCTCTTGAGGTTAAAACAGAAAACACAAGGTGTGACTATCACAGCAAGCGTGAGGGTCTGTGGAGCTAGAAGAAGCTTTTACCAAGCCAGAGTAGAAGCGTCTGCAGAAGGAGCATGTTACATAAAATAAAGCACTAAGATAAAAAGTTTCATAAAATGCATTTAAAGAAAAACTCAACAGCTCGGAAAGATTCTTTTTTTACGACCACAGCTAAGTGGGTGAGGTAGTGTTATCATCACTGCAGGAGGACGTTCACCCACCGGAGGTCAGCAAAAGCAAGGTTGTCTAAAACCTGTTCTCAAAAGCTGGTAAAATAATTAAATCGAACGTTTCACGTTCATCTTGCGTTGAGAAAACAAATGGTTCTTTAGTAATTGATACACTGGTTTATGTAAATGTGTCACGCTCTATAAAATGATGAGGAAACAGCATCAGCTTCATCATATCTTATTTTGGAGGTGAGTGAATGATGCATGTTATTTGTCTTTAGATGTTTTCCAATCTACTTCATTCTTTAGCCCCACTCACGATCGGAGCATGGCAGACAGGACTGGGGCACCTTCAGAAAGTAGGAATGATCTTAACAGCGCTATGGGGCAAGTGGTGGAGGAGCTGGAGCAAGCAGTTAGCTTCCCGCCGTGCTTCCTGGATCTTCGAGGTCTTACCTTGCTGCTGGGCTGGACTGCTGTGCAGCTGTGGAAGTTGAAGGGCGGCGTATCCGCAGGTAGAGTCTGCCTCTGTGCGCCTGCCTGGTTGCACTCGTGGCCTGTCTGCTGGTGGAGGTTGAGCCGCTGTGAACTGTAAAAATCCTCCCCATGTTGCGTGACTGTCCGGCTGATGATCCATCAGATGTGGATCCTCCTGCTTTGGATCCACCTTCAGATGCCCCTCCAGGGGTAGATCCTGTTCCGGAAGTTGTCTCTCTGGCGGGTACGACCGGCCCAGGGCCCTGCTGGCCCGGTGCAGGTGTCTGACACGCCTCCTGGCAGTCCGCCCGGGTCATGAAGTTATTGCTGTTGCCATGACAACCTCCGTACCAGAAGTGAGCACATTTTGATGTGATGACGTCATAGTGGTAGCGCGGCACCCAGCTGCTGCAGGAGCCGGCGGCGCGAGGAAGGGAGCAGGTCGAGCGCTCAACTGTAACAGAGACAGAACCGCTGAACTTCCCACAAGTGCTTTTATTCTCTTATTTTATTCAAGAAAGACTTTTGCATAACAGTAATAAAAAACTTAAAAAATAACTCTTGCTTTTCTGACAATAAATTTATCAGAAAACAAAACAGGTTGCTGATTTTATTCTGTCTGCTGTATGTGGTCACAACCTAAACCCCATAAACTTCCCTTAAGTGGGATCAATAAGGTTTATCGTTAATGATGTGTATCTGTGAGCGATGTCCCCAAATATACGGTGCTGCTGACAGGACGCATTGCTCACACCACCACCTGTTACTAGACAGCTGTCCTGCACAGTACATTAGAACTGGGAACAATTAGGGAATAAGAAAAAACTCATTGACCTTAGACTGCTCTCCTCTAAGATTGACAAAACATTAACGGCATAAATGTTTACCAGACAGAAACCTAGTGTGCGTGGGGCAGTTTGTGGCTTCCGTTACTTACTGTGGTTTGGTGGGTTGGGGCAGCCCTCTCCACTGGGTCCTCCAGCAGGTGTGGTGCGGTCATAGCAGCACCCGTAGTCGGTGGTGCGGCACTGCACTGCATTCTCAGTAGGGAGAGGAGCCACCTGAAAAAAAGATGCGTTTTGTCTTTGGTGTTTGTTCGTTTTCTAAGCCTAAAGAGAACTGATCCTTGCCTTATGTCTGGACGTCTGTCGCATGCTCTTCTCCATCTCTTTAACCTATATTTCTTATCTGTCATTTAATAAAGCCATGCAACACTCTGTATGTTTTATTCTAAACAAAACTTTGAATTACTTACAGGTTTACTTACAGTGGGTGCCAGAGCCAAATACTCCACACAGCCCTCCTTGTTGGGACCCTGAGCAGCTGTCACACCATCTTGGCAACAACCATGACTATTTCACAAAACAGAAACGAAGCAGGTACAAACAGTGAAACTCAAACTCTATGCCAAGAGTAACAGAAATGGAAACCTCAACCTCAGCCTGGTCACTAAGCTGTAATTACTGTGGTGTGAAGCAAAAACAACTCCAGTGGTCAGAGCCAGAAGAAGGACATCCAGGAAAAGATCCAAAACAGGCTCAGCCACAGAGAGATGGATACCTGGTCTGACTGCAGGATGGCTGGACAGGAGTGGGAGCTGGGGCCTGTGGGCAGCCTAGACCCTGGGGGCCCCTGGCTGGAGTGTGTCCGTCTGGGCAGCAGCCGTAGTAGGACTGGCTGCAGTGGAGGGCCAGGGAGGAGCTGTGAGGGTCGTGGACTGTATTTGTTTGGGACGGATCCGTCTCCGGCCTGCGAGCTGAGGTGAAACCAAAGGTGGGGAGAATTCACACATTGAACAAGCAGACCCCCAGTTCACGGTGTTTAAGCTTTTGTACTCGAGGCCACATAGTGAGTCTTCACAGGAAGCTGAAACACAAAAGAGCTACTAGCAAACTTGAAATTCCTGACCACTGGGACACTGCCACAACATGCCACAAACACCCCGGCCAGCACACTTCAGTGCTTCGGAAATATTTTAATCAGGCGGACAATGCTCGGGGACCCCTGAAAACATGACAGTCAGGCCTGGATAATTACCGCTGGGACAGGGGCTGAGTGGTGACAGGGCAGCCTCCCGATGGGGATAGAGTGGCAGGAGGGGAACCAGGGGACATCCTTTAATAGTGTGTGTTCACACATGGAGCATGTCAGATTGTGTTACTGCCATCACTGCTATCTGAGAAACAAGCAGTAGCTTCTTTCATAAAAAAAATAAAGTCCAACCTGTTGCATGGTCCGGCACATGGAAGCCAGTCTGTGTGTTGTCATGTCCTTGTGGATCCTGGATGCTAGGAACAACTACACACGGAGCAGGAAGGAGAAACACAACGAGAGCTCAGCGTAGTAATGTAGTTCAGGTGTGAGATGCAAGATGAGCAGGATTACGTTAGTATGTATAATATGCATAACTAAAGATTACCACACCCTGTGGGCTGTAGCAGGACTGGGTGTTGCAACGCTCCACTGTGAGGGGTCTGGGATGGGAACTGCACTGGTCTACGGGGTACAGGTTCCTCTCTTGGTCTGAGCAGATCGCCTGGCGCTCTCGAGAACCGGAACCACAGCTTCTGGAGCACTGGAGGAGAATGAGAGGAAATGATCAGCAGTGGAACGAGGACACAGTAACTGACTCCCTGTGGTGTTCGCGTTTGCTCACCAGTCCCCACGCTCCAACATGCCAGCTGATCTGCTTCGGGCAGGCGGACACCTCACAGGGTTGGACGGCAAGCGGACGGAGCAAAGTGCTGCAGAACGCCTCCTCGAGCCGCGCTCCATCGGAACCAACGCAGGTCACTTCTCTGGTCTGTTCCCCTGATCCACAGCTTACCGAGCACTGACAACACAACAGCATACGTGAAAATTAAAAACATCTCACAGAGGCCAGAACTGAAAGATCCAGCTGAACTTCTTAGTCTTTAGCTCACCGCACTCCACCTGGTCACACGATACTCTGCACATTTGTGCATGTTGCAGGTCTGCAGAGTCGGGGGAGCCTCAGCGTAGGCGGCGCAAACAGCATCCTCCACCACACGAGGTCCAGAGGAATCCTTGAGGAGACACTGCACACTGCGCACCTGGGAGCCGCCGCCGCAGGTGACGGAGCAGGTGTTCCACTCCCCCGTTCTCCAGCTGGGAAACGCAGCAGGAGAGAAGACAGGTGAGGACGTCTAATGATGCAATTAAATGATATTTGACAGAGGTTTCATCCCAAAGAACCAGCAGAGTAAACAAGAGGGAATCCAGCTGTTTTAAATAGTTACTCTAAGTTTGACTTGAGTCTGTTGCATGAGGGAAGTCATTTGCAGTTTATCAGTACTACATAGATTTACACTGTTACCAAGAAAATACATTTTTTTATGATATATGCTGAAATGTGAGGTTTTAAGCTTCATCGCTGCATCAGTGGTTCAATATTAAGCCCAAATATTTATGAATATACAGGAACAAATCAGTGCTTTGGAATGAAACCCTTCAGATGTCTTGCAAGTTAATCAGCGGATGATTTAGATTTTCTACTAACTACCTAAACAACTACACACTAAAAACACGATTATGTTCAAAATAACACAACCTTGAGGAGACTGAACTGATAAAGATAATCAAGGAACCAATCCCAGCGGAAAGAAAAACAGGAAATATTTTATACTAATTGCTAGAAGCTGATTTTTTGCATGCTCAGGAAATGACCAATCAAAGCAGTTATTCCTGGAAAACACTGGCAAAAACAACAAGTAGCTGAGATTTTATCTCTCTCGTCATTGAAAGAAGAAGGACCTCCACTGTTTCTAATCCTCCATGCAGCAGGTCTTTAATTTGAAGGAAAGCGTCGCAGAAGCACAGCTTCATAAATCTCATCTCAGGTTTCGGTGCAGCAGCATCAAAGAAAAAGAAGCAGGAAATACCAGAGAGTCACTGACTGAAGTCTCAGCTATTTACTACCACAACACTGCTGCCGTGTCCCATTCGGAAGTTCACAATCCCCAACACCCCCCACATGTTGACCTTTCACCTACGAACACCTCACAACAGATCGTTAACGGACACAGAGAGTTTTACGGTTTTCTAAAGCAACAAGGCAGCAGCTCAGCTCAACGATAAGGTACAAAGAAGGTTAACGAATTGCTAAAGAGTGTCAAAGACAAATGAGTTGGAAGAAGTTCCCCCGCCTTCATGATCACTCCACAGGGATGAACAGGCTTTGCACTAAACATAGATGCTAAAGTCAAACACATGTGACAGGGGAGAGTTTAGAAGAGATCTTTTAATCATTTCTGATTGTTCAGTTTTGGCACCGTCTTAAGATGTTTCCAGGTCTAAGGACAGGATGCAGGTTTTTTTTCATTACCACACACCACAGTGCATGCTCAGGAAGTGACCAATCAAACTCAGATTAAAAGTCACATCTCCCCCTGTGTTTGCAGAACTAACACTACAACTACCGACCCTGAGTTACCTGAACACAAAGGCTTTGAGTCTTTCTGAGGATCTCCACAAGTGTGGTGGATACAGGTACGCCATCCTTTCAGACAGTCACAACACAGCCATTTTAACTCCTTCGTCTCTTATTATGGGATGGAAACCACTGTAAATACTGCAAATGTCTCCTACTGTAGAGTTTGTACTTCACCTGCGAATCTGTGGGCATGTGTGAGGGTTGCATGTACGGTTGCTTTGGGGCCTCGGCAGAGATGCACAGAGATAGTCGGGGTAGGCCTCGTTATCAATGGTGCAGAAGACCAACCGAGACTGGTAACCTAACGTAGGAAAAGAGGTTTCATGTTCCAAGAATCAGGAAGATAATTAATGCTTTAGAAAAGTAGGACAGCCGAACGTAAGGGTTTCAGGTATCAGTCTCCAGGCATGTTTAGGGTGTTTTTCTGACCTGAACCACATTCTCTGCTGCAGACAGACCAGGATCCATAGCTCCAGTAGTAGCCCTCTCTTGAGCGTCCATTTGGTAGGTAAAATTCATACTCCACCCCCTGGTTGGGTTCCTGGCTGATGAGCTGAGAGCACAGGGTTGTACATCAGTCATATTAAATGAGACCGATTCATGGTCCTCAGAGGGTGAATCCTGCTGACCCTTCTTCACCTTTACCGTGCCTTGATATGAAATAACTTGTATCTGTGAGATTTTACCTCAACAACAAGGGGTTCAGTGGTGGGGCCCCGGCCGATGATGGTTTCAGGGACGTTGTCACCCTCAGCACCTCGCTGGTAGTACAGCATGGTGCCGGCGATGGGCGTCGCCCTGGAAAACTCAATTACCCAGTGGCCATTGAGGTAGTACTCTCCGCGCAGGTTCTTGATAGCTGCAGATAAACATTTATTAGTTATTACAGAATTCTGAACCCGTTTATTCCTCTGATCCTCAAAGTCAAACAAACTCACCAAGGTAGTTACGTGTGGCCACCGACTCTCTGATGCTGATGCTGGTGGCTCCAACAGGAATGATGAACATCTGGTTGTAGCCTGAGGTAAAATTAAGAGACACACATATGGTACAAAAGCCCAAAGTGCTTTAGAGCTAAGTTTGCCTGTGATCATTTGGGTTTTCTGAGGTTAAATATGTGCACTGTACCTGTCGGCAGAGTGGGTACAGAGAAGCTGTTCTTCACTCGGTAGCAGGACTGTCCGTTACCCCCACACTGCAGGCAGGGGTCTTCCTGCTGAGGAGACTCCAACATGTTGTCACAGCCCAGACGCTGAAAAATAAAAGACTTGTAACTATAGTTTCACTTGAGACTTTTAGCCCCAGTTTAATTAGTTTTTCAGATTTAAAATGCTGAATACTGCATGAGACTTTCAGATCCATTGTTTAGTCAAATAGTGTCTTGTTAGCTTAATTAAGTTTAATATGAGATGACATGCAAAACATTCTCATCACATACTAACAAGTTCAGAGGACAAACCAACCCGGACTTGATTTAACAAGGTGTGGAGGATGGTAAGAGCTGTGGGAACACAATGTTTCTGTGAAAGTACCAAATCCCAAAACCAGGCAGCAGAAGTCTAAAGCCAGAGGTTTAATTAATTAGCACCAATAACGTTTAGACCTAGTAACAGGACGGGTTTTAGACAGCTTCTCTCCACAGGGGAGGTGTTAAAGACACGAAGTCAGAGGTTAAATAGACTGAGGTGTTTCATGAGGGAAAGGTCAACACATCGCTGCAGTAATTACATGAGAACCAAAGGAGAGCAGAAGTGTTTGACAATCCCACATAATTAAAAGTCTGACTATGTCCAGTCTGTATGATCGAACTACAACCTCGCTGGCTGGCAGCATACGGTATTTTATTATCTGTGGCCTACCTTGCACACTCCAGCCACGCAAATATCCCTCCGCCCCGGGTGGCACGGTGTGCCATCAACCACAGTGCTGCGGTGACGGTAATAAAAGTTTTCTCCTCTCGGCATGCAGTTCAGCTCACACGCGTTTTCAGCTGTCAACGAGATGACAGTTGAGTATTTCAGCACATGTGAGAAACACTTTACGTTGCATCTGTTTGAGGTCACTGAAAACCCAACAGTGCTAAACTATCTGCCCACGTCACTGCACATTTGCTTTTCTTCTGACCTCCGTAATACGGGAGCCACTTGTAGCGTTTCCCCTGAAAGTCAGTCCCGTCAAACTGGGAGCACTGCTCTTCACGGAAATCTTTGAATCCCTCTGGACAATCCTGAGAGGAAAAGGAGCGGGTCAAAGGTCGGCCGAGCACCAAACAAGTTGGGAAAAAAGGTGTATTATGTTGTTAAATTTCAGACTGAATTTACAAATAAAACTGAAAAGGGAACGTGCATCTTCACCTGGATGTTGCAGGAGCGATAGGACTTATCTGGTCCAACACAATTGTGTCCTCCATCAGTCCTGTTTGTAGGGAAACAGCCAACATTATCTGACATTATTTTGTACTTTTAAACTTTTTCTGATTTAACTGTTGCATTTGTGTTGTATTTATTTTCAGTGAAAACACTGTAGGATACCTTATGGTGCCTTCACTCTATGCTGTCTGTGTCACTGTGGCACAAAGACTGTTAAACACTGTGAGACGTCGGCTCACATATACAAATACAAACTGTCTCTAAAAGGAGAAATAACCAGTTTCAGCTATGGCATTAAGTGGCACTCTCTTTAATCTGTGCCTGTAAAAAACTGACTTCTCAGCACAGCAGAGGCCTCGACATCAACTGTTAAACCCAAACCTTGCACAAACATCCATGCACTTGCATGTCGGCGAATTCTGGGACGGCGGATTGTTTTGCCTCCCTCCCTCCCTTCCAGCCATGCTGATAACTCATGATTAAGTCACCTCAAAAAGTACCTGCCCTAAAGCCTAAAAACAACACACGCTCCAGCCAACATGCCAAAACTGAAACCAAAACATGTCGAAACAGTCGTTCACAACATCCAGCCCTCATCTGTTACCGGGCACATTCAGCATCAAAACAGGTTTTAATTTAAAAATGAGGTTTTAAGAATCACGGATCATATGGATCGATGGGTAGATTACAGCCCATAAATGACTTTGAGGGGTGAGTCACGTGCATGAAGGTCAGGTATTTTCACACTGACGTGAACGCACGGTTCGTGTAAAGAACACAATGATTCAACTTCATAGTATTTAAAGGTGTGATTCAGGGAAACCTGGCAGACGAGATGTGGCAGAGTTCATCCAGCTACAGCAGTGGGCAGGACTTCCTGCGTCTTATTAATCATTCAGGTACAAGCGAGGAAACAGGCTCGCTGAGAGACAGTGGGTGAGTCTGACTCACCCACTGACTGCACCGACACGTTGGAAACCAGCATATCGCAACACAGACCTACTTAAACGATGTCTAATGTGAAAAACTACACTTTTACCCCAATATCAACAAAGATGAATCCTAAAACTGTTGGAACATGTTGGGGAAGGAACTCACTGCAGACAGGTTCTGCCTGGTGGGCATCTGTTCCACAAAAAGGGCCTTTTTATCACATTCCCCCAATGTGTGTGTGTGTGTGTGTATTATTACTGAGGCACACCCACACTGTGAATGACAGATGACTTTGAGGTAGAAGATTATCGACAGTGGTGACTTCTTTATTAGCAGGAAAAGGCTGCACAGTTTAAAGGTTCTTGTGTTTTACTTAAATATTTCCACTTTATGATTTCATTTTTTTACGTTGGTGATTTCAGTACATTGTGATAAGCTAATAAAACACAAAACATTTTTTCAATTTGAAGCCAGTGGTTACCAAAGTTTCTGGCACGTGATCTTAGCCTTTAAACTTGCGACTTAAGGAAGCATATCAGTATTAGTATTTGTATTAAAGTATTTGACCAGACACAAAAAGGCACCCCCGCTCCTCCCCTCATGAATCCAAATCACTTTATGTGCTACATGAGGTAACCTGTCGGCCGGATTCCAATAACAGGTATGAAAAGCGTAATTGCAGTGTAAGCTGGCACCAACGCTGAGCACAACTTTCTCGCTGCCCTCTTCAGTCACAACAAACAAGCTTAAAATGCTGCAATGAAAAACACATCTGATCTTTTTGAAACCGCTTCTTAAGCTTTTCAATCAGAAAATAATCTGGATACATCCAGACAATAGCCAGCGTGCAACACCCAGCACAGAGACGCCCTGTTAACGTTGAAGGGCCCCTCCCTGCAGTTTGCTTTAGACGTAGGACGAGCCCATGACTTCATGGCATTCTTTTACAATTACAATACAGTCTGGGCCCATGAACCTCTTTATTGACACGTGTTTGCGTCTGTGCTGCTGATGCTGCATGCAGATTAAAGCATTAAAATTACCTGTGAGTGATACAGCTTCTGGTTCTCATGGTCACGCCTCCGCCACAGCTGCGACTACATTCTCCATATGGACCCCACGAGTCCCAGTGATCCACATTGGGCACCTGCGTGCAAAACAGCAGGTTGTATATTTGCAGTGAGGTTCTAAATGAAAATGAGCATTTTTCTCATCTGAAACATAACAAAATGATGCAGTAATGCCACTTTTAAATGAGACGATTTTCTCTTTTATTGAATCTCATATAACACGAGGCGTTTCTCTGTCGCCAGATCTCTAACTGTAGTCATCAGGCTGTGATTAAACGGGGGAATATTCCAGTGTATTTTAACCAAAATGCCTGATGTTTTACATATGCATAAAGTAATGTTGTACTGTAATGTAACATCATAAATCAATAAGGTCCAAGCTGAAAAGAAATTCCTTACAGTTCCTGAGATATAACACGGACCAGAATGGGACATATACTGTATGAGGTCATGTCATCTTCATCCTTGTGAATAAATATATGAAATCAAATCTATAGAATCAAATCTGTTATTTCATCTTTCCAGCTCTTCGCCACGTCACGCTTCTGAAAATTAATTATAAAGGAGAATTAATACTTGTTTTTTTTCCTATTGTTTCTTATTGGATGCTTTCATTTTACCATAAACACTGGAGCCAAGAGCAGCTGGAGAAATGTCAGGGGCAGGAGCATCTTCATCGTTTCCTGGAAATGAACAAACACATGCAGTGTCGGTCACTGTGACTGACTAATAGCAACTATCACACGTTGAGCAATTTGTCTGGAAACATGTCAGGGCAACAAGACTAACTGACACCAGCCGACACACACAAAACGTTGTAGAGAAGAAGACACACACAAAAAAAAGTCATTCAGTCATCAGTGTGTAGCAGTGATTTGTTGAAGACGCAGCAGCTTGTCCTCTCTCTCGTAGTTTGTAACCACAGCAGCTGGCCAACATCACTCAGACACGCGTTAATCTCCTGCTCCATCGTGGCTCCTCCGCTATCTCACCACTGAATTGCTCAACTGAGCTAAAAATTGATCCTTTGTTGCCTGTGGAGCGGATGTTTGTTTGTTTTTATCTGCACAAACTGAGAGGTGTCCTGCCCCCCCGTCAGAGACAGAGAGAGTAGGGGGTTGACTAGAGGTGCCAAACCTGCCCCTGACCTGCCTGACATGGTCACCAAATGCACCTGGTGTGAGGGAAGTTACCCCGCAGCCGCGAACGCCCCACTGCAAACTGGCAGGAGGTCAGACGGTTATGTCAGAGAGGAGAGGAGCCAGCCAGTCAGCATGTCTCATTCTGCTCTCTCAAACACACTAAAAGCCCAAAATTGGTGTAATCGTTCCCGGGTGGTGGTGATAATGTGGGCCTGTCCTCTGCTGTCTGTGCAGATACGTACTCTCCCAGCGGGTCTCATCAGTATCACCAGCTAATCTCCTGCCTGTTTTTAAATCCGTTGTTTAATCTATAAAGTCAGAAATCAGTGGAAAATGTCCATCACATGTTCCCAAAGCCAAATGTCACGTTCCACTTATTTCCTTTATCCAAGCAAGGATTCAAACACAGAAATGTTCCATTTGCAATGACGCAAACAGCAAATGCTCACGTCTGAGAAACTGCTTGATGTAAAGCATAAACTCATCAACCACTTCAGCATCTGTGAGTAATTAATGATCTCTGTTCTTCAGCTACAGGCCACTGTTACACTGGTAACGGTGCTCCACACTGCATGAGCCTGAAACAATCACACCTTTATGGCTTCTAAACGATCAGACATTGTTAAACCTTTTCCAGCACTGAGACAAAAAAGGACCATCCAGTCCTCTCAGATCACACTTACTGAAGGTGCTTCAAGGGATAACAAGCTTTTACCCAGTCAGGTGAACCAGGATGTCAAACACCTGCAGGCACCTGCTCAGAAAACCCCCAACAACCCAATCGCCTCATCTGACACAAACCCTGGCTGATGAACGCGTTTCTGTCTGCGCAGCCTGAGCAGGACGTTCCCTCCAAATCTCAGTCACATAAAGGGAATTCGGCAGAAGAATAAAGTTCATTTTCTTTGAGATGCACTCCTCAGGTTACTCACCCCGCACGAATGGTTCGGACTGTTTGTCTTGGCGGATCCTTGCGGAGCGGGGCGCAGCTTCTCTCCGGGGCTCTGCCTCCAAGATGCGTGTGAACAGAGCTGCAGTGTTGTGGATATATGAGGAGGGCTGGCTGGCTGGCTGCTCCCCTTTCTCTCCCTCCCTCTCTCTCTTTCTCTCAGCGGAGACAGTCCTGTTGGTCAGAGCTCCTCCGCGCTGCGGCGTCACCGTCGCGCATCCAGGCCAATTACGCACACGGGGATCCTCTACGCGCCCTCTGTAATTTCAGCCTGTAAAAATAACAGTTAAATAGCGTGTTCGGTTCTCCTAAGGTACACATCCTAGATGAGGGTTTTGAAAATGTTTATTCCCACTTCGCGCTAACCAGAGCGGTATTATCACTGTAATTCCAGGGTAATCATCCAAAGTTATCTCTCTCTAAAGCCCTCTGTTTAATGGAGAGGCTGACATATTATTTTTAGATGAAAATGGGTCCCATATGTTTCCTTACTTTGTCAAAAGACTGGATTGTATAACGGGACAATATTTCACCTTTGACATGTGTTTTTTTCTTTTCTCCATTAAAATAAAAAAAGTTAGAAAAGTATTGATGTTGAATTCTTTTTGTTTGACACAGACAATGATGTGAAGTTTCATTTCCTTTTGTAGACAAGCAGCATCTTTGGTAGGTTAGAAGAAGAATCACTGAGTCCACAGAGCCAGGTCCCTCAGGACATGATGAGTTGGGTGACCGGCCTTCACAGAACCTCGACCCTGATCTCACAAAACCTCTCAACTACTTTCAGAAGATCCAGGAGGCTGCCTGCATCTTCAGGAGCGTCTCTCCCAGCAGGACAGGCTGCGGTGACATGCAGAGACGCCTTTTGGTGGAACAAGTTAGAAAAGGAAAGAGAGTTTCATTTTGTCATTTTGTCTTCTCAATAATTCATAATAACGACCTCGTGCCCGAACAATAACACAGACACTCTCAGAGGACTTTGACAGTTTAATCACAAACATGTTCAACTTGCATGAAAATAACATCAGAAAGTGGTAATTTTAGGTTTTAAAGAGGAAACCACCGTAGCCTCCACCAAAGCTATGTTTAAACATCTGCTAACGTATGTTTCCCAAAAACATCTTCCTCCCCTTCCCTCTTCCATTTCTCCCCTCTCCTTTGGGGGGTGAGGTTTTTCCAAACATGCCTCTGAAACGCCACCTAAAGTGAAATGTGTATTTGTCTTAAGGTAACTTGTACTGTTTGAATCTGAAAGATACTCCGACCCGGGTCTGAGTGTAGATGTTTAACCCCAGGTCGCCTCACAGGGAACCAGAACCTCCACGGAGAAGCTTTCCCTTAGAAACAAACAGATGCTGCATCTACAGCTGGAAAACGTAACCATGCGAGAAATAGTAATACCAGCAGCATCTCTTCAAATGAGGCCGTGTTCTGATTCATTTCAATGTTCATGCTGAAACTGGATGTTGCATACAGTCACAGCCACGTAAACCAGGTTTCAGACCCCTTCGCTTTTTGGGCCAGCTCTGTCCGTTAGATGAAGAGGACAGAGCGTGATCTAAGCTGACATACATTTCTCCTTGGTGGGATAATAAAGGTTTTTTCATTCTTCTTCTATAAACCTGTTCTCTGCTGTCTTTGTCTACTAATTATACATATATTTATGTTTCTTCCTGTTTCAAAGTCTATCAATCTTGTGAAATCCAGAGAAGTCCTGGAAGAAAACCTGCTCCAGGGCACGAGACCTCAGGTTCATTTTGAACTTTTCAGAATGAGGAGGATCCAAAGCAAACAACATTTCAACTATCATCTACTGTAAATGTATCTGTATATAATTGTTGACATTTCTTTTCCCTTAACAACGAGAACAAATGTTCTTGTTGTTAAGGGTCTTGAGGTTCTGCCTTTATTTCGAGAAACAGACAGGACACTGTGTGTAACCCAATATTTAAGTTTTTAGTTTGTTTAAAATCATTAGTTTCAGAGTTACAGTTAAATTCCTCCAATTAATTTGAATAAAATCGCTGTTTGGTTGAAGTACATTGAGTATTCTGAAGAACTTTCTGTCCACTTGTTTTATTTCTCCACATAGAATAAATAAAAGTTGGACATTTGAGACATGAACTCTACTTTCAAGAAACAAATGAAAAGACGACACTAACTGTTAAATGTGAAGCTGAAGCTGAAGCAGGTGGAGAGAACCAGCACAGTTTGTTTTACACATATACATTTTGTTGAAAATGAGAACCCATAGATTTAAAATGGCATTTAATAATATATTTATATTTAAATGAAAGAAGCACATTTAACAGGGAAAGTGATGATTATGTAACGAAGAGCCTACTGGAAGCTTTCAACATTGACGATTTGCAGAATTGAACCGTGTACATCATCATTGCTTTGCCATACATTAAACCGTGTTTCGTGGTGTTTTTCTCTTCTGTCTTTTCCACATCTCCGTGTGGATGTAGCTCTGGGCACTTTGAGGTCTCACGTCTCACATGGTTGAGGGCAGAGAGGGAAAAGGGACCAGAAATAGGTGACCAACCGCTTCCTATATGCACTGTACAACTAAAAATAAGTCCAATAATTCAGTGGCTGCTGGCCAATAAAACCTTCACGGGGCAGCGTCTGCAGACATGCTGTTTTAATTACAGAAACCTAATGAGCACAATGTCCTATGCGTGATCTTTAAGCACTTTTTTTAAATGCCTATCCACATCCACGTTTCTGAGAGGCCTCTAGCTTTGATTCCTGCTCTTTAGGTCTAGCCATGACTTCAAAAACCACAGGATTTAAGTTAACATTCAAATTACTAAGCTTTACATCCGGCCCCCTCGTGCAGACCTAAGACGTATGTACACATATGTTCACGAACACAGCCTTCATGCCCACACATGAAGTCTGCAGAAATCTTCTGTAACCAGCTGCCTTTTCCAGCCTCTGTGTCCGGCCTCGCTTCCCCCCACGACTCTGTTTTCCTCCGGCCCAGATCGGTTTTCATCCTCCTGGAGAACCATCAGAGCTGTCTGCTGAGCTTCTGCGCCTGCCGCTCCTTCGCGTTAAAGGCATATTTCGTATCCTGTAGTTGTTCTATAATCTCCTTGGCCTCCTTCATCTCTACGGCGAGCTGGTTGTACTTCTCCACCAGCTCCTGGTTCTCTCTCCGGAGCTCCAACACCAGCTGGCTGAGCTCCTCGCTCTGCCTACCGCAGTGAACCTTCAGCTGCTCCATCTCCGAGAGAGTCTCCTCCATGCGCTTCACCAGGCTCTCCAGCTTGTCTTTAGACATCTTGTCTGAAACGTTAGATTTATCTTCACTGGGTTTTTTCCTTTGTCTTGTTTGTCCTGTGTTCTTGAGTGTGCTCAATTCCTTTGTAGAGTGATCTGATCAAAGTCTAATCCTCAAATGCTCACATGAACCAGACATCCCTCCCCTCAGTAATCCCCTTAGTAGAGCTATCCTGGGAAACCGGTTACGCACATAGGTGTAAGACACAGCTTGTTCTCCTGTCTAAGGCCACTTCATGCAGACGCCGGCAGTGACTGACAGATTACCTCCATCTCTAGCTCTATCTGCAGGTAATCCACCTGTCAGTGAACAAGCTCAATGGTAACAAAGAGAGCAGATAAAAATTCCCCTCTATGGGAATTATTTATCATTGGGAAATAGTCGAGTGAGAGTTAATCTTCCGGGGGATTGGAGCCTGCATGCGGTGGTCTAATGTGAACAGGTGTCTGGAATTGATGCAAGAGAGACTTTATTAACTCTGTAGTTTCTCACCACAACACACAGATGCTAGAACGAGGCCTCGCTGAGGGCTTGTTAGGTAAGTCCCAGTGTGACGCTGAACATTCTGGGTAAACAGCCATACTGTCCTGGCCAAGCGGTCCCCATGGCGACAGCTAATGCATCCAGCGCTCCGGGCAACACGCCAGCGCATCGGCATGCAGAGGAATATCCGCATTGTTCCCACCGCCTGCAGGAATGGTTTGCGTCAATCCCTGGGAGGGTTTGCACACAGGAAATTAGTGCTGATGAAGCACAGGAGACCTTCCCCAACCGTGTGGAGGAATCAGCTCCTGAACCAATGAAATCCTGTGTGGAAGGGTGGAAACAGTAAGCTTGACGTTCACACATAGCTTTGCCTTTTGTTTTATGCTGTGTGTGATTAATAAGTACTAAAATTAGCTACAGTTTTCAGGTACTTCGAGGTATCGAGTTTGATTCTGAACTTCTGCAGGTGAGTTGAGACAGACTAGCTGCACAAAATGAGACGAATCTCCACGTGCAACAAATCATCATTTTCAGTGTTATTATTTATTTAAAAAAAGAACAAATCTGATTTGAATAGCCTTGCATAACCCGCATATGCATATGGAGAACAGGGAAAAAATCTAAATCACCCAACAAATTCTCAAAAATGGGAGGAAAAACACATTTTTTATGAGGTTTGTTGATTCCTCTGCAGCATTATTTTATACACAGTAAAAACCATTGTTTTCTTTCCGCTCAGGTTAAATTCTTGGTTTGTTTAAACTTTTTTATAATCACACATTGATGCTTGAAAGTTTTTCACAAATTTAAGCATCAAATTTAACTATCTCTAAGTGTCTCAGTCCTCAGGTCTGTTATTTCCTCAATAACTGCAAATTCCCAGATTCTCTGGTGTAGGACCCTTATTTAATATACCCTTTTTAATATACCTTCAAAAATAAAACTAACAAACCAAAAAACAATGCTATGTGTGTAAAGATGCCATTATTGAGCGTTTGATGTAGCATAGTTCAAGACAGCACCAGGCGAGCATCATGAGGGCCGCTACCTAAAGGTTCCGAGTCTGTGATCAGACGATTGCAGGTTACAATCCATGGACAGGTTGAAAAAGAAAAAAATGTTTCTCTCCCACAATAACCGTAAAAATGAAATGCCCTTTAGCAAGGCACTGAACCTCCAACTGCTCCAGCAGAACAGCTCAGCGGCTGACAGTATACAGCTGACATGGCAGGCGGGTCACAGGTGTGTTTGTGTAAACGCCCCTCCCCCTGCAGACTGAACTCAGATGTGATTTAAGGTAAAAATAAGAATGGACACATGCGTTTTTCAACTTCACCACACGAGAAAGAGTCAAATGTGTCAAAAGAGTCAAACCTCTGTGCAGAGTTTAAATGCTTTGTGTATAAATTTGCTCTGGCATCAGAACTCTGATGTGACTAATGTGGAAAAAGAAACATCACTGCCATTCTTAACACCGAGGAGAAAAGCACGCTCCAGTTACCGACAGTCACACACAATTACACATTTACCGATCTATAATCAAAACCTTCATCGAGCAATCCTTGTTTTTGAATCTTCCGTTTCATTTGGGGGCAATGGTAGCTCGCAAGTCATGAAAACATACTCGTTAATGGAAAGGTTGTTTGAAGGTCCACAATAGCAACCACCAAGGTGTCCCTGAGCAAGGCACCTGCTGTAAAGCCCCAGTTGTAGGCCTGTGGTTGTACCTGGCCACTCCCAGATGTGAATGTGTGTGGATGTGAAGCCGGGCGCTAGAGAGGAGCAGTAAAGCTTTTGTAAAGCTTGGCCAGATAAATAAAGGTAGAATATTACCACTGTGCCCGAGACCAGAGACCAACAAACAATTTGAAGATGAGGTCCCAAATAAAGCCATGAAATGTCTTACAATAAAAAGAAAAGTGAAAGAAGAGGGAACCCCCTCCCTTGGCGCCACAAAGAAAGGCAAACAAAATAACTCGTGTCACAACATCATGACTTCTTAGGAGGGGATGTGGGGGCATGAGGGGCCCTTGCATCGCCCTTTGTTCCCTGGCTGTGAGGGGACCACTCTCGTGTTGTTGGCTGGAGAGCTATGTGGGTGAGAGTTATCAGGGCAGCGTCCTGCTAAATGTAGAACTGGTGTAGCGCCAGCTTGTCCATGAAAGGCTGCACCAAGTTGTCTGTGGCGAAGTAGAAGACCAGGCCGAAAAAGATGGAGATGGGCAGAGCGGGGAGCGCTTTCTTGAAGATGGCGAGCAGAAGCAGTGTCAGGCACAGGCCCTGCGGGGAAGAGACAGACGACATAAAACACTCACTTACATAACGAAGTGGTTCACTTAAAGCGGGGTTAGCGGCTCCAGCTCCACAGAAAAGTCAGTCACTCACAATGAGGATGGCTACGAAGCAGGCGAGTGTGGTGTTCCAGTCCCCGCTGGCTGTGGCCGAGGCCTTTCCCACCAGCATGCTGTAGAAGATGAAGTCTCCCAGCCCCAGTTTGACGCCCCCTGAAAACATGGGAGGACACCGCATTCAGGGTGGAGTCCATTCAAACAGGAGACGTGCTTCAGACAAAGCTTCTTCTCAACTGTAATTACTGTACAAACAAGAGGTCTGGCCTCATATTTACTGAAGCTTAAAGTTAGAAAGAGCGCGGTCCAGATGTGAAACCTAGTGATTGCAGTCAATAATCACGCACTAATCTGTTTTGACTAAAAACTGTCTGGAGCCAAGTCACAGAAAAGGGAACAGTAAAACATTCCTAACATGTTTTATGTGTTCAGAGAAGCTAGAACTGAAGAACGGAAACAGAAACAAATGGATTGAACAAATGAAGCGTGTAAAATATTACAAACTTCATATACATGATGTGTAATGTACTCTCTGCACGTGTCATAACTTTGTGTTCTGATTGTGTCTCAGAGACACAAAATGGCTGATTAAACCTTCAACGAAATAAAGCTGAAATTAAAAAGGCACACAAGCCCAAATGTAAACCCTCTGTTGTCAGCACTCACTCTCTTCGTCGTCGTCTTCAACCGGGGGACGAGCAGACGGCATTTGCTGGATCTCCCGCCTGGTTTGATCTGTGGACTGAAGTGGTCCCAGCTGGTGCTCCTGCTGGCTGACCCAGGAGGAGGTGAAGCCTCCATCGTCCTGTGATAGACTGGAGGGATCTGGAGACGCCACGGCTGCTGACAAGTGTTATCAGTCAGACTAAACACGGATCACGGTTCTGAAAGTAACCACGCAACGCTGACCGTTGACACTCTGCTCACCTCCTTGAGCCTCCTGTTGAGGGGAAGCTGCTTCTGTCGAATTCCTCTTGGGTCCGTCGGTGTCTGCCATGTTGACGAGCCACACCATTGTAGCTGGAGACGAAGCGACACATACACAGCAGCTTCAATAACTTAGAATGTTGATGCTAATGGGCTTTGGAAAGTCTTATTACAACGTCTTACAAGAGTAGATGAGAGCTGGGAAGATGGGTTCATTTCTCTCCTGCGCCGTCTCCACCAGGATCCTCAGAGGCCCTTTGGGACAGAGCACCGCCAACAGATCTGCAACAGGAAAGACGACACAAACCAGATAAGTGATGTTAACCACCAACAAATTTAGGATTTGAGAAACTTCATTGTCATTTCACAGTATTCACAGACACACAGGAAATATGAGCCTATAGAACCACATAGCAACAGAGAAAGTAGACGTGAACAGAGTACATCCAAGTAGAATAAAGGTCAAATGCAATGCAGCCATGACAGCAGCTGACATAATGTCTGCGATAACAGGAGACAGGTTTCAGCTTGAAACTGTGAAAAATGACTTTACATGTTGACTGAAGCTGAAGATAACAGTCTACTGTTCTGTCAGGGAACCGCTAAAGAAAACCAGATGACTAAATGTTGCAGAAAAAGATCTTCAAAGCTTCATCTTTGTTCCCTAAAAGCACGCAAAGATTTACCATAGACAGATATGACAGCTAGTATGAGCCATGCCGTCCACTCCGGCAGGTACTTGATGAAAACCAGAGCCATGAGGGCGCTGATCATGATGAGGTAGGCCTGCTGGAGCCGCAGCGGTCCTTTCCAGTGAATACACATCATGCCCACCACTCCAAAGTTCCAAATTATTATCGCCAGGGTGAAGTAGTCCATCGCCACATTGTAGGTCTTGAAAACCTCTCTGTTGGACAAAGCAGAGATGTGACATAGACGCCTGGAGAGACTCATTCGATCATCACAAAGAACGCATAGAAAGTGTGGAAAAGGTAAAAACATGTTTAGGAGCGTGACTCACTTGAGGTAGATGAAGGAGAAGAAGAACAACAGGAGGAGGGAGGAGAGGATGAGCCAGCCCTGGATCACCTGTGAATCGTGAGGTTTAATATACAATACTTGTTTCCAGCTACCAAGACAACCATGTGGGTGGGGTTTAGCACAGTGAGCACCAGAAGGTTTTGACTAAGCAGAAATCCATCGCCTCGCCTGTATGGTTTAAACTGGGGGTTTGGCCCTATGGAGGCTGCAGGGTTACAGAATGTGCTCTATTTGTTGCACCTGTTTGGACAGAACAGGTGACACACCTCAGTCCTTTTTCAAACAACTCGACGCCTTCAGGCGGCTTGTCAAAACAGGAGGAGCACAGGTGATAAAAATAACGGTCAGTTATGTTTCTCAGTAAGTCACGACAGGGTGCCAACGTGCACCGCACTCGAGCCATTTTCACTGTTGCTTCACCACGTACCTTGTAGCAGCGGTACTTGTATAACAGCACCAGCACCAACGTCATGACAATGATCACAGTGATCATGATGGTGGCATTCAGGATGGAGTTGAGGGCTCTCTGTCCTATTGTGTCTGTGTCTTCAGGGAACGGCGTGTAGATCCTGAGGGTGAGACATCTCAGTCAAACAACAAAGACCAGAATATACCGTATAATAAAGGCAAACAGGAATCAGAACATGCAGTACTTAAATGTAATCTAATCATATATGCTCAGAGCATAAAGCTCTGACTCCGTCGCTGCTTAAACAATCTTTTACATATTTTTATAGTTCTGTCTGTGTGAGCTAACTACTATATAATATAGTATACGTTACACCAACTCCATCTAGTGGCACTTTAGTCAAAGTGCATTAGATTCAAACACCAGAACAGCTGAGCTGTGAATCTGTCTCCAGTCCCATCTATCAGCGTATGTCTGATAACACTCACAGTCTCTGTCCGTCATTCTGTGTGTAGAAGCTGACCGACTTTATGGTTGCCACAACAACCACCATGCAAAGGGTCACGGGAACGAACAACATGATGACGTGCTTGGCCCCGTATTTCAAGGTCATTTCCTCATCCTCATCCTCCTCAGTTTCCACCACACGTGGGGGACGAGCGCTGGGAGGCTGTCCATTCTGCTCTGGCCCAGTTCCATTGCCTCCGCTGCCACTGGCACCTCCTCCTCCTCCACCACCACCATCTCCCCCTGAGCCTCCTCTGGACCGTGCTCTGGCCCCTACAGGCTCCTGTGGCTGCTGGGGGGATTCAGGGGCTGCACTGGAGTTCTGTCGTAATGAAAAGATAGTGATAAAAAAGTGATAAACCGAACAATGTGGGGTCATTCTGAAGAGTCAACGGTCAGAAACAAACTACGTAGTAACATTTTCATGCTCTAAACTGGTAAAAGGCAGAAGAGTCATTGTTCTAATGTGATCTGGTCTGTTTTAACTATGTAATACCATTACTTTAGAGTTAAATGATGACAGGAAATAGGCAACATTGTGCAACATAAGTCTTCTACCAGGGGCTAAAGCAAATCGGAAAAACTGGAAGTTCCAATTTGCAACACTAAATTCTCCTTTTGCTTATTCAGACCTTTCCCTACTAAAACACAAATACCATACCTATGACAACGGAATAGAAGCCAAATATGACAACAAACCTGACCAGTGTGCCAGCACATTCAGAATCAGAAAACTGTATTAATCCGAGAGGAAACAGAGATGTCCATTACAATACATATGCAATTATATAATTAATTAATCCAACTCTAAGTTCTGTCTTCTTTATGAGTTAGTAAATATAATCCACTAATACTGTAAAATCAAGCATTTATTTGCTTTTTATCAGCAAAAATAACTAAATCAAATGTGAGACTAGTTCCCCCAAGGACAACTTTGCTCTCATTCCAACTCACTCTGATGATCTCTCCTGTCGGTACAAAAAAAGGGAGAAAGTCACGGAGACTGTGTGAAGAGGCAGCTAGGCGAGTCGATACATGCAGCAGCCCAGTCATAAAGCAATCTCACCAGGTACAGGGAAACGAAAACAGGAGCTTTCATCAGAAACTAAACCGGACAGTGCTTTAGACAGGCTACTGTACAAAATGACCTCACTCTGTGAATAAGGTATCAGTGCCAAGGATAAGACACAAACTACATTACTGAATTAGTGGTAAGCACTTATTCAGGGTACTGGTTATATTTGATTGTTGCACCCCAATAACACTGAAATAAACAGTTGTAATTTACACAACAAACTGCTGGGAGATTCATTTTTCCATGAAAGGCCATATAATACTGGAGTTATCAGACTGACACTCCTCCACAGCTTGTGGTGTCATAAAGTGACTAAGAAACAGTTGACTGTATGATCACTGACATCGGACTGAGAGACACTAAAATGTTGGCTAATCATTACCCATTTCATACGCGTGGACAGATGTTGTGTTAGAGTGACAGTGACACATCCTTTTCTACTTACCATATTGTTTTCTATATCCTCTGCATTGTTCGCCATTGTTGGCTCTGCAGACACTTGTCCTCACATGCAAACCAAATTCTTTTGCCCTGATAAAACACAACAGGAGACAATGTTAAAAATATGGCACCAGTAACCTGCACAATATTAGATACAACTAATTAAAATAGACAGACCACATCTTGTGCATGTTCAAAGGTGCAAAAGCTGGTCAAATATTTAAATAATTGATTTGAAATCTGTAAATTGAACCAAATATCTCTCTGTGTTTTTTTCCTAAAATGAAACATTCTCCTTGTGTTTCACCAGTCAGTGTTTCCTTCCTAAACTACAGTGGAGAAGTGGTAACATATATATATTATACTAGAGGCAGCAACTGTGGTAGCTACCCACAGCTGAAGACTTGTATTACTGAAACTCTTTTTTTCTTGGTGGATGAAATTACCCAGTTACTGTGAGCTGTGGAAAATAAACAGGCTACAATTTATCTTTGAATAATAATTGTTTTCAGTTAACACTAACTAAATAAGACCTCGTCTCTGGGTTCACAGCAGACAACCCCCCCCACCACCACCTAATGAAATTTCAATAAATAATTTAGCTCTTTCACTGGAGTGACACGAGGAAAAAAAGAGATTTCACTAACACAAAGGATAATTACAACAACCAATAACTTTTTAAGTGTATTATACATATTGATATGTATAAAATATTCATATTACTTTTATTTAAATGAATAGATGAATAACACAATGCAGAAATACTCAAATACAAGCTAGAAAGAGCACGAGGGGAGATGAGCTAAATGTAAATTATATCACAAGTAAAGGTATTTATTCTAGAGAATTTGACCAAGTTAGTTGGTTAGGAGAGATATTTCTGTGAAAGCTGGTCCAGGTAAAATTAATTAAACTACTTCATAAACAACTAGTTTAGTCCTGTAGATTCCAACCCAAAGAGAAGTATAATACAATAAATATAGTAGATTTAAGACATGATTACCTATTGTATTGTATTGTAAAAGGGTCACAAGTTTTTTGAAAATCTTCTAACAATGTATTGTTTTTTATAAACCTAAAAATTGCTTTAGATAAAACCTCCATCTGCATTGTAACAAATAGACATACTGTAGACATAGTGAAAAGTAGGGGAGTAGAAGTAGAAAGTGGCTGAAAATGGTAAAAGTAAAGTAGCACCTAACTTAAGTACAATAGCGTCACTTCTACATAAATTATTCTACAGAGACTCTTCTTCTTAAATGCAGCTGGATGGATTTAACGTAACCAATACTTACTCATTAGCTAACTGTTGAGCTGCTGAGCATTAATTATGACTTCTGCCTATCATTTCTTGATGATTAATTAAGAAAATACTTTGACTGTGTAACTGCACTGATTTCCTATATTAGCGTCTGAATAAAACGGTGAACGTTAGTTAACGTTAGCCAATAATGTCATAACGGCAGCGCAACCACCGGCCGCGCTGGGCGGCTAATGCTAAATTACTTACATATGGTGTTACTTAAATGTGGCCTCGAAATGCCAGGTTTGTTAAATGAAAACGTACCTACTATAAAAAGCAGACGAAATCCTCGATTTTTAGTTTCCAAGTATGTTTTAAACCCGGGCACTTTCGCCTCTTTGTTGTTCCTGTCTTCACACCGAACTTCCGGTCGCTGGTGTAAACTACTTCCTGTTCGCCCAGACTCTGGGTGCGTTCAGGATCGGAACGTTGTTTGCGTCTTGCTTTTGCTCCATAACGTTAAAAATACAATCAAATGCTCTCTTTTCCTTCATTAACTATTAATCTTATCTTTAAAATAGAAAAAGAATAAAACCCGTTTACCCAAAGCAATTTTGGGTATTATTTTGAAGTTACGTATTTCCTTTACAGATAATATAATCAACTAATAATTATGATGTATTATTAAAGTCCTTAATTAAACTTTGAGATTCCTGCAGTAACCTGATATGTAACACATATTGGGACTAAATTTAAACATTCACGTTATGAAAAGCATCAGGTTCAATCCTGTTCAAAATGTGTTGTTTTATTTACCGACATTACATGAACGCAACAGCTTTGATCACTTCCGGTAATAGAGGTCGAGCAGTTCAGAAGTGACGAGCACGGATCCAATAAACTCGACCGAAACCGACTAAAACCAACTACAATTATGGTTAGTAGCGCTGTGGTGCAGTATTCATAGAGCACAATATTTATTTGTGTGTTTACAGACAAAGCAGTGTGATAGTTTGAACGTTTTATTTTACCAGAACATGTGTTTGATAAGGGGACGAGCTAAGCTATATGCTAACGTTAACGTTAGCGTGGACGTGGGGGTAGCTGAGCAGCTGCGACTAAACCACTCTCATACATTAGTAAATTACTTAAAAACGGATGCAGACAAAATAAAACGAAAAACCTTAGCAGTTTACCGGTCCAGAGATTTTCGTATTACTGCATCTGTTAGTCATTTGCCGATAGTAGCTTAACCAGTGGAAGAAGCGTCCAGGACGAATACAAATGTATTGGGGTAGGAAACTTTTGTTACAGACTCGTAGTCCAGCGAGACAATACAGCATAAAGATTAAAACACATACAATACAAAAAAACCCAAACATATTAGATTAAAAGCAAATGTTGTTTCTTTCGGAGGTAAAAGTGTCTAAGTGTTTTCCGGAAAGTCTTAAAAGTATTAGTACTCACCAAATGTTATTGTGAGTGTTACAAGAGTGGGTGGTGTTTTATATTTGACAGGATTATTACCTGGATTTAGATTAGTCTTCCTGTCTTGTATGGGCAAATGAGGTGGTAAAACGAAAAGTCTTTCTGCTTTCTGCGGTCAGATTTGTATAGTTGTAGCAGGTATAGATGGTTAAAGACCTTCAGAAGTAAAAAAAAAAACAGATTTTACTTACCCCTGGTTTACGGTGTGATCCATCAGATGCGTGTTTTGTTTTGATGCTAAGAATGTACTAGAAAATAATTGAATGAAAATACACCATGAGTGAACACGAGCTAACATGTTACGTGACATTATTTCTTTTTCAGTCTCACACCATCCTGCTCGTGCAGCCCACCAAAAGGCCAGAGGGAAGGACATATGCTGATTATGAATCAGTAAATGAGTGCATGGAAGGTAAACTGTTGAGAAGGTTATTGTAGATACCTACTACTGCATCTACTCTGTATGCATTTTTTAAAATTAATAAACTAAACACTGTTCTTGAATAATACACCCATAAAACATTCCATCTAGGTTAAGTACAATATCTATTTATGTTATAGGTAGAATTAGTTGTAAAACACTTTAAGGTGAAAATATTATAAAGTAGCATAAAAACATTTGACATATATGTTAGAATATGTAATTAATATTTGTGGGAGCTATTCTCGTATTATTTTCATTGTACTGAAATATGCTGAATCACATAACGTATATTTAATAATCTAAACTGTTTTTGATTTGACCATAATTCAGAATTTTACAGTAAATGCATCAGTTTAAATATTCCTTCCTGTTGGTCCTTTGCTTTATAATTCCCCCTTTTCTCCAGATAATCGAAAACAATGGTTTGAGAGTTTTTATTTGCTCTCTCCTGCAGGTGTTTGTAAGATGTACGAGGAGCATTTAAAGAGAATGAATCCCAACAGTCCGTCAATAACCTATGACATCAGCCAGCTGTTTGACTTCATTGATGACCTGGCTGACCTCAGCTGTTTGGTGTAAGTGTGATAAAGAATCTAGCTTTAGTAAATCATATCGTTTAACAATATAACTGGTCTTTAAAACGTTATATAATCAGGCCTCAGCAGAACTGAGTTTACACAAATATAGCACACAAATAAATTAGTGTGTTTTGTGTTGTAGTTTAGCTACAGTGGTTCAGCGTGGATCCGAGTACTTTGGGCATACTGGGTTGTGTTATAGATATACGTTTTATTAGATTTTGATGGAAATTAAAATTTTTGCCAATATGTCTCCTATCAATGATCCATAACGACAAAGTGAAAGTGTGTTTTTAAAAATATATGTAATCTACTGCTAATTGAGATTGCAGTCAGATGAATCCATTTTGCTTACTGTAGCAGTTTTCTGTGATGGTATTATAACACACAATGTAAGGAGGCAGGGGAACATCTATCTGCAGCAAACTGCACTGAATGAACATAGTTTATTAAGCCACTCATCTGTGCGTCTAAGGTCACACAGTTCATACTGTATATAGGAACATAAACTAACCCTTGACAGTCCAGAAACAGCTTTTCGTGCTGAGGTATAAATCATGGCAGGAGTGTAAAACCATTTCCGTAGCTTCATGCGTTCAGGAGCATCAGACAAACACAATAACAGAATGGAAACGGCTTGTCAGGGATGCGAACCTAAAAGTCAGACGGACTCCGACAGATTTGCTGTAAAGTAGCAGGAACGTCATAATTTACAATTAGGTTTTCCTACTTTAAAATGGTGATGTGTAATGTGATACAAAAGCCTGTGTAATAAGCATTATTCTGGAAATAACACACTGAGTTGTGTGTTTTCATAGTAACTGCTGTTTGGTGCTCACGGCGGAGGTTGGCATGTCCATCCCATAGTTTACCTGTTTATTTACACCCTCTCTCTGCCAGTATCTGGAAAGCTGTGAGTGTGACTTCATGTGGAGTTACTCCATAATTAGTGTTGACAGGAAGGAACCTGTTATCAACATGACTTCAATCTGGAGTAATGTAAAAACTATAAGCTTGAACAGATGCCTGTTTCCCAGGCATTTTTACCAGAAACGCGTCGTGGAGGGAGCTGAGAGAGGAACAGAATGAGCTGCAAATAGTAACGGTGATGTCTGAATTTAGTTTAGCTGCCTTCGTTTCTTTTTCCTGTTACTCTGTTACCGACACACGCAAATAAACGGATGTTCTTCATAACACAAAAGCCAGCTTGGATATGACATATATACGTTTTTAGAAATTAGCGGCTGGCGCTGTAAAGACTCTTGGCTTCCAGCCTTTCTGGCACAGATTCGTACCTCTGCACTTTTTACCATTTGGCAGAGATGTAGAACAAGAACCAACAATGTGGCAGCTGGAGCTCACTATGCCTGAAGCTCTGTCAGTTTAGGGCATTTTTGTTGGTTTAAAGTACTCGGTTCGAGCCCCCGTGTGTACCACCGCTCCACTTAAATGCCCTTGAGCGAAATCCAGTCCCGATGAGCTAGCATGATGCCTAACTCTCGCTTAGTGGCTGATCTTGACTTGTGACCTGAGGGGGAGAAGAAGCAACAAGCCGTATCTCATGAAAAAGCTTCTCATTTCATTTGTCTTTATGCGAGTGCTGCATGTTTTGCAGTAAAAGCCACTTGTTCAGTGCAGACTGATGAGTGTTTGTTTGAAAAACCCAGCGTCCAGCGTTTTTGAACCAAAAAAACGAATAACTGAATCAAGTTTCTCGTGCCGCCTCAGGTACCGGGCCGACACACAGACGTACCAGCCGTACAACAAGGACTGGATCAAAGAGAAGATCTACGTGCTGCTTCGCCGTCAGGCCCAGCAGGCAGCGAAGTGAAGCCTCTGAGGAGCTGGATGCTTGGGTGGGGGGTGGGGGGATCAATATTATTACTCCTCTGTAACTTGTCTTTTAAAAGGTTCACCTAATCTAGTTTCAGAAGTTTTTCAGCTTTGTTTTTCATGTAGTGGAGATGTATTTTGTATTTTAATGTCTCGGTTGTTAATAAAGTTTTCTTTTAAATAACTCATCTGTCTTTATCTTGTCATTTTTCCATTGATTGGTTTCTTTTTAATCTATCCTGTATCTGTCTTTTTCATTTTTCTCTGTTTTAATCTTTTGTTTCACAGGTGAAAACGAGCTTTTTGTCGTTGGTTTTTGTGTTTCTGTTGACGTTTTCTGTCATGTTCTATTCAGAGCTGCCTAACGGAGAAAGTTTGCATTAATGTTGTAATTTCCTTGTTTTTTCCCTGTTTGATCAATTGAAGCTATTAATGATGTGAATGAAAACTGTGAATGGGAAAAGTATTTGTCATTTCCTGGACTTTCAAAATAGGCGTTTTGGGAATTGGATAAAAATGAAATTGTCCTCCTTCCATGTGCTTCATCTTTTTTTGTTTTGTTGTTCTTTTGTCTTCATCATTTTCTATAATTTTTCTTTTTCTGATGTCCTTCCTGTTGTCTCTCTGCCGTTAAGTGCAGAACAGTGTTGCTGAGGATGTCGGTTTGTTTTGCTGGACTGCAGAAATGTCCTCATTTTTAAATCCACACAAAACCAAGCTGCACAGCAAAATATTCCACATAATTATTATATTTAATTCTGTGATTTGCTTTTTCCTGTAGTATTATTTTCATTTTACTCTCGAAATCAAATAAGAATGTTATAATCTTAATTTCTTATTTTCAGTAAATAGATTTTTCTCTTTTCTTTTATTTCCATCTTTTTTCCTTAGCATAAGTTTGTGAGTTTTTTCTTCTTTTAATCTCCTGTAGTGTTTTTTTTTCTCTTTACTAGTGTAGAAAAGTTTTTCTAAGTAAGACCATTTGCTTCAATCAATTTCCCAACGTTGGCCCCGTGACAATAGGCGCGTGTTGAAGCATTGATTTCTGTGATTTTTGCCCCGTGCCTACAGTGAATAAGATGATGGAAGTCAGTGGCCTGGAGATGAAACGGTAGAAGGGGGCCCGCGCTGCTGCGGAGCGCAGCAGCCGCTCCGTCTCCTCCTGCGGCCGCGCTGCTGAAGCTGGACTCTCGCCTCCTGAGTTGTGTTTTTTTTTTTCCTCCACCTTTGTGTTGTGATGGGCTCTCCCAGTCTGTTTCTCACACCCACCACAGCGGCACCCCCCTGCACACCCCTCCTCCTACTCCCCACCTTCATCCCACCCTACCCTACCCCATCCACCACCCCCTCCACCATCACCCCCTCTCCTCCTTTTAGCATCTGAAAAGACCACTGAGTGAGAATCGATGGCGCAGAGGCCCGCTTGACAGGACAATAAACCACAAAGAAGGGGTGAGTTTTTTTCCTCTTGCTTGTTGTTTGAATTGCGGAATTACTCTAATGGCTCCGCGACAGGAGCGTCGCTCGGGGCCGCCTGCGCGGAAATGATATTTAATACCAGGCATCTTTTGTTAGCGCGATATGATTTACAGCAGGCGCCAGCTGTCGTGGTCCCACTCAGAGAAGAAGATGTATATGAAATAAGAGAAAAGATGAGAGCCGGCGGCTCCGCATTCTGCATCGTACTGATTCTATTAATTTCACATGAGCACACATCCACTTTACGTAAGCTGGAAGCGCATCAGCGGGTCCTGGTGCTGTTATTGCCGCTGCAGGTTTAGATGAGGCTCGTTTGCCCGGATTTCATTGGGCGATGCGGAACCTGGAGGGTGTTAATGCGGTGGTCGTGTTGTAAACACAAATGTGTCTGCGGGCTCGGACAGGGAGGCTCGTCCTGTGTTTTTTGAACAGCCCTCCCCGGAAAATTGAGCGCAAGTGAGTAATGTTATAATTGGATTGCGGTGCGCCGAGGTTTTTTTTTCAGCCATGAGGAGAAAACAAGTCGCATCCAAGGCGCAGGGGGAGCCGTCTATTTACAGCTGAGGCTCATGTCTGTGATAGCTACAACAATAGCTTCCATTTTCCTCATCAGCCTCAGGCACAAGCAGCACAGTGCAAAAAAACTGATTCTGTTCTTGGTGAGGGTTTAGTCCGATCCCGCAGATGTCTGCAGCAGCAGCAGCAGCAGCAGCAGCAGCAGCAGCAGCATCTCCCCACGCAGCGCTGCCCGCAGCTGAGGAGAAACTGATGAATCACACATCGATCTGAGCTGAGAATGTGTTTTCGCCTGCTGGTAACCTCGAGTGACCTGACGGCATGTGGTGCTGTGCTTTGTACCCTCCTCCCTCCACATGCAGCCTCCACTCCGGCTTCCCGCACCCCGAGGGGACGCAGCGATGCCCCAGCAGAGGGAGGCTCCGCATCCGTCCCGCCGCCTCGGCCTGACATCCCAGCGCCTCCACACGCTGAAGCCCGGCCACGCTTTCCCATGAGGCCACCACCAGCACTGTATGGGGCCTCTCACCTATGAAGTAGGTTCCTCCACCTGGACGCATGAGGGGCTCAGTGTTTGTGGTCGGCAGCAGGTTCACAGCAGACCCCCCCCCCCCCTTCTCCAGATGTTTCACAGTAATTTTTACCCGTTTAGTGGTTAAATTGTACATATTTTCTATGAAACTGTATGAAAAGGAAAAACTCTTGAATTCATGGTCACAAACCAAAAGGTTTAGGAGCTACTGATGTCTGCAGCTCCATTTTATGATGGAGTTCTCCATAACCAAACTAAAACGTGTCGACCTTTCTCCTGATTACACGTTTTTCATCATTGTTAACACACATGCATAACTTCTATTATTATTCAACTAACAACGCTAAGGCATAAGTAAAGTGCTCTAGAAGTGAAGGTTAAATCATGTTTTAGTTTGGTTTGAAGTTGGCGTGATGTCATTGCTCATCATATTCTAAAAGGTTTGTACCAAAAGGTGGAGCATGCGCTAAATGCACCGTGGAATAACACCATTCTAAGCCCTGTGCATGAAGGAGGGTGGTGACCAGAGTGCTGGGTCATTTTTGGTTCAGAAGCCATCTGAGGTGTGATATTACAGGTCGGTCCTACTGCAGGAATCCAGCAAACCCACGACTGATGAGACATTTCTCCCCCAGTATCTTTAGATATTTCTCAGTGAACAGTAACTTAGTGTTGCTATCTGCAAAAAATGAATTATTATGGTTCTCCTGATTTATCCTGAAGAATATGAAGCTTCACATTATTCCTTCCTCTTCCCCTCAGTTGACATGGAGGATGAAGATGGGACTTGCCTACTTGATGTTTTGTGGTAAGACTAATTTGCAGTTGGATAAAACAGGAATGAACAAAAATGAGCAACAAAATATTTATTATGATGTATTATCAACATAATTGACATGAATGTGCTTTAACTGATTTAGTTTGTGCTTTTAATCCCCTCCTCCTCTTTGACTTCACAGTGACCCTCAAGCCCTGAATGACTTCCTTCATGGGACCAATGAGGTAACAGAAGAGTCCTAAAAATAAACGGCCACCGGTGTAAATGATCATTTTGATATGTGATACGTGCCGTGTGAGTTGAAATGAAATGCTGTTTGTATTTCTCATTACCACAACCTAAAACCGACTGATTTTACCCACCAGCTGCAGACTGAAGACCTGCTCATTAACTCCTCCTCTGGGGAGCCCTCCCTCTTCACAGACGCCCCGGTGAGTGTCTGGATCCACAGCCAGCAGCGTCACAACAACCAGCCTCTTCCCCAGGAGGACGGCTGCTTCTGTCTCCTTCTGTGCCTCAACCAGCTCCTCTAATCATACAACTGTCTCCTCCTTTTCACTCCTTCTGGCTGTCTGTACCTTTCTTTCTTCCTCCAGAGCCCAGGCTCTCTGCTGGGAGATGGCAGGGATTCCCCAGACACGCCTCCGCCCGGGTGTGTGGATTTGTCCTTCTTGGAGGAGGCCCTCCTGTCATCGCCAGAGGGCGAAGAAGACCCGCAGGTGGTGCAGGGGAGGCCACTTGTGGAGCTTGGATGTGAGCCGAAGAACGGAGAAGTGGAGGAGGCACAGGTGGCTTGTGATATCCTCCAGCAGAGCCTCCAGGAGGCTGACATCACAGAGCAGACCATGGCTCTAGAGGCGGGTTTGAGCCAACCAGGGGACTCTCTGTCCCTGTACTCACCTGCCCCTCTTCTCTCTGCACCCACCATACCCTTCATACCCAAATCTGTGACCTTGCCCGTCACCTCCGCGTTGCCCAGAGACACCCAGGCAGCGGTGGATCCTCCCCAGCCATCCCTCTTGGCTGTTGGGCCTGGCTGCCCTTCACTAAAACCTGCGGCCCCCCCTCGGTTGATGGGACTCCTTCCTGGAAATGTGTTTCCTACTTCCTCTCCAGAGACCTCATTCTCTCTAAGTCCTGCCCAGGGCTCCAGTATGATCATCCACAAGACTGTTCCCAGTGTGACCAGTCGTCCTCTCATCACTCCAGCCCTGAGAGCAGCAGCAGCAGCAGCAGCAGCACCAGGAATAATCCTGCAGAGGGCTCCTCTTCCCATTCAACCCAAGCTCCCCATCAGCATTCAGCCCAGATTGGTTCAAATTAGTCCCAAGCCCTCTGGGCAGAAACCCACTCCAGGTCTTACATTCGTCCCTGGGACTGCGTCACCAAATATTTTACTGTCACAGCCTGCGAGCCAGAAGCCGGCAGCTCTCCCCCCACAGCACAGCCAGCAGCTCCCAAAACCAGTCAGCCTGCAGCTAGTGAACCAGGGCGGCTCCTTTGTGCTCCAGCCTCAGGGACTCTTTCAAGGCCAAAACCAGTTCCTTCTTCCAGGCCAGTGCCCGGTTACAATCTCCCAGCCTGTCAATGCAGCTCGACCGCTGCTCACACAGACTCACCAAGGCCCGACGGTCCACGGCGTGACGCCCTCTGCCGGGCAGCTCGTAGACGGCTCTCAGATCCTAACTGTGCCCCAAAGACAGCTGAACTTCAGCCCCGTCTTTACCACCCCCACCGGGCAGCTAGCGCTCCGCCAGGCCACTGTGCTTTCAGGACCTTTGCAGCTACAGTCAGCACCCCCTACTGTCTTCCAAATGCCAGCACAGCTGGCTGGAACCTACGCCCCTGGAGGGCAGGGGCAGCGTGCCACCCTGGTCCACAGTCCCGCTCTTGGAAACCACATTACTTTGATCAACAGTTCAGTGCTTCCCCCAGATCTCACTTCCATCTCAATTGTTAATGGGCCTTCGGTGGTTCAGGGGCTGCCTTTCGCTACCCAAGCCCCAGCTCCTCAGACAGGAGTGGCAGAGGGACAGCTGAGCCTCCAGCAGGCATCTGTGGTGCTGCTGCCAGAGAGGCCTGTACAGGAGGAAAGGACCGGCACAGAGCAGACCTTCCACCAGTTACAACAGGTGAGCTGCCACACGTGTCTCATTTCATCACTCAAAGCGTCTGGGGATAGCAGGCCAGCTTCAAAACACATCTCCCTCCGTCTTACTTTCCATCACAGATACCAATAACTGCTTCAGGTGCACATCGGTTTTCTCTCATTCTAGCATTGAGCAGCTGGACACCTGATGCTGTTTGTGTTGTGTGATTCATCATCGCATCAATTACGTGTCAGTAATATTATTCTGAAATAATACTTCCCACCTTTTCAAGTCAATCTCCTCCAAAGCTGCATTACCTCATAACAATGACGCTTTAGATGGATTATACAGTTTTATCTCCCTCTGATTCTCCAGCCCTATGGACACGTTCTCCGGCACGTCTCTGTGCAGCCCACCTCGGCAAATCTGCAGGCCTCTCCTCCTCCTCCTGTAGTCGCAGTCCTGCAGCCTCCTGCGGAACCGCCCCTGGCCCCCGATCCAGCTGTGGAGACGCCCAAACTTCTGATGGCACCAGCAGACGTGACCCAAATCGTGGAGGAGACGTCCCACTCGATGAGCCAGAACCAGGCCTTTATGCAACGTCTGCAACAGGTCAGAGACGAAAGGTTTAGATGTATTGGTACCAGGGTGGGTTGATATGTCAGTGGGTTTGCTTGAGCCTGTCCCAGCTGTCATCGGGCGACAGGCAGGGTACATTATAACATTCAATAAAATAAAAATATAAAAGATAAATCTACTAAAGCAAGAGTGGAACAGAAGGAAATGCACTCGCACAGTGCAGTAAACGGTGGTTATGTCTGTGTGACCATACGCTGCCTCCCATAAAAACTGGTTCTGTTCTGTCCTCATGATTTCTCCCACAGCAAGCACTTAGTTCTCCCATTACATCTGATTTGTTGGTTGGAGTGCTGCCAGTGGAACCGCTGGAGTCTCTTGCCTCCCCCGTGGCCAGTGAGAGAGAGACCCAACCTCAGACTCAGGCAGTCACTGGTCAGGACACCCGTCCCGTGATGCCTGAGGCTTCTCCACTTCACTCAGACCCCGAGGACACACCACTGCTCTGCCCCTCGCCTCCGATTCAGGACTCTGGGACTTCAGCGTTGCCATCTTTCTCCCCTCCAGCTGGACCTCAGATGACTCTACCAGGGCCTGAAGCTTCACTCTCATGTCTCATAGCTCCCCAGTCCCGCACCGAGCCCCAGGTTCAGTACCAGGTCCCTCATCAGCTCCAGGTGTCACAGGCCTTATTTGGCCAGAACCAGGTGCAGGTACAGTCATCTGTTTCACAGCCTTTGCCCCAGATCCAGGCTTCAGTTTGCCAGCTCCAGGTCGAGACGGCTGTTTCCCTGCCTCAGTCCTCAGACCACAGCAGCTCCTCCCCTCTACATGTCAGTGTCTCGGTGCCTCAGCAGCAGCCTGATCTCACAGCTGTGCCTGCTAATGTCTCCAAAGGAGGAGACGACTCCGCTGTCCAACAGCACACACAAAACAGTGAGTTCAAAGTATGACATGAACACAGGAACACGACTGTGAGAGTTTACCTCATCAATGCTGATCTCACTCTTCGTCCTCGTCACTGTTATCAGAGCCAACAGCTGCCTTGGCCGTGGAGAGTAAAGCGTTTACTCTCGATGTCCATCCACCCTCTCCTGCAGCCCAGACTGCCCAGGCTCCCGGTCCCTCAGCGCAGAGAGAGTGTGCCCCCGTCCAGATAAGCCAGCAGACCAGCTCCAAGGTGAGAGTCAGTGTCTGTATGTGGGTTTTTAGATGGGATCAGCTCTTATTGTGATCGACGTATTGTCAGAATAATGCAGTATTAATGAATCCATATAAATTGATCAGCTGGGCTCACTTCAATGGTCCTGGTCTCGACCCAGAGATTGCAGCTTTAAAATGATCATTCCTTAAATGCAGCAAACGTACTATTAACGGCTCCAAAAATGTCTCGGTCTTTTGATCTCACCTCAAATGTTCTGTGTCTGCCAGCTGGCGGGTTCTCTGGAGCAGCAGAGGGACGAGAGGCTCACACCAGCAGTGCGCAGGCACAGGTAGGAGCCACAGACACTCCCCTCCGGTCCTGTTCTGTACTCGTTTTTAAGCATGTGTAATCATTTTCCAGCCATATAAAACCTATAGTCATACACATTATAATGTAGCGATTTAGCTCTAGGAGTACTTTCACTTTAAGTGCACCTTGTTTAACCTTGTTTGAAATATTTACTGTACTTTACCTTTAACGCTGGACTTATTTTAAGATTGTAGTTTTATATATTTTACTTACATAAAAGATATGAATACTGAATGTGCCACTGGCAGTCAAGAGACATCCAGAACTCTTGTACATGTTTTTTTCATTTTGTTAAATATCCTGCAAAACTAACAACTAGTAACTTTATGGTGCTTCTTTCTAAGAGCGGATGATTCATTACTATTAATCAGCCGGTTAATAATTAATGCAACAGCAGTTGGCTGCTTTTACAAACGTGGATCAAGTCTCATCCCTCACTAATGTTTTTCAAATCCATGTCCTGCAAGACTCGTTTTACTGTACTACTTTAATTCACTTTACTTCAACAGCTGTCTCTCCTACTGTTGATGTGTTCAGCACAATGATAACCAGATGTTTACTTCCTCTAGTGTTTGTTAAGAGACCTTTGACAAAAATAATCCAATTCTTTAATTTTATTTTTTTGTTTATTTCATTTCACTTGGAGGCAACAAAGACCCATCATCAATGTTTTCACTGGCTTCAAAGCAGCATGAAATAAAAATAAATATACCAGTCTTCAGGTTGTTGTTAAGGTCCGTTCACGTCATCTCATCTTGTGAACACTGTTCTTCTCCAGGTTCCAGCAGCAGCTCTGTTCGGACCACTTAGCGGTTCAGCGCCCGTTCACTGGCCCGAGCTTTTCCTCGCTGAAGGAGGCTGTGAGACGCCTGCTGCCGTACCACGCCTGCTCCGGTCACCTGCCCACTCACAGTGACTTTGGTTTAGGTCAGTGAGCGTGCTGCCCATCCACCGTAAATACACTCAATGTCCCTTCCACATTTATTCCACTCATGTGCCTTGATACCAAAACTAGCAGCTGCTAGCCGAAGGTTGCAAAAGACAAACTGCATCTTGACTGGTTCTCAGATACATGCAACCTTGATGCCATCATTCTAGTTTGAAGATGGACCATGAGGAATATCAGAGAAGGAGCAGATTAACTGAAAGTATTAAGATGGTTGTGATGATGTTTGTGTTCTCACAGTGGACCAGGAGTTTGACACCGTGTCTGGTTTCCTACTAAAACGCACCAAGGACATGGTCAACAAATACAGGCAGCTACTGGTTAGAGAAACCCAGGTAAGACGATGCAGGTGCTGTGTCTCCAATATGGCTTTTCATTGAAACGCCATATTGAAGCTTTAGCAACAGATCTGACACCAGCAGACAGAACAAACTGTGTGAGCGTATGAACTTGTTTCCGCAGCAGGAGAGTCCGTCAGCGGAGATGGTGATGCTGGAGCGTCTCTTCCTTCAGGCTGAGCGCTACGCTTTGGCAGAGGACCGACGGAGAGCCCGCAGGGATCCAGGTGAGCATCCGAACCGGAGAATCCAGTCATCACCACAATGGTTATTACATTGGAAGTTTATTCTGGATGATGCTGGCTGGAAAACGTGGTCAGGGAAAAGCGAATTAGCGACGCCGTCTCTAAACTAATTTAGCAAAGCCTCGGAGCGCGGCACATTTGCTCCAGAGCAGCTCCCAGGTGTGAATGTGTAATTAAGCTGTGTAAATGTGGAGCGGGGTCGTGCTGAGAGAGACTCAGTGTGATGATGAAGAAATTACATGTGAGAGGTTAAGAGCAAATTAAAGCAGGGTTGTTATGTTAATTTAAAAGTTGGAGGAGGAGGAAGAAGCTTGTGAAGACTGGTAAATGTCAGGCTTGGCTGCACCTGGACCCCGGGACTCCTGAGTATAAATAATCCAGAGATAGAACAGGTTCACTTATAATACAGATCTTCAGTGATGTGCAATCTATATACAGGGAACTTCAGAAACGAGTTTTTCACGTGAGAAATGTTACATATAGTGCATAAAAATAAAATGCATAACACATAAAGGAACAGGATCAGATTTTGTATGAAAAAGTATAAATGTATTAGCACCCATCCACAACAGGAAGTAATATTTATACACATAAAAAACAAAATAGTTTATCTTTTAAATATTTTCACCAGAAGAGGCTACGACATTGAATAAAACAAATTTTTAACCAAATGGTATAGCTTTGGAAAATAGTTTCTTCTCATCAAACACATTCTCTACTTTTAGTGATTTTAACAAAAATGTAAAGTGTAGTTTTAACCAAATGGAAAAACAAAGTTCAGATAGATGGTAAACGAGCCGTTTCCTTTGTATCTTGAGCTGTGGGAAAGGTTTTTATTAACATATTTTTAACTTAACTATATATAGGTTTTTCAAATGTGTTGCTAAACGTGTGACTTTGAGCCCTTTTCTTCCAGAGTCATTCGTGATGGCCTTGGCTACATCAGCGTCTTCCCCCCACGGTGCCCACTCCTCTGGCAGCCCTTCTTCTCCACCAGCCTGGACCAGACTGTCTGACCGGCCCCCAGGACTGAAGACGTACCGCTCCAGCTCCCGCGGGGCTCTCAGGCTGACCATCAAGCAGGAGTCCGGCTCTCGTAAGGTGGTCCACAATTCCGCTTGTGAACTGAGACTTAAGCGGGACCACACGGGGCAGCTGGCCAACGGCGGCGGCGCTGTGAACGAATGCTACTCTCAGGCTGCCAACGGAGCACCCCAGCATCCTCAGCGCGACGAGGAGATCTCCAATGGAGCTCTGCCTGGTACCACCGCAGAGGACGTGCCACAGACAGCACCCAACTCCAAAATAAAAGCCCCAAATCCTCTTTCTATGCCAGAGTCACAGGCCGCTTGCTTTGAGCTGCCCAGAGATGTCAGCGCTCCAAAACTTAAATGTTACAGGCTGGATACATCGCCTCAGTCAGAGCAGCAGTTCAGCCCGCTGCCACTGCCCCTGCAAGAGGACAACATGCTCAGTGAACATCTACAGAGTGCCATCGACAGTATCCTGGAGCTCCAGCGCCTGCAGGGCCCCTCTGCAGCCACGACCAGAGCTGTGTCCGGTCCCTCACTGGACCAGGCTGTCGCCAGCATCCTGGAGGGACACCTCTGAGGTAATGTGCTCTGACAGCTGTCCACACAGATCCAAAACATCTGTCTGAGGCGGGATTAAACAAAAACAAGCGGTACTTGACTTCTTATCTGTTCCCAGAACTACAAGAGTTTCTGGGTTTCAGATTCTACTTTGAATGAACCGATTGTTTAAAAGGACGAGAGGAAGTAAAAAAAGTTAAGAGGCACTATAAAGAGATGCATCCCAGTCAACAGCACTATCTATAGTCCGATAGATGTTAGATACTTCATTTTGATGTACGTTTGTGGGGAAAAAAATCTATTTGAATAGGAGCTATATCGTTTCAGTGGTAGTTGAGTCATTCAGAGGTTTACGACACTGGTGTAACCTTCATCAGCATATAGTATATAAGTAATAGTGAGGACAACAAAAACGTGGAGTAGACTGAGATTATTCAATAGTTTTTTATAAGATTTCTTTCAAAAATGTGAAGTTTCTTTTGCATAGTGCCAAGCTTCCAGGGTATTTATTTTGATAATCTGTGCCAATTGTGTTTTCCGATGAGTTGCATTAGGAAAAGCAGCGAATGTGTGACGCGTTCATTTGAACAAATTAGAGTGAGTGTGAAAACATTAACTCCCGTGAAGGGACCGTAAACTCGAACCCCCCGCGGGCTCCATCGTCTCGGCTTAGCGAATGAAACTCCAAAGAATTTGTGACTTGCTACATCCTGAATACACCAGCAAACGTCCATGTTGTGTCTCTCACTCCACAAACGGGAGTCTGTCCTTGTTATAGAAGAAAGAGGGGCACAGAGAAAACTAAACCGCCAGAGTTGTGCTTTTTTCTTTAAGAATTGGACCCTTTTTTTGCTCATGCTGGAGTCTGACTGAAGTATGTCTAGTTTTATGTCAATGGTTTCCCATACTTTATGTATTAATGTGCAAGCAATAATGAGTTCGGGTTGTTGGGAGCAGTGGGGAGAAGAGGGGTGTTTGCCTGGTTCGCTGATCGTCCTCATTGGATGAAAGCCACGTTTGTTTGGCAGGAATGAGAGACGCTTCTTTTGTCATCCAAGCCTGTAATAAGTTAGTCATTTAGATATTGCGTTAATCATGTTTCAAGGGCTTGAGGGTCTCTTAAGGACAAATGAGAAAATCGCCAAAACTGCAGTAGTTTTTTTCCATGACAGACGCTGTACAGGACTTGAGCCTCTCTGCATCATCAAACAGCCTTTGACCAAAAACCAGAGTCACATTTTAACATTGTGAGGTCGACTTCTTTATTTATTAAATTATTGGTCTGTAGCCTGCTGTATTAAGCTGAAGAGTTACTTTCACGCAGCCATTGTGGAGCAATATCATTTTTGCAACGTTTTCTGTTATTGTGACAATCTTGTTAACTCTGTGAAGATGTGAATTTCTTTCCTATGAAACATGCGAGGGATCATTTGTATTGGTTGTGCGAATCTCTCTCATGAAACGTGCAAAACGCTCTTTGTAGGTGGAGTTTTTTTTACCTTGAAGGTCAAAATGTCAAACATGAACAATTTTTGCAATATAAAATCAAATTGGCTTTGTGCGAAAAACTAGGGATCAAGGATCAATAAGTGAATTAAAAAGGTCTAGAATATGCCTTATTGTTAGCGTACCTTGACAGAAATGCAATCTGCAAAGAAAACTTTTTTTTAATGTAAAATCAGAAAAATGAAAGAAACTCGTCCCTTGAAAAAACAAAAAAAAGAAAAACATCCAGCAATTTTGGGTTGAATCAAACAGGCATTCTCATTTCTTAGATTGCATTATTTTTCCTTTCAAACGTGGAATTGTGTTTTGCTGGAATGAGTTTGAATATGCAGTAATTTAGTATTGAAACTCTCTGCGGTAATACGGGTGGACGCACACACAGGATTCAGGAAGAAATCGCTGGCTTTCGCAGAGTGATGCCACTGTATGGGGAGATAAACCACTGCTTCCCTCGGCCTGTATGGCGCGTTTAGGGCCAGCACACTGTGTAGGTCATCTCTAGAAAGTGTGAAGTCAACGTCACAGAAAGTTACGTATAGTGACCCTTCAGAATTGCTGCTATTGTCCAGATTCTACACGTAATTTGCCTTTATGAACTACCAGGTTGTTCTTCCTTATTTATCAAAAACAGTAGATGAATTTATTTCCACTGGCCCAGGTAATAAAAAGTTAACATATACAGATGCTGGTACATAGATTTTACTAGTTTGGGGCTGACTGATGATTTCCCCAGTTTCTAGTGTTTGAACTCAACTGGCTGCAGCTTTATTTTCACCGCACAGTGATGGGTGGCATCCATCTTCCTAACTCTGTATTTCCTCATGACCTGGTGTGCATCCACCTTCAGAGGTTTCGCTATAATGCAGTAAAGATGTCAGTGTCTTTCACACACAGCATTGCACTCGTATCGCCGCTCATCTTCTTAAAGGGGTATTCCACCAAGATAGACTTACGTTTTTATTTTAAGTATTTCCCAAAGTCTGTCAGAAACTCTTAATTATTCCAAATAAAATAAATTCTCGAGTCAGCTTTGGTGGAATCCCCCTGAATGAAGCAGCCTCATGTGCCATTGTTTTTGTTGCATTTCGTCTGTGTCAAACACTGATTATTAGAAGTGTGCTTACTTTTGTCAGCATCTTAGGACAAAGGGATTACGTCTGCATGTTGAGCCATTTTGGTATTTGTAAATGTGTGCTACTTAATTTGTCTGACTGAACTGTGAAACCAGGGGAGCTCATAACTTACACTAATTCAACTTCAGATACAAAACATTTGACTGACAGATTGTTCTGATGCCAAAATCAAGAGGCCTTAATTCAGCAAAACTAGATTGTAAAAAAAAAATAAAATGTCATTCCTGACGAAAAAAATCCAACTAAAGACTCCTTTGACCTGAAAGTCATGAGTGATTCATATATGAAATGTTAAGAAAACCACTTTTGTACTCATTTTTACAGACTATTTATTAAACTGTGATTTTGTAAGAAATAAAACCGTGACTGTGGTGGTTTTTTGTAAAAATGTTCAAACTAAACAAGATTAATACAAACATGACTTTTATTTTCTTTTGGTTCATTCACAATTTAAGAAAACTGCTTCAGAGCTTATGTCACGAAGACGAGCACACAAAGACAAAAGCAGCTGAATTCATCAAGTTCCATCTATTGTAAATAAATTGATCACGTTCAAAATATGAAAACCTGCCTTGCGAAGGAGGGTTTAACTTTGAAGAAAATGTTCTTAGTCACATCAGAGTTGGCACCTCGTCTTCTTCACTGTGCTGTTTGGATTCTGCAGAACGACGTCATTATGAAACGGAAATGGAGGTTGTTCCCCGGTGCTTTTAAATCTCCACTCAGGTTTGGGGATTAAGAGGCACATTAAAACATGAGCCATGGAGACGTCCCAACCTTGGGGAGAATCAGCAGGAGGACACAACCACCGGGAGTTTAAACGATCGCCTCAACAAGCCACTTTCTCCTGCTTCGAATCGCCTCTCCCCGCAGAAACCAAACTCATCCTTCGTCTACTGACTTAAAACAGACAATAGACTGAAAACAGAAGCAGAGGGAGCACCAAATAATTTAAGGTCATATTAAAATGACCCTCTCTATGCAAAGCTATTCTTTTACTCTCAGAATGATGAAGCTGTGAACCTGCTGGGGGAGAGCGAGAGGGGGATCTATTTAAGGGCAGAATAAGAGCAGGCTGCAGCTTTTTCTGAAATGGTTCTTAATTCTTTTCATAAATAATTATACATAATTCACAATAAAAGTAGTGTCCATGTGCAATTACGTCACATCCACCGTGGCGTCGCAAAGTCAGTGTTCAGGTTTAGCTTGGAATGAGTCTCTGCTCAAGTTGCTTCAGTGTCCAGGTGACGATCTAGCAGCGTCTCCCCGGCACTCAGGTACACCGTGTCACCAAAAATAAAGTGAAAGCTCATCCCCCATCCCTCACAGATCCACTGTTCACTCACACACTCATCACGGCCTCGTTAACGCCAGAGTGGGAACTTGACAGCGGCCAGATGCTGGTAACATTTTGGTCCTTGCTGGTAGATCAGTGCACATTCAGCGCTCTGGCTTGTTCAGATAATCCATCCGGCACTTTGACCACTTAGTGAGAAAGCATTGGTTGACCTGACCTGGTCTGCAGTGTCTCGCCGTCAGTTGAGTTTGATGGGCAGGTCCTCTCCATATTTGCGGAGGAACTTGCTGTGGTTGTGGTCGACAGACCAGAGAGGAGGGAGGTGTCGAGGCTGCATGGTGGTCAGGAAGTGCTGCCTCCAGCGACGCTCTAGGTCCATCAAGCCCCAGAGGCCTTGCTCAGCGTAAGCTCGCACCACCTTCAGGCCGTGAGGCACATACGCCTCGTTAAAAAGCCTTCAGAGCAGAGACGACAAAGACAGGTTAGGTATATGTAATAAATATCTTAATAATGAATAAAGTCAAATTCAACCCTTCCACAGTCAAAACCCACCTCGTCTCCAAACCAGCAGCCTGCTGCAGCAACTCATCCGTCAACTTCTCCTCCTCATTCATGCCGAGGAAGTTCTGTATCAGCTCCTGCAGCTCCTGTCGCCGCTGCTCTGGCAGGCCGTCGCCAGCTGTGAGCAGAGCCCGGGCTGCTGAACGCACCCGGCGTCGGTCTGAATCTTCCAGCAGGCGAACTCCCTCCTCGCAGCCCTGAGGGGCAGCGAACTCGTCGGCCAGCTGCTGCTTCAGGAAGCCGTCGTGCACGTTGGAGGCGGCGTGGCAGCTGGTGCAGAGCAGCAGGATGTCGTGAGAGTTGTGGTCCTTCATCTCTGTGGGGAAATGCCGCCTGTACTCATGCGGGACAACGTTTTTCCTGTGGCACCAGAATAGACGAGTTATTTAGATGTGAAACGTGATTACACACACGCTCACCTTTAGAAAACACGACTCTTATCATAAACAAGTATTTACAGTGCTCATAGCAACTGAAATCCTATTTAGGAAAATAATACCAGCCTGAAATCATAAGTTAACTCAGTTGCTTTTATATCATTTGACAAAGATTTTTCTAAGAGACCAATTTCAGAAAATGAATGAATCAAAACGTATCAAGTGTCAAACCTGATGTAGGAATCCGCTTTGCCACAGACCACGCAGAGATTCTCTTTAGCAGTGAGATAGTAGTCCTGCTGGGAGTCAGGACGTCCCGACGGCTCAAACAGCAGCCTCACTACAAAAGGATCTTCACTCTGCAGCACTGGGTCAGAAACGGTGACAATGAAGTGAGGTCATTAGATTTCTGGTTAGTTAAAGCAGAGAGAAACACCAGCTGTGCTTCAAGCTTCTTTACATCAAACAAATAATTAAGAAATGTACGTTTTATATTTTACTAGATTCAGGCTTCTCATTTCTTCAATTACATCAAAACTGACATTGGCGTCCGGCAGCACTGAAGCTGAATCCATGGAGCACAGAGCAGCTGCTGACATGCTGCTTTCACCGTGTAAGTATTAAGATGCCAATTTGATCCTTCTTATTTCCTCAGCACCAGACAATGATTTATGCAAAGACTGACTGGGGCTTTTCTGTGACTTTAGGATGTAAATCAGGGAATTAAAAGGAAGTGGAAGTTGAAAATGCTCAGAACGTGTTGGGCTGCACATGAACCAATGAGTACGGAGATTCATTTTGTAGCTTTGAGTGGGGAGAACTGTTTTACGCATTGAAGTTGTTTGGTGTACCTCCTATTCCTTTATCTAGGTACCATTTGGCTTTCTTCTTGTCACAGGTACAGAGAGGCTGGTCATCAGGAGCATGGAGGAAACAGTTATCATAGAGAGGAGACTTCCTGTAATGATCAGACAAAAATGTTTTACGTCTTCAGCCTACTTCATAAAAATACTGATAAAAATAAGGATTCCTATGGATGAAAGATGTGGAAATTATCCACTTTTAACTGTAACAAAGCGGATTATACTTTTATTTAAACATTTATTAAACCATTTTTAGCAGAGAAACTACAGAAGAAACTGCCACCTTTAAATGTTTGTGTGCTCTAAACCCATGTACCACAGCAATGGAACTTTTTCTAAACAATGAATAAAAAAGTGTTTGACCTTCGATGGCATCATCTATTCTCACCTTGCAGAATAGCCCACACCCAGTGGTTTCCTCTTGTTATTCTTTCGAGGGTCTGGGACTTGCTGATCTCCAGACTCTGGGCTCTCATGAGTGAGCAGTTTCCGCGTCCTTCGCCTCCTCTCTCCATCACTACCTCTGTCTTCTCCATCCCCTCGGCCCCTGAAGGGCACATCCACCAGGCCCTGGCAGCCGGCAGCCAACTCAGTGTAGGAGCTGCCGCTGGAAGAGGCGGGTCTGGCATCAGAGCCAAAGCCGAGGAGATGGAGGAAGAGGGCGATGGAAACTTGTGCATCTCTGGCAGCGTAAATCATCTACAGGAAGCAGACGGCAACTTTACTCTTCAAGTGACTTAGACCAGAGCAAAACACACGCAGCTCATACGAAGGGTTTAGGCACTGATTTCAGTAGTGCTGAAAAATGACAAGGAAAGTGTGACGAGCAGCACTGAAACACGAAATCACCACCTGCTCTGTCGTCAGTTCATCTGCCTCCCAGTCACTGCAGCGCAGCTCCAGGGATTTGTCCAGAGACACATTCAGCAGATCTGCTGCCAGCGACTTCAGACTGAGACCATTATTCACTTTGGCTTGTCTGAACAAACAGAATTTTAAATCGTCACTGTGCAAACTTCATAACAGACCTCTCACAATGCGAGATAACCTCAGTCAATCAGTGACAGTGACTGTACCTCTGTCGTAAAGCAAGGTAGCGCAGGTCGACGGTACACGTCAGCGAAAGACCGTAGTCACGCGTCAGGCGCTTCCCGTCTTCATAGCAACCAACGCCAACTTTCAAAATGTGGGGGTCTCGGAGGACGTCAATTAAGCTGAGTGGAAACGGCTGCTGCGCGTTCCGAAACGCCAGCAGCTTTACCAAGACGCACAGACCTGAGTGTGAGGCCATCTGTAACAGGGAGACCACAGAGGCTCGACCCTTCACCGACACCTGCCAGAGGAAACAGCAGCCAAGTCAGAGGACATGACACATTTAAAACACGACAAGGACTTGAGGAAAAGTCCACCCTTCTGAGCCAAAAATAGATTACATGTGTGTTTATTAATCATTTAATCTGCTGATTCATTTTGATTAAAACCTTTTGGTTTACTGAATTAATTGTGTTTCTATCAGGGTTTTCCTAAAACCCAGGATAATGGTAAAATTTTGACTGCAACTAAATTAATTTTATTATTTGTAAACTATTTCTCTAATGGTTTAGTCCAATACGAATAAAGTTACGGTGCCTTTGTTGACGCGTAGGTGGATTCTTCCTCTCTGTATAATAAAACATGCAAAATGTATTTCTTACGCCTTTGGCCTTTACCCATTCACAGTCGAGACCCAACACGGGGAAGACCGACAGCTCCTTTTGCAGCAGCGGCCACAGCTGCTGCCACTCTTGTTCAGAGCTCACCATCACTGGTTTCACCCCCAGCAGCTGTTCAGAAGAACATGGCTGTTCAACAGGGGGCGGTTTTGTGGTCTGACACTCCACAGCCTTGAATTCCTTCTCTAGATGTGGTGGTTGAATGTTTGTCAACTTCTTTTCCACAGGACAAGGCGCCTCCACTGGATCGGCCACCTTCTGGATGAAAGGCAGCTTCTTCCTTCTTGTTCTGAACACTTGCCATAGGAGCAACCCTCCTAAGGTCGCCCCTAGTACTGTGGTTATAACAGCAGTTGAATGCCCTCGATGAGACATTGTTTTTCTAGTTATCTTTAATTAGGCGGAAAAGTGCAAACCTAGAGTGAGAAAACAAAACACATTTTGTCTCCAATAACCAGATCATGCCTTAAAATTACTTAATAAAAACAAGTGATGTTTTTACCTATTGTATTGTTATCAGTGCAATCCCATGTAAACCCTTCGGTGAGCTGGACAGGCAGTGCATCTCTCTGGAACACAAGCAAAAATGCCACAACTGCTTATTTTTGTCTCAGTCCAACTACTACAATTTTTATTGTCCCATTTCAAATATATATTGCATGAAAGGGTTTTAACGTAACTGACGAACAGGGCACAGCGTGTATTAGAAACTAGATCAGAAATTAGAAGAAGAACCCCCTTATTATCATTGAATACATTTTTACATGTTACAAGGAAATTTATTCTCTATGACCCATCCATCCTTGGGGAGCTAGCGCTGGGTGTCCCATAAGATGCACCACCAACGAGGTGGTGCAGTATGTGACGGTGGCCCAACAGCTTACTACTTTTTCCTTCAATACTTCACCTGTCATTGCATTTTATAGTATAGGATTTTAACTTTCAAAATCATACTGAGACTTATATGAGACTGAAATTTAGTCTGGTTGATGATATTTTTAAAAATGACTATGTTACTGAATAATATCAAATAAGCCTATGACCATAGAGAGTGGTTTACAACTAGCTAGCTAGATTGCTAATGTTGGTCTCAGTAGTACTTATAGACGTTGGTCTTAACAGTACCTACAGACGTTGGTCTTAACAGTACCTACAGACGTTGGTCTTAACAGTACCTACAGACGTTGGTCTTAACAGTACCTACAGACGTTGGTCTTAACAGTACCTACAGACGTTGGTCTTAACAGTACCTACAGACGTTGGTCTTAACAGTACCTACAGACGTTGGTCTTAACAGTACCTACAGACGTTGGTCTTAACAG